>JAJHZJ010000266.1:3640623-4111478 GCA_023548195.1 Bettongia penicillata ogilbyi
TTATTTTGTATCATACAACTTTGCCCAAGTTGTTTATTATTTCAGGCAGTTTTTTAACTGATCCTCAAGGATTCTCTAAGAACATCATCATATCATCTGCAAAGAGTGATAACTTAGTTATTTTTGCCTATTCTAATTCCTTCAATTTCTTTTTCATCTCTTATTATTAAAGCTAACATTTCAAGTACCATATTGAATAACAGTGTTGATAAACAACATTCTTTTTTCACCTCTGCTTTTATTGAAAATTGCTGATGGTTTTAGTAGATACTACTTATTATTTTAAGGAAGGTTCCATTTATTCCTATGCTCCCCAGGGTTTTCAGTAGGAATGAGTGTTCTATTTTGTCAAAATCAAATTTTTGTCTGAATCTATTTAGATAATAATATGGTTTCTGTTAGTTTTGTTGTTGATATGATCTATTATGTTGATAATTTTCCTAATAATGAACTAGCCCTGCATTCCTGGCATAAATCCTATCTGATCAAAGAGTATCATTCCCTTGATAAGTTGCTGTAATCCTTTTGCTAATTATCTTATTTAAAATTTTTGCATCTGTATTCGTTAGGAAAATTAGTCTATAATTTTCTTTCTCTGTTTTGGCTCTTCTTGGTTTAGCTGTCAGCACAATATTTGTATCATAAATAGAATTTGGTAGGACTCTTTTTTTCAAATTTCCCCAAATTATCTATATTATATTGGAATTAACTGTTCTTTAAACGTTTGATTGTATTTGCTTCAAATGCATCTAGCCCTTTAGATTTTTTCTTAAGGAAAATTGATTTATTTTTGTGACATGAAGTTATTAAGGCATTTTAATTCTTGTTCCCTTAATCTGGGCAGTTTATATGTTTTGTAAATATTCGTGCATTTCACTAAGATTGTCAATTTAATGGGCATACAGTTGGGCAAAGTGATTTCTTTTTTAAATTAATTTTAATTTTCAACATTCATTTCTACAAGATTTTGAGTTCCAGACTTTCTCTCCATCTCTCCCCACTCCCATCCCAAGACACAATGCATTCTGATGACCACTTCCCTAATCTGCTCTCCATTCTCTCACACTCCTTCCTTCATTTTTCCCCATCTTCTTTTAGGGTAAGAAAAATTTCTGTACCCCATTACCAGTATTTCTCATTTCCCAGTTGCATGCAAAAGCAATTCTCAAAATTCTTTCCTTAAACTTTGAGTTCCAACTTCTCTCTCTTCCTCCCTCCCTATCCATCCCCAAGGGGCAAATAATTCAATATAGGCTATGTGTGTGGAGTTTTGCTAAAAATTTCCATAGCAGTCATCTTGTGAAAAGCAATTATATTTTCCTCCATCCTATGCTGCCCCCTATTTTTTCTATTCTCTCTTTAGACCTTGTCCTTCCCCTAAAGTGATTACTTCTTATTACTCCCTCCTCCCATTTGCCCTCCCTCCTATCATCCTCCCACCCTACTTATCCCCTTCTCCCCTACTTTCTGGTAGTAGATTTTCATACCAAATTGAGTGTGCATGTTATTCCCTCCTTAAGCCAAATGTGATGAGAGTAAGCTTTACTTTTTGTCTCTCACCTCCCCGCTTTTCTCCTCCATTGAAAAAGTTTTATCTTGCTTCTTTTATGAGAGATAATTCACCCTATTTGATTTGTCCTTTTCTCTTCTCAATATATTCCTCTCTCACCCCTTAATTTTACTTTTGTATATATCATCCCTTACTATTCAACTCACCCTGTGCTCTCTGTCTACATACACACACATGCATATTTATATACACATACATATACATGTGTGTGTGTGTAATCCCTCCAACTATTCAAATACTGAGAAAAGTCTCAAGAGTTCTAAATATTATCTTTTCATGTAAGAATATGAATAGTCAAAATGTAGAAAGTCCTTTATGATTTCTCTTTCCTGTTTATTTTTTCATGCTTCCCTTGATTTTATGTTTGAATGTCAAATTTTCTATTCATTTCTGACTTTTTTGTCAATAGTGTTTGAAAGTCTTCTATTTCTTTGAATGATCATTTTTCCCCTGAAGTATTAAGCTCATTTTACTGGGTAGGTGATTCTTGGTTTTAATCTTAGTTTCTTTGACTTCTGAAATATCATATTCCAAATCCTTTGATCTCTTATTGTGGAAACTGCCAGATCTTGTGTTATCATGATTGTATTCCCACAGTACTTGAATTGTTTCTTTCTAGCTGCTTGCAATATTTTCTCGTTGACCTGATAACTCTGGAATTTGGCTGCAGGGTTCCTAGGACTTTCTTTTTTTGGATCTCTTTCAGGAGGTGATTTGTGGATTCTTTCAATATTTATTTAGCCCTCTGGTTCTAGAATATCAGGGCAATTTCCCTTGATAATTTCATGAAAGATGATATCTAGGCTGTTTTCTTGATCATGGTTTTCAGGGAGTCCCACAATTTTTAAATTGTTTCTCCTGGATCTGTTTTGCAGGTCAGTTGTTTTTCCAATGAGATATTTCACATTACTTTCTATTTTTTCATTCTTTTGGTTTTGTTTTGTAATTTCTTGGTTTCCCATAAAGTCATTATCTTCCAAGTACTCCATTCTAATTTTGAAAGAACTGTTTTCTTCAGTGAGCTTTTGAAGCTCCTTTGCCATTTGGCTAATTCTGCTTTTTTAAACAGCCTTCTCCTCTTTGACTTTTTGGACCTCTTTTGCCATTTGAGTTAGCCTATTTTTAAAGGTGCTATTTTCTTCAGCATTTTTTCGGTCTTCTTTAACAAGCTATTGACTCACTTTTTAAGATTATCTTGCATCACTCTCATTTCCCTTCCCAATTTTTCCCTCACCCCTCTTACTTGATTTTCAAAATAATTTTTTAACTCTTCTACGATCTGAGACCATTGAATATTTATTTTGGAGGTTTGAGATGCAGAAGCCTTGACTTCCTCTGATATTATGCTTTGTTCTTCCTCTTCTAAAAGGATAGAAGAAAATACCTGTTCACCAAGAAAGTAATCTTCTACAGTCTCATTTCATCTCCTTTTTTTGGGCATTTTCCTAGCCAGTTACTTGAATTCTAACTCCTTTGTCAAGAGGAAGGTATACCCTGTGTCCCTATAAGTTCTCAATCCTACAATGTGTCACAATCAAGGGAGAGGAATTTACTCTTCTCCTGGCCTCTGTACAGTGCCAGGCTCAGGGCTGAGATTCAGATCAACTGCTCAGTTCCCCCAGGGGCTTTAGGTAGAGGACTTTCCCCCAGGGGCTCTAGGTGAAGGGCTCAAAAAAAATGAATGCTGCCACTGCAGTAGCTGCTGCTGGTGGTCCAGACCATGTTCCCCTCTCCCATGTGAAGGAACTTTCTCACTAAACTTTGAAGTTGTCTTTGACATTTGTGGGTTGAGCCATCTGAGAACCCAGTTGCTGGAGGGGATCCTCTTGAGGCCTGCTCCAGTCCTGTTCCTGCCAGTGCCATGGCCAAAACTGGGCTGGGCTCCATGGGCTTGGCTCTGTGGGCTTTGCTCTGTGCTCTGAGCAATAGACATTTTATTTCAGCCTTCCAGGTACCTTAGACTGGAAATCTCTTTCATTCTCTCATTTTGTGGCTTCTGCTGCTCTAGAATTTGGTTAGAGCAATTTTTTACAGGTATTTTATGGGCTGTGGGGGAAGAGTAATAGTAGCTGCATCTTTCTACTCCATCATCTTGACTCCACTCCTGGGCAAAGTAATTTTTAATTGTTGTTTTAATTTCCTCTTCATTGGAGGTAAGTTTACCCTTTTGTTTTTTGAAGCCTGTAATTTGGTTTTCTTCTTTCTTTTTTTTTAAATTAAATTGCCAAAAGACTTATCAATTTTATTATTTTTTTCATAAAATCACTTTTTAGTTTTCATTTGTTCAATCATTTTCTTAATTTCAATTTTATTAATCTCTTCTTTGATTTTCCATATTTCTAATTTGGTATTTAATTGAGGATTTTCATTTGTTCTTTTTCTAGTTTTTTCACCTGTATTGCCAAAGCATTGATCCCCTCTTTCTCTTTTTTATTTATGTAAACATTCAGTGATATAAAACTTTCCCTAAGAATTACTTTTGCTGCATGCTATAAATTTTGGTAGGTTGCCTCATTATTATGTCATTCTCTTGAATGAAATTATTTATTGTATGATTTATTTTGAATGATTTGCACTCATTCTTTAGGATTTTTTTATTTAGTTTCCAAATAATTTTTGTTCTATCTTTCCATGGCCCTTTATTACATATAATTTTTAGTGCATCATGATTATAAAAGGATCCTTTGACAATCTCTCCCTTTTTACACTGGATTGTGAGGTTTTTCTGCCCTAGTAGATGGTCAGTTTTAGTTTATGTGCTGTATACTATCGATAATGAGAAGAAACTTTTGTTACAAATATTACCTTCCCATGTTTTAATTTAAACAGTTTAACCTTATTAATTTCCCTATGATTTCCCATTTCTGTTTACCTTTATATGTTTTTCTTGAGTTTTATATTTGAAAGCCACATTTTATTCAACTCTGTTCTTATCCTCATGAATTTTTGAAAGTCCTCTAGATCATTGAATATGTATTCTTCATCTGAAGGACTCTACTCAGTTTTGCTGGGCCAGTGATTCTTGGTTGTAATACTAGCTACTTTGTCTTCTGGAATATAGTATTTGGAGTCTTCCAGTCCTTTAATGTAGAAGCTGCTTAATCTAATGTTATCTTGACTGTGGGTTCATGATACTTGAATTAGTTTTTTTGTTTTATTTTCTTTCCTGGCTGTTTTGTAATATTTTCTCCTTGATCTGGGAGCTCTGGAATTTGCCTTTAATATCCCTTGTAATTTTCATTTTGGGAACTCTTTCAGGAGATGAATGGTGAATTCTTTCAATTCCTGTTTTGCCTTGTAGTGCTAGAATATCAGGGAAATTTTTTTTTGACAATTTTTTGAAAGAAGATATCTAGAGTCTTTTTTTCTTAAATTAAATATGACTTTTAGGTGGTTCAATAATTTTTAAATTATTTCCTCTGAATATATTTTCCAGATGGTTTTTTTTCCCCAGAGATATTTCGCATTATCTTTTTTCATTTTTAATTCTTATGGTTTTATTTTATTGTTTCTCAAAGTCTCAGAGTCATTAGCTTCCATTTGCTCAATTCTTATTTTTAAGGAATTATTGGAATTATTTTTTAGTGACCTTTTGTCTCACCCTTTCCATTCGGTCAATTCTACTTTTTAAAGCATTTTTCTCTTCACTGGATTTTGTGCCTCTTTTACATTTGATATGTTCTGTTTTTTATGATGTTATTTTCTTCAATATTTTTTGAGCCTTCTTTACCAAGATTTTGACTCCTTTTTATCATTTTCTTGCATCATTCTTATTTCTCTTCCTAATTTTTCTTCTGTCTCTCTTATTTGATTTTTAAAGTCCTTTTTGTGTTCTTCCATGGCTGGAGACCATTTCTTACTTTTCTTTGAGGCTTTTGATATGGCTGTTTTGACTTTGTTGTCTTCTCCGTTTGTGTTTTGAACTTTCTTGTCGCCATAGCAACTTTCTGTAGTCAGAATTTTTGTTTTTTTCCTGTTCTCTCATTTTTTCAGCCCATTTCTTGGTTTTTAACTCCTTGTTAAAGTTGATCTCTGCTTCCTGGTTGTAGGGTATCTTGTCCCAAGTCCTTCCAAGGTCGTTTGATCTAATGAGAGGCATCTCCTTGTCTGTGCTTTGTTCTGTAAGCAACCACAACCACTTTTTTTCAGCCCTGAAACTGTGAGAAGTGTCCCTGCTTCCCTGAGTCTGCTATTTATGTTCCTATTAGCCCTGAAATTTCCAACCAGGACTGTGACCTGGATCCAAGTATGGGCAAAGCAATAGAATCCACCCAGTATCAACAAAGAGATCCCTGTGATCTCCTTCTGACCAGTTCTTTCTCTCCCTTACAATCTATGATATGTGAGCTCTGGAAACAGTTACTGACACTCCTGCTTTGTTGTCTTCCAAAGCCTGCTCCTGGTTTGCTTGGACCTGGTCTGCCCTGGAGCAGCCTGGATTGGAATACAGTCTATTCTTCCCTTAGTGTGACAGATGTTTCCTACTGACCTTCTGAATTGTCTTGGGCTGAAAAATTGTGTCATCCTGTCCTTTTTGGGGTTCTGCTGCTCCAGAATTTGTTGTAGGTCATTATCTTTAAGATATTAACATTTAGTGTTTAAGGAGAACTCAGTAGTCCAGGCCTTTCTCTGCCATTTTGGCTCTGCCCTCCCTGTCTCATAAATGGAAAAGGTGAATATATAACCAATGAAGATGAATTATTTTGCCCAAATGTATGCCAATAAAATTGACAATATAAATTAAATCAATAAATATTTATAAAAAAATATTACTTGCCTACATTAATGAAAGAGGAAACTAAGTACTTAAATATCCCTATCTTAGAAAGACTAATTGATCCAGCCATAAAAAAAATCCTTAAGGAAAACATCTACTGAATACGATAGATTTGGAAGTGAATTCTATCCAAGATTTAAAGAACAATTAATTCCAATATAATGTAAAATGTTGAGAGAAATAGGTAAAAGAAGGAATCCTATAAAATTCACTTAATGACATAGATATGATTTTGATGCTTAAACCAAAGTAAACAAAAACTGAGAAAACAACCACAGATTTGTTTCCCTAATGGATATTTTATTCAAATATTTAAAATAAAATGCATCAATGTATCAAAAACAGCATACAACATGACCAGTCTGGATTTTTCCCGGGAATGTAAAATTGGTTCAATATTAGTAATTGTATAAGTAAAATTAGCCATATCAATAACAAAAAAACCAAAAAACCCAGAAAAACAAAAAACAAAATCCTACATCAATATACACAGAAATACTTTTTTTTTTTTTAACAAAACATAATACAAATTCTTATTAACAACGGAACAAAGCTCAGGAAGAAATGGGACCTTTCTCAAAATGATAACAAGTACCTATCTAAAACCAAGAGTAAGTATTATTCATAATGAGGACAATCTATGAACTTCCTAATATGTCATAAGTGGAGCAATAATACCCATTATCACAATTATTCAATATCATAGTAGTAATGTTAGCTAGACAAATCAGAAAAAAAATGAAGGATTAAGAATAGATAAGAGGGAAACAAAACTCTCATTCTTTGCAGAAAATATCATGATATCCTTAGAGAATCCTGGGGAATCAACTAAAAACACCAGTCAAAATGATTAGCATCTTCAGTAAAGTTCTAGGATATTAAATAAACTCACATAAATCACAAGCACTTTTGCATATTGCTAACAAAAGCTAACAAGATCAGTTAGAAAGATATATTCCATTAAGAATAACTGAAGATCATTTAAATACTTGGGAGTCTACCTTCCAAGATACACAAAGGAACTATTTGAATGAAATTACAAAACACTTGTCACACAAATAAAGACAAATCTGAACAACTGGAGAAATTAAATTATCATGCATAGACCAAGACAATAAAATAAAAATGACAGTTCTACCTAAATTAATATACTTATTCATTGCCACACAAATCAAACTACCAAAAATTACTTTATTGAGCTAGGTAATAATAATATACAATTTATGTAGAATAAAAAAAGGTCAAAGATATCAAGGGAACCAATAAAAAAAAGTTTGCAAGGTGACTTTGCAGTTCCAGTTTTCAAACTATATTACAAAACGGTAGTCATCAAAATAGTCTGGTACTAAATAAAGTACAGATTGGGAAATTAGTGGAATAGATTAGATACACAGAAAGTGATGATAGTAATCTATTTTTGATAACCTCCACAATCTTTTGAGTGTAATAACTCATCATTTGAAAACATTGTTGGGAAGCTGAAATGCAGTTTTGTAGGATCTGGACATAGACCAGCATCTCCACAATATATAAAGATAAGGTTAAAATGGGTATGTGATTTGTGCATAATGTTTGCCATCATAATCAAATTAGTGGAGCATGAAAAAAAATATCCATCAGATCTGCAGATAAAGGAAGAGTTTTTGACCAAATAAGAATCACAGGAGGTAAAATGAATACTTTTAATTACATAAAATTTAAAAGTTTTTGCACAAACAGAAACAATGCAGTGAAAACTAGCAAAGAAAGTACAAAATTGAGGGAAATTTTTATATCAAGTTTTTCTGATAACTATTTTATTTCTCAGATATTTAGAGGACTAAGCCACATTTGTAATAGTAAGAACCAAACCCCAATTGATAAATGGTCCCAGGACATGAATAGGCAGTTTTTCAGAAGACATTGATAACCATCATAAAAATGTTCTACATCTCTATTGATTAGAGATATGCAAATTAAAACATCTCTGTGTTGTTACTTCATACCTATTGATTGATTAATATAGAAAAAGAAAGTGCCAGCTGCTGGAAGGGATATGGAAAAATAGGTCCACCAATATAGTGTTGATGGATTTATGAACTTGTTCAACCATTCCTGAGAACAATTTGAAATATGCCTAATAGGATGAAAACAAAAGAAAACAAAGCTGTGCATACCCTTCGCCTCAACAATTTTGCATGAATTTGAATATGATCACATGAGATAATATTTGACCACTACTAGGCCTCTGTCTAAACGAGATTTTTTTGAAAAATGGAGAGGATCCATAAATTTAAAAAAAATTACAGGTCTTTTTGTGATGTCATAGAATTGGAAACTGAGGGGTTGCTCATTAACTGGTGAATGACTAAACAAATTGTGGTACATGATTGTAATGGAATACTACTGAACAATAAGGAATGATGAAGTGGGTGGTTTTAAAAAAAGTTGCAAAAACTTATGTGAGCTTCTGTAAACTGAAGTGATCAGAATTAGAACAGTGCACATAACAGCAATATTGTAATGACAATCTACTGTGAAAGACTTAGCTGCTCTGGTCAATACAATGATCCAAGATAATTCAATTCCAAAGGGCACATGCTGAAAAATGCTATCTACTTTTAGAGAAAGAATTAATGCACTCTGAGTGAAGATTGAAGCATGTTTTCTTTCACTTTATTTTTCTTTTTTTTCTTTTGTAACATGGCTTATTTGGAAAAAAAATTTGCATGACTTCATTTGTATCATAGGTATTGTATTTCTTCCCTTCTCCATAGGAATGGAACAAAGGAGAGAGAATTCCAAAGCTAAAATAATTTTTTAATAAAATAAAATATAAGGTTAAAAAAGATTCTGTTATACTTACATCTGAATAATTTCTTATCAGTCTATATGTATTTTCTCTGGTATTTGTAAGTTTAGATAATACACTGAGCTGAAAATTATACCTGTAGTCCATGTGCAAGTTGTGCCAATATCCCTATTAAATGTCTATCTGTTTCCATCTCTTTCTCTTTCTCCTCTCCTGTACCCACTGTTCCTGTTTGTGTGACTTCCAAGTCCACCATCCAGGACAAGTCACTAAGCCTCTCTTTGCCTCAGTTGCTTCAATGTAAATTAACAATATCTACCTCTCTGTGTTATTGGGAAGATTATGAGAGGATATTTTTACACACTTAGCATAGCCATTCAAATTTTATTATTCTTTCTCTGTCTCTGTTTCTGTGTCTCTGTGTCTGTCTGTCTCTGTCTCTGTGTGCCTCTCTCCCTTATTCCTTTCCCTACCCCTTTCCCTCTCCTCTCTCCACATTCTATAACCAAATAGAATGTATCCACTTCCTTTTCATAATGGTAATCATTAAAAAAATTTCCTTGCAAGTAGGACATAACATAGTTTTAAGGCCATTTATCAATTTGGTCACCTCCCTTTGAATGTTCTCTAGTTCATCAAGAAAAACCCAAAGTATGTATTTTTTATCTACTTTTCAGATATAATGGAACTCAGTCTCTATTTGGAAAACATACACACACACACACGACTGGATAAACAATGAAAACAGAGTGAAACAGAGTATTTTGAAGAGAATATAGAAGTCATCTAGTCCAAAATCTTCCATTTTTCAGATAAAGATAATGAGTTTCAGAACAATTGTGACTTTCCCAAGGTCACAGTTTCTAGTGACAAAAAGGAGTCAGTTTTTGACTCCTGTTTCAGTGCACTTTTCACTTCACCACACTGCTTCTTTTAAAAGGGTCTCAAATCCTGACTATAAGCTTCCTTTTAGTGCTAGAGTAACTGAGCCTCCAGTGAGGGAAAATACCTATAATAATCAGTGATAGATGTAATAATCCATGTTTTCCTGCTTGCCAGGATCGCTTATCTGTAGTTGAGTCTATGTCACTGCTTCAGATTTAGCTTTAACTCACATTAAGAGCTCTCTTTCTCATATGGAATTATCAGTGTTAGTAATAAATCACACACACAGTAAATTATGTAAAAATAAGCATGAGAAATTCATTATTTTTAAGAGAAAATATTTTATGAAATATAGAAATGTGTTTAAAAATCATTCAGATCAGTGGAACAAGACATAAATCATAGGAAACATCAAGATATAATTACACACTGATAGTGAAGTGTACCATGAAGGGATAAGAGCATTTTTCCCTCACAGAATGAAAATGACAAGCTCAAATCATGAAGTACATTGTGCACAATCGAGTATGAGATTCTGTCAACCTCTGAATCATTAGAATCCTCACTCTCATGGACAAGACATTATCTGCTCTATGATTATGAACAAAACAATTGTCAGCTACCAACCTTCCTTAACAAGGCAATTAAACATTTTATGTTGTGTGAAGTGAAAAAAAAAAAAAAAAGGAAGGTCAAAAGCAGCTAGAGGAGGAGGAGATCAGACAGTAACTTTCTGGTAGGAACTTGAGAGTTGAACAAATAACTGTGAAGCTTAGTTGTCTTCACAAACGTGTCAATTTATCATTTGCATGTTAATTAAGATATGTTTACAAGAGAGACAGAACATAGTAGATTGGTTGATCTTTAATTTTCAAAATGGGTTAAAATCCTGTCTCTAGCACATATTAACTGTGTCCCTGGGCAAGACTACACTTCTCACAGTACCCCACAGAAATTCTCTGAGCCTATAATTCCTTGAGGGTGGAGGGTTAAAAGATAGAACTATAGGCACATATCATAAATGAATACTGATTAAAAAGTGTACATCCATGACAAAAATTAATACTACCAAAAAAGTATTTTTTTATGATTATGTTTATGATTAAGTTGTGAATTTGTACCAGAGATGCAACATTAGCAAATCCATTAGTCATATAAAAACGACAACCAAAAAAATTTTAGTCATATTAAAAGCATAAAAAACTTATCACATGATTATATCAAGAGAGAAATAAAAATGGAGAAGTGTAACCCTTAATTTTGCTTTTTTTTTAAGATCATGGCTATGAGAAAATTTATTTTAATTTGATAAAAGAATATATTTAAAATCAAAGCTCATATTATGTATAATCATTAAACACTAGAAGTTTTCCCAATAAATGTAGGAGTAAAGCAAGGATGTCCTTTTACCCTTTATCTGACATAAAAGTATCAATAGCAATGAGACTGGAGGGAGATATTAAATACATAAAGGTCAGCAGAGAGGAGAAAAAAAATCCAAATATTTGCTAATTATGTGGTGATAGTTTAGAAAATATCAGGGAATAAGCAATAAACTAATTGAAACAGTGGCTTTGGTTGACTTGAAGGCTATACAATAAATTCACAAAAAGTCAATATTTTTTTATGTAACAATAATAAATAAGAAAATTCTACAGTAGAGTCAAAAAAGATATGGAAATACCACTTACAATAATTATAAAACATATCAATTATCTTTGACTCTCTGTCAAAGCCAACTCAGTACATAGATACTGTCCCCCCACCCCCCCAAAAAAAGCCTTAAAGAAATACAGATCAATTGCACTAATTGAATGAATATTCGTTATGTATGGCTATGTTATACTAAGATAATACAAATAACAATACTATTGAAAGTAATTTGTAATTTTAATTCTAAAGCAACCAAACTACAAAAGAAATACATTATAAAGGTAGACTGTGTTCTTCCTTCATTTTTGAAGTGGATCATGACATCAGAGAAATGATGATATGACTTGCACTTGACTTTGTTTTGAATGAGGGAGGCCTGTGCAAGGTTACTAGCCTCACTTTCCCTTCCTGAGTGATCTGGATGCAGCTACCAGATATTCATCAGGATGACTGCAGAAGGTCCAGGATGCAATAGGAGACCTTGACCTATTCAGATGCTCACTGAATAGAGTGAGGCTAGTTCATTCAGTGAATAAGCCTCTCTAAGAAGTAATTATGGAATGGACTCTTTAATGAGCAAAAGAAAAAAAATAAATCAAGCTGGGAGGGAAAAAGCAACAGTTACGATTAATAAAAGTAGATAAATAAATAAGAAAGAACAAAATACCAGAAATATCTGTGGAAATAATGAAAATAAAAAATCAGACTGAAGGGCCAATAGCACATCCAGACTTCACACTATTTTATAAACTAGCAAAGATCAAAATTATTTTTGTACAGAAACATAGTAGGTATAGTGCTGGGATTTGTAGTCAGGAAGACTTGAGTTCAAATTCTACTTCAGACATTTATTACCTGTTTGACTCCAAATCTGTTACTTAAATTACTCCTTTCTCAATTACTTCAACTGAAAAATGGGGATAATAATTATACTTAGCTCCAAGCATGTCTTTGAGGATAAATTGAAATAAAATAAATATTTTACAAACTTGAAGTGCAAAAGCAACTAAGAAAAACTCCCTATTTGACAAGAATTGCTAGTAAAACTGGAAAGCAAGCTGAAAAAAAAATTATTTTTGACAAATATATCATGCAATAAACTATAATATGTTCAAAATGGATATAATTATATTGACAAGTAAATCATAACAAAGAAAGAGAAAGTCAGATACTATACCAGTTAGGAATAGAGGACAAATCCTTAAATTAACCAATTATAGAAGCTATTATGGAGGATTAAAAATTTCTATTCCCTGATATTGAAAAGCAAGTCAACAAGAAACTGTTGATTAGAAAAAATAATCTTTTTATCACATATTTCTGATAAAGGTCCGATATCTAAGAGATATAGACAACTAACAGAAATATATAAAAACAAATGCCATTCCTCCATAAATAAATATTCAGAGGATATAAATAAATTATTCACAAAAGGAAAAAAATCATAATCATATAAATGAAAGCTCCAAATCTCTAAAATAAGAATAATGAAATCAAACTGAACTGTTACCTCACATCCGTGAAATTGTGAAAGATAATAAATATCTGAATAGTTATTGTTGGGAAAATCATGAAATGATTAGTACTCTAATACATTTTCAGTGGAGTTGTGAATTGGTCCGTCCATCCTGAAAAGCAATTTGTAATCATTTAAAGAGTGAATACAATGTTTGTTTTTACCTTTTGACCCATGCGTTTGGCTGCTAGGTAGATATTCCAGGGAGGACAATGACAAACAAGCAAATAAATAAAATTTATTAAACCAGAGTGTTTTTAGCAGCGCTTTTTGTGGTAGTAAAAATCTGGAAATGAAGCAGATGTCTATTGATTAAGAAATAAATTGTGGGTCATGAATATAATATAATAGTACCATGTTGTAAGAAATTATGAAAGTGATGAATACTGAGTAGCATGGAAAGAATTGTATGAGTTGAAGAAACATGAAAAAAGTAGAGCCAGGGAAGCAGCATGCAACATTATTACAACAGTATAAATAGAATGAACAGCAAATAATTAAAGTTGAATACTGTGAATATTTGTTGTCCGATCTAGTCCCCAGAGAAGAGTTGTGACAGACCTTTCCCTCTGCTTCTTTCAGAAGTGAGGGATGATGAGTGTGCAAGATCACATATTTCATCAGACTTTCTTAATATATTGGTTAGTGTTGTTTAATTTCCCTCCCTTCTTTTTGTAGTTTGTTTTAAGAGATGGCTGTGTGGAAGGAGGTAGGGGAAGTAAAAACAAACATTCCTAAAAATATATTTACATACATATGACTATGTTGGGTTTTACAATTGTTAGCACTGGTTCAGATGTGAAAGAATTCACTTAGAATTCACTCTCAATGGGGAGCTTTATTGACCTAAAAGCACATGGACCTGAGATTTAGCAAGGAGCTAAACAAAGGTAATGATACAAGAAAAGGATCAGACTTACACACAGCCTGTAGGATGATGATGTAATTTTTAAGGTTTCTAATGGGGGTTGGAGATTTAGGAACAAGATGAGGAAGATGCATGACAGGATAGGGAATACAGGATAAGGGGGACAAAAGCAATTCTTTTTGGTACAAGTTACATGGGAAAAGGGCATTAGGATACCCTCAAGTTATACTCTCAAGAGCCTGGAAAAGTGACCCTTACTAAAGCTTATGCAGCACTGTTTGTATCTACATCAGACAGATATGTATAAAATGTAACAAATCTTTAAAATCATATTCTTAGAAGGCAAAGTTATATGTTTTGGGGCACACAAATTAACCACCATTCTGAACATAGAAAAAAAGTGAATAGTATTTTCAACGATTAAGATTTCGTGTTGCCTTCCATTAGTAAAGTTGCCTATGTTGGAAGAACTAAGTCAAGGGCTGGCTTATTTAGTGCAGATGGTTTCTGATCTTTATCCTCCTTCCCCAGGAAGGCTTCACTAGGAAGTGAAAATTATGCTTATTGAAGCCATCAAAGCTCTGACTATCAATAGAAATTAATCGGTTATTACAGGTTAACTATAATGCAATACAGGGGTATATGAGTTTTCAAGTGGTAATAGCTGGGGGAAATAATGACACTAATACTTCACAATATTTCCTCCACTCCCCCCAATTTACAGGGTCCCATTTCTTATTATTTTAAAAGTTACTCATATATCTTTTGTCATTCAGTTCATGAATTTTTCCGGTTCAAACCTTAGGTGAATTTTTGATAATTGAAAGCTATTTTTATTATCTTTGATGCACTTAATGTTTCATAAATGATAAAAAGAAATACAGAGTCTCAATCATTATGAAATTACTTAAGTTCTTATATTATTGATAACAAAATCTTGGCTTTAGTAAAAAAGCCTTCAGAAGCCTTCATTTTGGAGTATTTGAGTCCCAACTTTGTATTAATTTTTGACTGAGTGATTAAAATGCTTTACGTATATTGATTTTATGTAATAATGATTTGGTTCTTACAGGATTGTGTACACACTAAAGTGAAGAAACTAGTTAAGATCACTCAGAGGAAGAAGTTGGGTCATGGTGGTCAAATAAGATATTTTTTACTTGAGGTCAAATCAAAGTGGATGAAATTTACAGTTAAGATTTTTTTAAAGCCTGATTTTATGGTTAGCAGTTTCTTAGGAAAAAAAAAAACTGTTTCAAAAGGAAAAGAGTATCCTGACACATTAAATCTTGGTATAGTTGAAAGAATATTGGAACTGATATTGAGACACCCAGGTTTCAGTCACACATAGAATATTTGCAAGCTTTGTGGCATTACACAAATCACTTCACATCTGTGTTCTAAGGTAATGGCTAAGGTCACTTCCAACTCTAAAATAGTGACAGTCTAAGGATATTTGTGGTCTATTTTAAAAAAATCATATTCACATAGCCTCCTATTGCCAAACCTTATAACTTCTTATACTTACAATATTAAATATTCAAATTATAAAATTACATTGTTGATTCTTTTAGGAATGTGGCCAAATAGTCAGTTAAGGAAGATGTGCTTGTCTACTTCAGTTTTATTGTATTAAGATTCTTTATGTTCTGCTGTTGATGAAAGTTGTTTAAATTTGTAGGGTTTCATTTTTTAAAGAGGAAAAAGTACACTGACATGAATAATTTCCCTTTTTCAATAACTTTTAGAAGGTCAGATTGCACGAAGCAATCCTACAGTGTTTATATTCCTTCATACTGGAAATAAATAACACATTTTAGCTCTCATCCAAAGACTATTAGGATCGTGTTGTTGTCCAAAGAGGCAAAAGATTTTCAAGATAGCTTGACACACTAGAATATTCCTTTCAATGATAATGTGTTAGTGGCTGAAAAGGTGAGACTGTTTACCTAATTAGTGGGAGAAAGAGGAGTGTTAGATAGAAGCTACAAAAGTGTTGAAAGCCTGAGAAAACATATCAGTTTGAGAGAAAATCAAAGCCTGAAAAAGCTGTGTGTAGAGGAGCTGTAAAGAAAATGGAAAAATACTAGAACTGGAGGAAAATAGCAAAGAAAGTGAGAAAAAAAATCCAAGATGCTGCAGAGAATCTGACCCCAATTTCCTCTCAAATTACTGAATTGTATCATTCCTGTAGCTCTGGATGACATACTCACCAGGGTGCTAAGGGAATTAGCTAACGAACTTAGTGAAGCACTGGCAATTATTTTTGAAAAGTCTCTTAAAATTGGGGAGGTGCCATGTAGGAAGACTAGAAAAAAGAAGTCAGTGTGATTCTTGTATGGGTGTAGATGGAGGAAAGAGCAAAAAGAATAATCTGCAAGTTAATTATTACCATTTTATACACTAGTAAAAAGAAACAAACATCATGCAAACACATGTAGTCAGGTGCAAGATTAAGAGAACTTCTCGCAGCAGTGTGTGCCCATATAGTGCTGAAACACTATACATGAGTGTGAGTATGAGTGAGTGTGTGTGTGTGTGTGAGAGAGACAGAGAGAGAGAGAGAGAGAGAGAGAGAGAGACAGAGAGAGACAGAGAGAGAGAGAGAGAGAGAGAGAGAGAGAGAGAGAGAGAGAGATTATGTATCAGTGGCATGTGGAGGATTGTTTCTATTTCCCTAATGAATCTATAAGGAAAAAAAATAATTGAGCTTTCAGGAAGGGATTTAAGATTATAATGAGAATGGATTTTCATGCATATATATTTATTTTAATAAATGATCCTTATAAAATTAACTCATCTTGGTTAAATGTGAAAATTAGGCAAGGGATTCCAAGCAAAGAAAAATGGTGAATGGAACTATTTCAAGTAGGAAGGATATGAGCAGAGAGGATTATAAAGCTGGTTGAAGTCTGGTCAAAAGTGACATTTCTGTGAATGTTCCCTGAATGAGGGTAAATAGCATATTAAGTATCTTTGCAGATGATGTCTGAGGAGGTTGTGTTACAGAGAGCAATCAACATTGAGTCATCACAATAATAATATGTTTTAAACTACACATAAATAAGAAACTAGAGAGGGTATGCAATCTGGAAACCAAGAAATGATATATCGGGGGGAAATATTCTGAAAATCTACCAAGGGGGAAAAAAAAAAGTTCCTAGAAGGCTCAAAAACCAATTTCTTATGTTTCCTTTTGTTTAAAGCTAAAAATACCCTTAAATTTCAAAAGTAGCTTCCTAGCTGTCTGCCTTCAAGGGACAATCAGTCAACATTTTACTAATACCTACTGTGTTCAAGGGACCATGCTACATATAGGCTACCTTATTCTCAACTTGTTAATGTTGTCTTTATCTTTTTTATTTCCATATCAAATTAAAAAAAATTGATTACACTGGGTATAGGTTAGGTGATCAATCCATTTTTCCTTTCTTCCTCCCTCCCTCTTTTTCCTTCCTCCCTCTCTTTGTTCTCCTCTCCCTCCCCATCCTCATCTCCCTCTATCTCTCCATTTCCTTCTGTCTCTGTCTGTCTTTCTGATTTTTTAAAGCACAAGGTAGATGCTGAGGGTACAAAGATAAAAATTACACAGTACTTATTCTCTCAAAGTTGGGAGGAGGTATAGGATAGCAATATGTGCTCAAAGAAGTAAAGACAAAATACGTACTACATTGATACAAAGTTGCAGGAGGAGTGATGAAGATAGGAGAAATGAAGATAGGCTTCCAATAGAATGTGGATCTTGAGCTGAGCTTTGAAAGAAACCAATAATTTTATTAGGAAAAAACTGAGGAGAGAATTCATTCCAGACATAGAGAAAAGCTTTTGCCAAGGAAGGGAAATAGGAGATCACCATCAGGTATGGGGAGCAAAAAATTTCCCTATTTGACTGGAACACAGATTGTGTGAAAGAGAAAAATATGCAGTAAGCTTGGAAAAGAATGTTGGAACCATATTGTTAAAGGCTTTGTATGAAACAGAGGAGTTTGTCTTTTATCCCATAGGGAAAAGGAAGTCATCGAAGGCTCCTGAGCATAGTCAGATGAGTCTACTGGAAATAGCAATTTCATTGCTTTCTAAAGAACTCATGGGAAAGGTGAAAAAGAAAGGGATAAAAATAATGTTATTGTAGTACTTCAGATAGGTAATAATGTGGGCCTGAGGTCGAATGATGGATATGAGAGTGGATAGAAGCATATAGGTGATTATAAGAAATGTTGTAGTGGAAGAATCAGAAAGGAATTTGATATAGAAGTGAAGGCTCATGGTGTCTTCAGGAGAAACAGAAAAGTTAGGAAGGGAGGAAAAGTTGGGAGAAAAGATAACGGGTTCTGTTTTGGACATGTTGAATTGGAGATATCCAGAGGACATTCAGATGGAGATATCTAATAGGCAGGTAGTGATGTAGAACCAGACTTTGAAAAACTGTTACTGGATCCATAGATTTAAGAGATCTCTGCCTAGGTATTATGTCTGAGTCCATGAAAGCCGATAATATTATCAAGAAAGAATATAGAGAAAGAAGAGAAGATTCAGTACAGATATACTGTTACACTCATAAATAAGGGTTGGGAGATTCATGATTTTTCAACTAAGGAGACCAAAGAGGAACACAGGAAGGAGAACCAGAGAAGAGCGGTGTCATGAAAATTCAAGTAGGAGAATATCTAGTGGAATTTTGTAGTTAGAAGTATTAAAGAAGTTTCAGACTGATAGATTCAATGCTTTGACTGTAATGTATGTTTAAAAAATATTTCCTGGTGATGCTGTGTTGTGGTGTCATTATAAGTGTTTTCATGAAATAGGGCAAGAGTTAGAACATATGCTTAGGGGAAGGGAGCCAATCAAGGAAGAGTAAAAGGATTGACATGTAGCAATGAGGACACACTTAGTACTATATATTGTGGTTATGTAGTGGGCTCAATCAACATAATTGTGTGGTTTCCTCCAAGGGCCTTTAAGCAGTATAAGTAGAGAACTGCAGTAGGTAGAGAGTGGTAGTAATCCAGGGTTAGGATTTGGAAAAGGGTTGAGCAGTAATAAGATAAAGAGGAAATCGATATGAAGTTGAACTGACTAAATAGAGGATCAAGATTTGTAGGGTGGAATTTAAAATCAGAACTGCATTTATTGATTGAGAAATCAAAATGGAAGGAGAACAATGACTGTATGTTGTGAGAATATTCTCATATTGTATGTCATGAGAGTAAAGAATATATTTAAGCATGAGGAGAAATGAAAACAGAACATGGACAACTAGGGGAATTTTAGTTGTGAGCAGTAGGTATTAGAACACTTCAGGGTGATAGTAATGGCAATGCCAAAGCCTATGTATAGTTGAAGTTGGACTGAATGTGTAGATCATGGACACTGAAAAGATTGATGAAATGGGAGCGAAAGGTATTTAAAGGAATATTAATATATAAATTGAAGTCCCCCAGTTTAGAAACTATAGTGGAGGTAAAAACTGTGAATTAAGTATGAAGCACTTTGAGAAATGAGGCAGAATGATCTATTCTATAATTATAAGAAATTAATTGTGTTTGAACTTAATTGGTTACAGTATAAATACTTGTAAAAAGTGGAAAAAAAACAGTGGATTTATAGTCAAGGAACCTGAGTTGGATGTTTTATTTCAATGAACATTTATTAAAATACCTATTATGAACTGGGCAGTGTTCTAAGCATTAGGGATAAAATGAAGAAAAAAATTGATAGTCAAAATCTAAAGGAGGAAGACAATACACAAAAGGAAGAAGAAAGGAGACAGAAGGGGTGCTGCCAGAGCCTGAGGGGTGAGATGAAATTTCAAGTGATGAACTTATCTTGGGAGAGGCATGATGTTCTGTATCAATACCAAGCAGGATTGCTGATATAAAAAATAAAATTAAATTAAATCAACCTCTAATCTGGAATAATGTACAAGTAGGTTTAATGCCTTTAAGATATACAAACATGTTCAACTCCATTTCACATTATTCTAAAGGGGCTGGTTGATAGTATAAGATGATTATTCTTCTAGGACATCCAGTGTCATCTAAAGTATGTTAATACAATTCTTGTCAACTTGAACTTCATCAGGGCTTAAGACAGGTGCTCTTTTCTCAGTATTCATCTTGTAATGCCTTGGAAGTAGATAAATGGTTAACATTATGGTTTCTGCTTTGGAAATGGAGTAACCCAGGTAAAGAGAAACAAAAAAAAGGTAGCTATAGTTTTCCAGTGACTTAGTAATAAAATCCAGTTCTCTGGGTCCCATTCAACATTTTGACCATGGACACTATAGCTAAATCTCATGTATGGTTCAATAGTACTGCCAGAGTGTTAAAAGGGAAGTGTTTGGATTTCAGAGGGCCTTTGTTAGATTGAAATACCTAGTTTAATAACTTGATTTCTGAAATGACTTTGAAGTCTCTTCCACATTGAAGTGATTTAATTTACACTTTTCCTATTGCCTTTTGTTTTAAGGTTGTCTTAACTGAGCTATGCTGGGATCTCTTTGTGTAGGAGAAGTTACTAGAATTTAAAAATAGAAAGGTCCAGAAACTTTATGTCTACGGTAAGTAATTGTCTCGTGTCTCTGGATCCTGACATACATTCAGATACTCAAATAAGAGTCCTCGATGTAGGATTCCCTCTCTCATCTTTAAAGGTCACAGTGAATTGGTAGCAGAATTAGGATTAAATTTTGTGATTTTTTAAAAAAAATATGTATTTTTTTTTAACATTCTTCTATTTTTAAATTTTGAGTTCTAAATTCTCAGCCTTACTCCTCTCCCCTACTCAATGAGAAGGCAGACAATAGGATATCAATTATACATGTGAAATCATGCAAAATATACTTCCATATTAGTCATTCTTTTGAAAAAGCAAGAAAAATATATTGAAGAAACTACATTTCAATTTGTATGTAGAGTTCATCAGTACATCCTCTGGAGGTAGATAGCATTTCTTTCATTTCAAGTCATTTGTATTTATCTTGGAACATTGTATTGATCAGAGTATCTGAGTCTGTTGTAAAGTTGATCATCATTACACTATTACTGTCACTGTGTAAAACTATCTCCTCATTCTACTCACTCTACTTTGCCAATGGGAGTTCAATATTTTTTTTCTGAAACTATCCCACTTTTTGTTTTTTAAATTTTATTTTAAATTTATGGAATAAAGCATTTTATAACAGTATAATAAAAAGATGGCTGAACAGGAAACTGAAAATCTATTATGTACAACTTGCTATTCCTTTTAAATATATAATACAGTTATATAAATTTCTTTTTTTCTCTTTTTCCTCCCCTACTATAAATGACTATCATTAAATACAAATGAGTATGTATATGTGTGTGTGTGTGTGTATAGAGAGAGAGGGGTATATGATTTGTGTGTGTGATGTATATATGTATATGTGTATTTGTATGTAAAACCATTCTATGTATACTTCTATTTGTCACTTCTTTCTCTGGATGCAGATAGCATCTTTCTTCGGATGTCCTTTATAGATAATTTGGTTAGGAGTGGAGGAGAGAGGACACAGAAAGGCACAGCTAGTCTTGTGAATTTTTTTTGTGGGAAGGCCGCAGTTGGGGTGGGAGTGGGGAGAAAGCTTGGGAATGGTGTTGTACCCTGCCGTGATAATGTGTATTGACTTCTGAATTGCTATGACAGATTTGGCTTTGTGGTGCTGGGATTTGGCTTTGTGGTGCTGGGATTTGGATTTCTGGTGTCTGAATAAATGTTTTTCTTCTGCCTTCTATATGGACAGTGTGTTACACTTTGTGATTCAGAATTATGCCAGCATATTTACAGTCATGTTCAGTGCTGAGAATATTGCCTTGGCAATACACTGGAACTTCACAATGTTTGAATTGTTTCTTTTTGGTTGCTTGAAGTACTTTCTTCTTGCCCTGAGAGCACTGGAATTCGGCTACATTCTTGAGAATTTTCATTTGGAGATCTTTCCGGAGGTAATTAGTGGATTGTTTTGATTTCTCTTTTGCACTCTGGATAAGGTATTGGAGCAGTTTTCTTCATAATTTCTTAAAATATGATGTCTCTGCCTTTTCTTTGAACTTGACCTTTAGGTACTTCAAATTCTTAAATTATCTCTCATTAATTTATATTCAGATCACTTGTTTTTCTGATGAAATATTTTACCCTTCTACTTTTTTAATTCTTTTGATTTTGTTTTATTGTATCTTTATGTCCCATGGAGTTATCAGCTTCCACTTCATCAGTTGTAATTTTAAAGAATTCATTTCTTCTAAGATGTCTTGTACTTTAAAAAAAGTTGTCCCATTCTGCTTTATAATGATATATTTTTGGTTAGTGAATTTTTGTTCCTCTTTTGTAATTAGACCAATTCCATTGCAAGGTGTTTTCTCCAGTATCTTTTTCCTCTTTTAATATTCTTTTCATAATTTGCTGCATAACTTTCATTGCTTTTTCCCAATTTTTACTTTATCAATCTTATCTCTTTCTTGAACTCTTCCAGGAATTCTCTTTTGGTTTAAGTTTAATTAGTATTTTCTTTGAGACTTTGTTTGTAACTATATTCACATTATTGCCTTCTTCTGAGTTTATTTCTTGATCTTTCTTACCACTTTAGTAGCATTTTAATGTCAAATTCTATTATTGTTGTTTACTCATTTTACAAGCCTATTTCTTGACTTTGAATTTTATGTTAATTTTGGTCTCTGATCAACATAATCATACATTTATGCATACACACATAAATGTATATACATACATACACATGCATGCATACATATAAATATATACTTATACACACATACCTATGAAAAACTATACTATACATACTTGCATTTATCAGGTTTTTTCTGGTTGGGTTGATGATATCTTCCATCATAGATTCTTTTGTAGTTGATATGAATGGTTGGAATATTCAGAATAGATTATTCACAATTATTCTTCAAACAATATTGCTGTTTCTGTATACAATGTTCTCTTGGTTGTGTTCAATTCTCTCTTTATTATTTTATATGCCTTTACTTGTTTTTTCCCACTCTAAAATCAACCAGCTCATCATTTCTTATAGCATAGTAGCATTCCACCACAATCATATACCACAACTTGTTTAGCCATTCCCTACTTCATGGACATCCTCTCAATTTCCAGTTCTTTCCCAACACGAAGGGAGCTGCTATAATTATTTTAGAACCTAAAGGTTCTTTTCCTGTTTTCCCTGATCAATTTGGGAAACAATTCTCATATTTCTGGGTCAAAAGGCATACAGACACATCTGTGTGCTTATATGCTTCTGCATATACATACCAATACATATGAATACATATATACACATATGTTACATGCATATATACACATACATACATACATACATAGTTTTATAACTCTTTAGGCATAATTGCGGATTGCTCTCCAAATGTTTGGATTAATTAGTAGTTGCACCAACAGCTTCCCAATTTTTCCACAAGCCCTGTCATTTTCCTTCCAATCTGGTAGATAGGTGTTAATATAATTTGCATTTCTCTAATAAATAATGATTTAGAGCATTTTTTCATATGACAAGGCTGGGCTGCTCTCTGCTCCGCACCCCATGAGATAGACCTTTCCTGTCTGCCTTCTAGGCTGCCTTGGGCTGGAAATCTCTTTTGCTCTGTCATTCTGTGGCTTCTGTTGCTCTACAGTCTATTGAGAGTAATTTTTTGCAGATATTTTATGGGCTATAGGGGGAGAGCTAGAGTATGCACTTTGTTCTACTCTGCCATATTGGTTCCACTTCCCCCTTTCCATTTTTATGATCTCATGAGGCTACATGCTCCATTTATCAGCTGGGGAATGACTTGTATTCTTATACATTGGACTCATTTCTCTACACATTTTAGAAATGAGGCCTTTGTCACAGACACTAGTTGTAAAAATTCTTTTCCAGTTTTCTGCTTCCCTCCTAATCTTGGTTATATTTGGTTATTCATTGTGGATAAACCTTTCAGTTTAATGTAATGAAAATTATCCATTTTGCACTTCATCTTGTTTTCTCTCTCCTTTAGTCAAAAATTCTTCGCTTTCCCATAAATCTGATGAATACACCATTCCTTGTTCCACTAATTTGTTTATAGTGTCAATTTGTATACCTAGATCTTGTGCCCATTTGGACTTTTTTCTTGTGTATGGCATCAGACATTGATCTATGCCTGGTTTCTGCCACACTGTCATCCAGTTTTCACAGTAATTTTTGTCAAACAGTGAGTTTTTATTCCAGAAGCTAGGGTCCTTGGGTTTATCAAATGGTAGATTACTATATTCCATGACTACTGTGTGTTGGGGACCTAACATATTCCATTGCTTATATTCCATTCCATATTCCACTCGTTCTGTTTCTTAGCCAGTACCAAGTGGTATTGATAATTGCTTCTTTACAATACAATTTGAGATTTGGTAGAGCTAGGCCACCTTCCCTAGCACTACCTTTCATTAGTTTCCTTGATATTCTAGACCTTTTGTTCTTCCAGATGAATTTTGATATAATTTTTTTCTACATCTACAAAATAATTATCTGATAGTTTAATTGGTATGACACTGAATAAGTAAATTAATTTAGATAGAATTGTCATTTTTATTATATTGGCTAGATATACCCATGAGCAATTGATGTTTTCCACTTCCTCAGATCTGACTTTATTTGTGTGAAAAGTGTTTAGTAATTGTGTTCATATAATCCCTGGGTTTACTCCCAAATATTTTATAGTGTCTACCCTAGATTTAAATGGAATTTCTCTATCTATTTCTTGCTGTTGGTCTTTGTTAGTAATATATAGAAATGCAGAAGATTTATGTGGATTAATTTTATAACCTGCTACTTTGCCAAAGTTGTTTATTATTTCAAGTAGTTTTTTACTTGATTCTCTCGGATTCTGTAAGTATATCATCATGTCATCTGCAAAGAGTGATAACATACTTTCTTCCTTTGCCTATTCTAATTTTTTCAATTTCTTTTTCTTCTCTTATTGCTACAGCTAACATTTCTAGTACCATACTGAATAACAGTGATGATAATGGACATCCTTGATTCACCCTTGATCTTATTGGAAATGCATCTAGCTCATCCCCATTGCATATATTGCTTGCTGATAGTTTTAGGTAGATACTGTAGTTTTTTTTATTATGGAAAGTTTCATTTATTCCGATGTTCTCCAGTGTTTTTGGTGTAAATGGGTGTTGTATTTTGTCAAATGCTTTTTCTGCATCTATTGAGATAATGTTGTGGTTTCTGTTAGTTTTATTGTTGATATGATCAATAATGTTAATAGTTTTCCTAATATTGAACCAGTACTGCATTCCTGGTATAAATCCTACCTGATCATAATGTATTATTCTCGTGATAAGTTGCTGTATTCTTTTTGCTAAATTTTATTTCAAATTTTTGCATCTATATTCGTTAGACATTAGTCTATAATTTTCTTTCTCTGTTTTGCCTCTTCCTGGTTTAGGTAGCCAAAACCATATTTGTATCATAAAAAGAATTTGGGAGGACTCCTTCTTCCCCAATTTTCCAAGTAGTGTATATAGTGTTGGAATTAATTGTTCTTTAAATGTTTGATAGAATTCACTTTTGAATCCATCTGGCCTTGGAGATTTTTCCTGGGGAGTTCATTGATGGTTTCTTCAATTTCTTTTTCTGAGATGGGGTTGTTTAAGTATTCAACTTCATTTTCTATTAGTCTGGACAATTTATACCTTTTAAAATAATCATCCATCTCAGTTAGATTGTCGAATTTATGGGCATACAATTGGTCAAAGTAATTTCTTTTTATTGTTTCAATTTCCTTCTCATTGGATGTAAGTTCACCCTTTTCATTTTTTTACTGGTCATTTGGTTTTCTTCTGTCTTTTTTTAATCAAATTGACCAAAAGTTTATTAATTTTACTGATTTTTTTCATAAACTCAACTCCTAGTTTTATTTGTTAGTTCAATAATTCTCTTAACTTCGATTTTTATTAATCTCTCCTTTGGTTTTCAATATTTCTAATTTGGTATTTACCTGGGGATTTTCAAGTTCTTTTCTAGTTTTTTCAGCTGCATGCCCAATTCACTGATCTCCTCTTTCTCTATTTTGTTCATATAGGCATTCAAAGATATAAAATTTCCCCTGAGAACTGCTTTTGCAGTATCCCATAAGCTTTGGTAGGTTGTCTCTTAAGTTGTTGATTTTTTTCTATGATTTGTTGTTTACTGACTCATTCTTTAGGATTAGGTTGTTTAGTTTCCAGTTAGTTTTTGGTTTATATTCCCATGTCCTTTGGTTGCATATAAGTTTTATCCCATTATGATCTGAGAAGGATGCATTGATTATGTCTGCCTTTTTGTACTGGATTGTAAAGTTTTTATGGCCTAGTACATGGTCAGTTTTTTTTTTTATTTGTCCTATGTACTGCTGAGAAAAAGGTATATTCCTTTCTATCCCCATTCATTTTTCTCCAGAGAGCTATCATATCTACTTTATCCAGAGTTCTATTCACCTCCTTACCGTCTTTCTTGTTTTTTTTGAGGTTACATTTATCAAGTTCAGAGAGGGAGATGTTGAGGTCTCCCATTAGTATAGTTTTGCTCTCTATTTCTTCCTGTAACTCCCTTAATTTTTCTTCTAAGAATTTGGATGCTATACCACTTGGAACGTATTTGTTTAGTAATGAAATTGCTTTGTTCTATGGTGTCTTTTAGCAGGATACAGTTTCGTTCCTTATCTCTTTTGATTAGATCTATTTCTGCTTTTGCTTTTTCTGAGATTAGGATTGCTACCCCTGCTTTTATTACATTAGCTGAAGCACAATATATTCTGCTCCAACCTTTTACCTTTACCCTGTGTGTGTGCCTCCATTTCAAATGTGTTTCTTGTAAACAACATATTGTTGCACTATGGTTTTTAATCCATTCTGCTTTCCCTCTCTGTTTTCAGGGAGAGTTCATCCCATTCACATTCACAGGTATGATTTCTATCTGTGTCTTTCCCTTTATCCTCTTTCCCACTATTTGTGCTTTAGTTCTCCCTTCTCCTTCCCCTCCACAATAGAGTTTTAATTTTTGACCACCTCCTCCACCAGTCTTCCCTCCCTTCTTTCAGCCCCCCCTTTTAATCCCTTTTTTCTTACTACTTTTTCCCTCCCTTTTAGTCTCCCCTTCCTTTTCTTTCCCCCTTCCACTCCTACTGCCTATAGAGCTAATTGTATTTCTATACATAACTGAGTTTGCTTTACCCTCCTTGAATCCAATCAGATGAGAGTACCTCTCCAAAAATGTTCATCTCCCTCCCCTCTTTCCCTCTGCTCTATTTCTGTGCCTCTTTTTGTGATGGAATTCATTTTTTTCTGCCTCCTCCTTTTCACATCTCCCATTACAATCCCTTCACACTCTTAAATCACATTTGTTATCCTCACATCATTTAATGCAAATCCACTTCTTCTATGTATATCCCTTTTACATTTCGTAATAAATATACAATTCTCAGGAATAAAAAATATCATCTTCCCTTATGGAAATGTGAACAAAATGTGGGGATGCCCATATTGTGTAACATTTTTTCCCCTTGTTTACCTTTTTATGCCTCTCTTGAGACCTGCATTTGAAGATCAAATTTTCTATTGAGTTCTGGCCTTTTCATCAGGAAGGTCTGAAAATCTCTTATTTCATTGAATGTCCATCTCCTTGCCCGAAATATGTTCAACTTTGCTGGGTAATTAATCCTTGATTGTAGTTCCAGCTCCATTGTCTTATGGAATATCATATTCCAATTCCTTCCATCTTTTAATGTAGAAACTGCAAGGTCCTGTGTGATCCTGACTGTAGCTCCTCGATGTTTGAATTATTTCTTTCTGGCTGCCTGCAGTAATTTCTCCTTCACTGCATAGTTCTGGAACTTGGCAACGATATTCCTTGGTGTTTTTAATTTGGGGTCCCTTTGAGGAGGTGAACAGTGGATTCTTTCGATAACTATTTTGTCCTCTGAATCTAGGCTTTCTGGGCAATTTTCCTTGATGATTTCTTGGATGATATTGCCATACTCTTTTTTTCATCATGGCTTTCTGGTAGCCCAATAATCCTTAGAATTTCTCTCTTGGATCTATTTTCCAGGTCAGTTGTTTTTCCAACTAGATATTATACATTTTTTTTTATCTTTTCATTCTTTAGATTATGTTTGACTTATTCTTGATATCTCTTGGATTCATTAGCTTCTACTTGCTTGGTTCTAATTTTTATCAAATTGTTTTCTTCACTCAACTTTTGCATCTCCTTTTCTATCTGTCCAATTGTTCTTTTTTATCTCTGCATTTGTTCCTAGTTTCTTCCCTTGCTAAGCTAGGGCATAGGCAAGTTCAGCATTCTTCCCGATTTCACTGAGGAGCTGAGGTACACCTGGATTCCTGATGTAGGCAGTTGCTGGCTTCACTTCCCTGAGGTTCAGGATCTTCTCCCATTTTGTTGAGGTGTGGCTGTCTGGGGCAGCTCTGATCCTGCACTGGTTGTCTTTGGCCACATCAAGAGGAACCCTCTTTATCGATCTTTCTAGCCTCACAGATTGAGTATGTTTATCCCTTCTGCTGCTCCCACTTTTTCAGGGTTTTTCCTGGGGAGATATTCTCTGGGCTTATCAAGATCAACAGGGGGAGGGAGGTAACAATTACTGTTCATTTCATCATCTTGGCTCTCGGAACTGGAAAATCCTGGCAACTTTTTCTTAGGAAGCTCATTTACAGCCTCTCCATTTTCTTTTTCTAAAACAGTATTATTTTCTAATAACAACTTATGTTGTTAAATTTGTTGGCCTATCGTTGGGCAAAATAATTCCTAATAATTAATTTGATTTTATATTCATAGTGGCATATAACCCTTTTTCATTTTTTATGCAAGTGATTTGGTTTTTTCTCTATTATAAAAAATCATTAATCAATTTGTTGTTCATTTTATTGATTTTGTCCATGAAAACCAACTCCTAGCTTATTATTTCAATAGTTTTCTTATATTCAATTTTGTTGATGCTGTATTAATTTTTAGAATTTCCAATTTGCTGTATAATTGGAATTTTTAATTGTTTTTTCTACCTTTTAAAAAAATTCAGACCCAATTAATTGATTAGCTCTTTCTCTGTTTTATTGATGTAAGCATTTATAGATGAAACTTCCCCCCTGGTTACTGCTTTTGTTGAATCCCATAAGTTTTGATAGGTTGTCTCATTATTATCATTCTTTTTAATAAAATTAGTCTTTTCTATAACTTTTTCTTTAGCTCCTTTTTAAAAAAAATAGATTATTTAGTCTCAATTTTAGTCTGTTTGTCAGTGGTATTTAATTTTACATGTATAGGTTTATAATCTGGAAAGGATGTATTTAATACTTCTCCTTTTTTGCATTGAAGTATAGTTTTATGTCCTAATTACCTGTCAATTTTAGTAAAGTCATACATACTGCTGAGAATATGGTGTATTCATTTCTTTTCCCATTTACTTCTGGCCAAATAATTATGTTTACCTTATCTAATATTCTATTCATCCCCATGACTTCTTTGTTATTTCTTCTTGGTTAAATTTATCTAATTCCATGAAGGGGAGGTTTATCTAATTCTATAAGGGGTATGTTGATGTCCCTCACTGTTATAGCTTTGTTATCTATTTCTACTGTAATTTATTTAGCTTTTCCTTTAAGAATTTGGATGCTGTTGTATTTTGTCCATATTGGTGTAATATTGTTATGACTTCATTACCTATGGTAACTTTTAACATAAAGTATTTTACCTATTTATCTCTTTTACTTAAATCTATTTAAGCTTTAACTTTATTTGAGAACATGATTGCTATTCTTATTCTTTTATGTCAGTTGAAGTATAACAAACTCTATAACAGCACTTTTGTCTTTGCTCTATGTGTAACTTGTTATTTTATTTTTTAATTTTTTCCCCAAATTTATTAATTTATTTTCAATTTTCAACAATCACTACTTTGTCTTTGCTAACAATCACTTCCATAATTTTCAAATTTTCTCCCCCTTCTTACCATCTCCTTCCCAAGACGGCATATAATCTTATGTGGACTCTACATGGACATTCCTACTCACCACATTTTCACATTAGTCATGTTGAATAGAAGAATTAAAACGAATGGAATAAACCATGAGAAAAACAAAACAAAAGATAACAAAAGAGAAAACAGTCTGCTTCATTCTGCATTCCGACTCCATAGTTCTCTCTCTCTCAATGTGGATGGCATTTTACGTCATGAGTCATTTGCAAATGTTTTAGGTCCTTACATTACTGTGAATAACTAAGTCTATCAAAAACAGTCCTCATTCACAGTGGCTGTTATTGTGTATAATGTTTTCCTGGTTCTTCTCACTTCACTCAGCATCAGTTCATATAAAGCTTTCCAGCTTTTTTTCTGAAGTCTGCCTGTTTGTCATTTCCTTCAGCACAATGGTATGCCATTATATTCAAAAATCACAACTTGTTCAGCCATTACCCAGTTGATGGACATCTCCTCAATTTCCAGTTCTTGACCACTACAAAAAAAGAAAAGTGGCTATAGATATTTTGGTACAGGTAGGTCCTTTTCCCATTTTTATGATGTCTTGGGGATACAGCCCTAGAAGTGATATTGCTGGGTAAAACGATATGCACATTTTCATAATGCTTTGTGCATAGTTCCAAATTGCTCTACAGAATGTTTGGATCAACTCACAGCTCCAACAGTGAATTAATGTTTCAACTCTCCCACATCTTCTCCAACATGTATCATTTTCCTTCTTTTGTCATGTTATCCAGTATGGTAGGAGTAATATTATTTGATTTACATCTCTCTAATCAATAGTGATTTAGAGCATTTTTTCATATAACTATACATAACTTTAATTTCTTCCTCTGAAAACTGCCTGTTCCTATCCTTTGACCATTTATCTATTGGGGAATGACTTGTAGTCTTGTACATATGCCTCAGTTCTCTATATATTTTAGAAATGAAGCGTTTATCACAGATACTACTTGCAAAAATTCTTTCCCAGTTTTCTGCTTCCCTCCTAATCTTGGTTATATTTGGTTTGGTTGTAGAAAAACCTTTCAGTTTAATGTAATGAAAATTATCCATTTTGCACTTCATATTGTTTTCTATTTCTCCTTTAGTCAAAAATTATTCCCTTATCCATAATTCTGATAAATACACTATTCCTTGTTCCACTTATTTGTTTATAGTATCATTCTTTGTACCTAGATCATGTACCCATTTGGACTTTATTCTTGTGTATGGTGTCAGGCATTGGTCTATGCCTAGCTTCCACCACACTATTGTCTAGTTTTCCCAGCAACTTTTGTCAGACAGTGAGTTCTTATCCCAGAAGCGGTGGTCCTTATGTTTATCAAACAGTAGATTGCTGTATCCATTGCCTATAGTGCCTTGAGTACCTAGCCTATTGCATTTGTCTACCCTTCTGTTTCTTAACCGACAAGTGGTTTTGATAATTGCCACTGTATAATACAATTTGAGAAGTGGTAGAGCTAGGCCACCTTCCCTAGTATTTCTTTTGATTAGTTCCCTTGATATTCTGGACCTTTGGTCCTTCCAGATGAATATTGATATTATTTTTTCTAGCTCTACAAAATAATTATCTGATAGTTTGATTGGCATGGCACTGAATAAGTAAATTAATTTAGATATAGTTGTCATTTTTATTTTATTGACTTACCTCACCCACGAGCAACTGATGTTTTTCCACTTACTTAGATCTGACTTTATTTGTGTGAAAAGTGTTTTGTTATTGTGTTCATACAGTCCCTGGGTTTGTTTTGGCAGGTAGACTTCTAAATATTTGATAGTGTCTACTATAGTTTTAAATGGGATTTCTCTTTCTATTTTTTTGATATTGGACTTTGTTAGTAATACATAGAAATGCAGAAGATTTGTGTGGGTTTATTTTATAATCTGCAACTTTGCCAAAGTTTTTTATTATTTCAAGTAGTTTTTTACTTGATTTTCTGGGATTCTCTAAGTATATTATCATATTGCCTGTAAAGAGTGATAACCTAGTTTCTTCTTTGCCTATTCTAATTCTTTTAATTTCTTTTTCTTTTCTTATTGCTAATACTAACATTTCTAGTACCACATTGAATAATAGTGGTGATAAAGTACATCCTTGTTTCACCCCCAATCTTATTGAAAATCATCTAGCTTATCCCCATTACTTACAATACTTGTTGATGATTTTAGGTAGATACTACTTATTATATTAAGGAAGGCCTCATTCATTCTTGTGCTCTCCATTGTTTTCAGTTGTCTTTTTCTTCTTCTATTGAGATAATCATATGGTTTCTGTTAGTGTTGTTATTTATATGATCAATTATGCTGATAGTTTTCTTAATATTGAACCAGCTCTGCATTCCTGGTATAAATCCTATCTGATCAAAGTGTATTTTTCTCGTGATTAGTTACTGTAATCTTTTTACTAATAATTGATATAAAATTTTGCATCTATATTCACTAGGAAAATTGGTCTATAATTTTCTTTCTCTATCTCTCATTTCAAATGTGTTTCCTAAAAACAGCATACTGCTATTTTCTGTCTTTAAAGCCATTTTTCTATTTCTTTCTGTAGATCCCATTTACTTACTTTTTATCTTTTGTACTTGTAGAGTCATTTTCAACATATTTCCACATTAGTCATGTTGTGAAAGAATAATCAGAAGAGAGAAAAAAATAATAAAAGTGAAAAAAATATGCTCCAATCTACACTCAGACTCCATAGTTCTTTCTATGGGTATGGTTAGCATTTTCCTTTATGAGTTCTTTGGAATTACTTTGGATCACTGTTTTGTTAAGAAGAGTTAAGTCTATCATAGTGATCATTGCACAATGTTGCTGTTACTATGTACAATGTTCTACTGGTTCTACTCATTTCACTCAGTGTTGGTTCTTGTAAGTCTTTCCAGGTTCTTCTCAAATCTGCCTGCTCATCATTTCTTATAGAACAATAGTTTTCTATTACGTTCATATGCCATAGCATGTTCAGTCATTCACCAATTGATGGACTTCCCCTCAATTTCCAGTTTTGAACTACCACAAAAAGAAGTGCTATACATACTTTTACACATATGGGGCCTTTTCCCTTTTTTATGATCTCTTTTGGATATAGACCTAGTAATGTCCTTGATGGATCAAAGGGTATGCACAGTTTTAAAGTCCTTTGGGTGTAGTTCTAAATTACTCTCCGAATTGTTGGATCAGTTCACAATTCCACCAACAATGTTGTAGTGTACCAATTTTCCCACATCTTCTCCAACAATTTTAATTTTCCTTTTTCTGTCATATTAGTCAATCTGATAGGTGTGGGGTGTTACCTCAGAGTTGTTTTAATTTATTTTTATCTAATCAATGGTACTTTGGAGCATTTTTATGTAACTCTATATAACTTTAATTTTTCATCTGAAAACTGCCTGTTCATATCCTTTGTCCATTTATTAATTGAAGAATGACTTGTATTGTGATAAATTCTATTCAGTTCTCTATATATTTAAGAAATGAAGGTTTTATCAGAAACCCTGGCTTAAAAATTATTTCTCAGTTTTCTGCTTTCCTTATCATCTTTACTGTGTTGGTTTTGTTTGTGAAGAAACTTTTAAATTTAATGTAATCCAAATTATCAGTTTTACATTTCAAAATGTTCTCTATCTCTTGTTTGTGTCCCATGCACTTTAAAAGTTATAATTAATAGTTTTATGTTTTCCTTTATGTCTATTTTTCCTCACTGTTTATTCCTCTGTCCCTTCATTTTTACCTTCTTTCTCCTCTGACCTATAATTTACTTCTGAACACTGCCTCCCTAATTCACACCCCTTCAGAATTCTTACCGTAGCCTATTCTTTTCCTCTTTTTTTCTTAATTGACCACTGTTCCAAGAGTCCCTACCTTATCATACACTGTGCCCTCTTATTTCTTAATCTATAGAACCTGTGTTTAAGCTCTAGTCTTCTCTATTACCCAATTACCTATCTATGATAGTATTTTTAAGTTTTCCTTACTCATTTTTAGTGTCTTATTTCTTGGCTGTTAACTTTATGTTACAGTCAGAATCTAGTCCCAAGGTGTGGGGAACAATGTCTCAGGATTTAGCTTTTGCATACTGTTTATTTTTTGAGTTCTATCCAAGGCTTGATCTCATATATTCCTCTCCCACTCCTGAGGCAAGAAGGAGGCCATCAGCATCTCTGTATCTGCAAATACTGTTACTCCCTGTGATCCCTTGGCTGCTGCAACTGCTTCTCTACCTCTTCACTCAAGCCAAAGCCAGGATATTCACTCTGCTGTGAGTAAGCATAACCAGCATGGTCCTGTGCCTTTGAGGATTGCCCTCACTGGTGTGTGCCTTCTCCTCCTTGCCCACACCCTCAGTCTGGGACCACATCTAGTTAACATACCTAAAGCACAACTCCAGCACCAGTGGAGGGGTGTGCAATCTTCCCTTGATCAGTTGCCTCAACAGTGTCTCTCTGACTGTAGGGCAAAAGTTTCTAAAACTGAGGCTGCTGCCAACACAGCTATTTCCAGGCATTGTTCTTCATCGATTCAGTGGAACTTGCCCTGAGATATGTGTACTTCTATCAAGCAAGACCACCCCGTGTAGGTCAGGTCTATCCTAAGGCCCTCCAAAATTATCCTATGCTGAACCACTGCTTTACTCCAATTTTAATTATTTTCTGCTGCTCTCAAGCTCACGCTAAGGTCTTATTTTAATTATATGTGGGAGAATTCTGAAAAGCTAGGTAATTTTCTGCCTTATTCTTCCATCTTCCTAGAATCCTCCTTTCAGTCAGACCTTCCATTTTTTAGCCCTGCATCTTCTTAAACCTAAGTAGTCTACTGTGATGAGATTTTTCTTTTCCACTTAGTTTATTGAAATATGAAATTAAGTGAGGCCTGAATATTTCAATGGAGATGTCTTATTGTTAATAATGTTCTATTTTTTCATGTGTGTGACTTACAAAGCCTAAATTATTTGCTGTTTGTGAGATTTTGATTACTCCAATAGTTATAGCAACACAAAATAATTTTTATCTTCTATATTCTAGGCATATTTTCTTAAATATGAATTTTATTATCCTATTTTAAATGTGTTTTAATGTCATCTTGTCATATCTGTGTATGAAGAATATTTTAATATTGTGTTGTAGCCATTTATTCAATAAAAGACATAAACTGTCTATTAAAACAGCAAAAATTGTTGTTTTTTTTCTTTTCTTATCTTCTTTTTTTTTTTTTTTTTTTTTTTACAAATGAGATAAACATGGTGAACTTATATTGTCCATGTAAGTCAGTGGCAGAGGTCCAGAATAAAAGCAAGACTTTCCACAGACTTTGCTTCCAATCACTCATTTGTCTTGGAAGTCATTTCTGGCAAGTCAGAAATGCCACACCCACTTCATCTTGCCAGAATTGGTTTTATTGGGAAAGATTTTCTTCAAATCAGTAAATATTTCTTCTCTGATTTAGTACTTTGAGAAAAGAACAAAAATGTTCTTTAAGAATTCCATGTTCATCAGTTGTGAAACCATGTTCTAATCTTTTACATATGTAGGGGAAATGTCATATAAAGTTAATGTATTTTTTGGACAATAGGAAAGAAAATAAAGGAAGTTAAGAGAATGGGTGAAAAATATTGGATGAAACAGAACTTGATAAGACACAAATTAAATGCAATGATTTGATTATGGACTGAGAAATTTTTTTTTTACAAATTATAGTCAAAATAACTCATTGCACAAGTTTAGATTAAGATTGCCCTGTCCTATAAAATGCTAAAAAATGTACATAGTGAAAGTCTGATAAAACACAGGTCACCTGTAAAATAAGTGCTGACCCTATTTTCAAACTTCAGCATTATAGAGATTGCATTGCACTTAAAAAAGCACAACTGAGAACACAAATATATTAAAAATATAAATAATAATCACTTATGGGCTTAAAATGTGAATGAAATTTTAAAATATACAGATATATGAATTGATGAGTAATTATTTTTGTCAAGTCTGTGTATTTATTCATCCTCAACTAATTCTGCTCATCTTCCCTTTGTTATAATAAGATACAAGATTTCTTGATGCAGTTAAGATATAAGGTCAATAAGATATATATAGGGTTGAGAAAGAGAAATTAGCTATAAATGGCCAGTAAGTTCTTACAAAATTAGTGTTTTTAAAACCTGGATAAACAAAAGAAAGAGAAAAGAAAGAGTTAAGATTAAATGTACTTGATTTTCCCTCAATGTACAAGGAGGTCCTTTACTGAAGAATCAGACTCATCTTAATGATGTGCCTGGAACTCTGGGTTCTCAAAGGGCATGGCAGTGCAAGTATAAATTGTCTAGGTCTAAACATGTAAATATAAATTGACTCTGGATTCTATCATCTATGGAGTAGTATGGAAGGAAAGAAGGAGAGAGAGAAAAAGAGGAGAGAGGATAGGAGGGGAAGGGAGAACAGAGGAGGAGAGAAGAATTTAGGGGAAGGGAAATGAAGGAAGGAAACTCATGAAATACGATAATGCTTTTACATATTTTATTGAAGGATGTGTCCATATTGATGAAATCACAGATTTTTTCAAAGTATCAGAGAATCAAATTATACAAGGTGATGCATTAGTTGTTCTCCTGAAAAGAAAGGAAGAGGAAATTACATACATACATATATATAATATATGTATGTTTGTGTGTGTATATTATATGTGCGTGTATATATATACATTATATATGTATATATAATGTATATATATATATCACAGGATCCTGATTTCATATAATTCTCAAACATAATCTGTTTCTTTCCTGCTTTTTGTTCAGATATGAAAAGTGCAGCACAGACAGGATATGCAAAAGATAGTGTTACAGAATTCAGGAAAATGTCACTGGAGATGATCTAAAAAGTAGTCAGTCAAAAACTCAGACAGGATAAAGTATTCATACTTTGGGGATGACCCAGATGGAATGATGAAACAGTAACTGGAATTTAGAGTGGACAGCGCTTCCTGTCTCCTTCCCTGTGGGCAGTGTTGCCTGTTGTCCTCTGCTAAAATCTCCTCCTGTCCTAGACATTGGCCAGGAGATCTGGAAGTCATTCTTTACAGAAGGGTCATTTAGTGACACTAAAAACAAATCAAATCCTCTCAACAGTCAGTCTCCCAAATCAAAACCCCTTAAACTTCACTATTCCAATGAATTCATATCGTCAAACCTATTACCGTATAAACAAAACACCAGTAGAAGTCAATGACATTTCTTTTTAACAAACCTTGGGGAGAGCCCTCAGGATTTTTTCCCCTTGAGAGCAGGATTTTGAAAGTAATGTAATAAATATACCGGCAATCATTTTGCTTTGTACTTGTATCTCCAACACCTTGCATAGTTTCTGCAGTGTGGTAGGTGCTTAAAAATGTAATTTCCCTAGAAGACAGAAGATGTAGATTATAAGCTAGCTATAACTCTGTAGATAAATCTCCCCTGTTGTTGATCAGTCATTTTAGTCACGTCTAGTTCTTCATGACCCCATTGGAGGTTTCTTGGCAATAATGCTGGAGCGGTTTGCCAATTCCTTTTCCAGGCACTTTTATAGATGAAGAAACTGAGGCAAACAGGTTTGAGTGACTTGCCCAGGGTCACATTTCTAGGAAATATCTAAGACCAGATTTGAACTCAGGTCTTCCTGATTGCAGGTTCAGTTTTCTATTCACTATGCCACCAGGGTGAAGCTCAGAGAGTCTAAATACAATCCTTGTCTGATATCGGCTAGTATCAGAGTAAGGGTTTAAACTTGCATCTTCTTGAGTCCAAATCCAGTAATTCTATCAACTACACAATTTGATATATATATATATTATATATATATGTGTATATATATATATAGTTTAATTTTGTAATAATGTAATTAATACCTATGTTAAACCTTTTATAATGCTAAAACTTCATATTAATATTTGAAGGCTCTATGATCATTTCTTTGATCATACAATGCATGTTAATATTTTCTATAATAGAAATCCTCTTTGGTGGCCTAAAAGTAGATATGTTAAAATTCAAAAGTGAAATGTTATCTAATGGTAAGAAAAACAGAAACACTTGGCTACCAGAACTTTTTGTTATTTCTCTCAGTTGCTGGGGAGTGATACCAGCACCAATAAGGTTACAGGATTTGTCCATCTAGATTTTATATTTTTTAAATAGAGAATAAATGAAATGTAGGCACGAAAAATAAAATGTGTCAATGACATTAGTATAAAACTACCTTAGAATATTCACGTGTGAAATTATCTCTGCTCATTTCCAGCTTCCAAAGTGATTCTAAAATACTGTTCCACTATTGTTATCCAAACAAAAGAAGGGTATCCAATTTATGATGAAGCTACCAAATATTCCTATTCAAAGATGAAATCCATCTGTATAACCCATGTTTCAAGGTTTCCCTAATAGCTCTGGGACTCATTTGGAATGTGTCTGATCTTAGGAAAATTCTTTAATAGTCAATATTTATTTGGTTCCTTTTGTCCCAACTCAAAATTTGCTTTGGAAATTCTGCAAATATAGATTTTTCCATACACATGTCTAGTTTTCAAGAAGTATAGAAATCTGGGTTCCCAAATTTTATACAGGTACTTGAGGTGAGATATTAATATTGGATGGAGGAAAGTTTTATTTCTAATCTTTTTTTCACTCCTGGGAAATGCTGAAAACTCAGGGAAACATTTGTATGTCATTTTTGTATGACACATACAGAAAATTTACAAAGCACTTATAATGAGCAATAAATAAGGAAAATAACTCCCCTCACAAGACAAATGGATTGTGATGTTGTAATGGGCAGTGTTAACATACTACTTTTTTACTTGCTTTTCTACTTCATCATGGATAATACCACATAGACTTATAGTGCCATCCTATTGTTTGGATAATTGTCTCTTCACCATCTTCTATTCCCTGCAACCCTAGCAGATATACTTTGAGGATAATGAATTGAGATGGCTTGCTAACTCAGACAGCAGGTGGAAAGCAAAGCACAAGTTTTCTATTTCTTCATAATATGACTGCATTGATATTTGGACTGTATTGATCAATCAGATGCAAAATACAAAAGGGAAAGCCTCTCTCCACTCTTTTCCACCATTAACCCATAAGAATGATAATAACCAATTCTCCTTTTCTCTGTTGAAAAAAATCACCATCCAAGCTCTTAAATTTATGTTCACTTCTGAACCTCATAGGCTATTGATATTCAAGAAATTTTCTTCTTCTACTGTCAGGATAGATTCTGGGATCACACTGTCTGAAATGTTTTCCTTCTCCTCTGACTAGGAAATCAGGGACTTCAGATACTTACACATGTACTTTCTTCTGGAATATGTGAGAAAAAAAAATTCATCTCTGGAATAGGCCACCATTATCATCTGCTGTCATCTCTTGGTCTCAGAAAGGACTCTTACAGAAATTTTACTCGCAGGCCTCATGGAAGAGAAAGCTACAGGCCAGAACAAATAGATTCCATTTGATTGAAAAAAGTGGAAGAGTAAACCATGAGTCAGAAGCTCTGGTGCCTTTTTACCCTCCCTAGGGTAGGACCCCCCCGCCCAAGGTTGTAGTAACTCAATTCACCTACGGCCCAGTTTTATCCCTTTATCAAAAGTCAACTAATGGTACTTCTGATCATCCATGTGAAGGAATGGAAAAAAAAAAAAACAAAGGAGGAACCAGGTAGTGTGTCAGAACACATGGATGTTAAATAAATACCTAAATGAATAAATAAGAAGGTTGTTGAAAACCAGTGATGAGGCCTAGTATATATTCAGGAAAAGGGGCCAGGAATAGAAATTCTATATTGCACTAGATAAGGAGGTTGAGGGAGACTTGAAGTCTGACTTCAGGGGTCAATTCTCCATCAAAGGGGGAGATCTGTTTTTATTTTTGTTCTCGTTGTCCTTGGTGTGTGTGTGTGTGTGTGTGTGTGCAAGCACACACACACACACATATATATATATATATATATACATATATACACACAATTGAAATGTATATGCAATATAAGAAATTTTATTTGTGTATATATGTGTATATTTGTGTGCATATATATATATTTATCAGTCATCCTTTTATTTCTGTTGTCTGGGGAGTTTAAAAAGAAAATAATTTGTTCAGGTCTGAGTTTCATTCTGCAAATGCTCTGAGTATTTCTTTTAAAATTGAACTTATGATATATTTTTATTAATTATTAGGCTAATGTTTATAGGGTATCTCATTTTCATTTAGATCTTGAAGTGCTTTACACTTTGAAACACATTATTACATTCTCTCCTGCAAGGTTCAAGTATGTGTAGAATAGCCTTATGTTATTTGAATTTCCTTTGCTTTATGTCTGAATGTCTTTCTCTGGGTTACTTACACAATTTATTCTTTACCATTGGAATTATTAAATTTAACCACTGTTTGTCTTGAAGATAATGACATAGTCCCATTCTTTCCCCACCCCAATGAGTCAATCTATGGATTCTTTCAATTAGCACTTTGATTTCTTTGTTCAAAAGACCTTGGAATTTTTCTTTGTTTATTTCTTGCATTGTGGTTTTCAGGCTTTTTGATTTATTATATTCTTCTGGGAGACCTGTAGTCATTATACTGTCTTTATACACCTTTCCATAAAGATCGATATGTTTTGCTCATGTAGATGTCATGTATTCTTTAAAGTTATTGTTTTTTGATTCTCTCCATCCAGATTATTCTTCATTTATGTATATTTGCATTCTGAGTTACTTATGTCCTTTGTTTCTTTGATGACATTGCTAACATGGACTCAAATTATTCTATTCTACCATTTATTACTGTGAATGCCGTTAATTCTGCTTTCACAGTTCATTTTCTGTTTTACACCATTGGGAACATCATATTATTCTACGCCCTCTTGGGAATCAAACTTTCTCTGCTCTATCAAATGTTGATTCATTTTTGTCTTACAATATTTTGCCATAGTTGGCTGTAATATTTTAGCTGATCTGGAGGTCATATTCCTTCAGATATGAATATCTTCTTTGTTGGTTTTATGTGTTTGTACTCAACATCTTTACCTGAATTTTCTTCTTCCTGAGATCTTTAACAATTTTGATCTTTTTTCCCCTACTACTAACTCTCTGAATTATTTCATTTTGATTACAGTTTCCAAGGTAGGTTACCTCAAAGCTCACTAATCTTCCTCTCATTCTAGGCAATTCATGTTTCACTAGGTTCACCTTCTTCCCCAAGTTAATTTGAGGGTGGCGGTAGACAGATAGGGCCCCAGTGGGATGCTGGGCTTATTTGCTTAGGATTAATAAAGTATCACACAGCACCAAATATGTGACCTGCCCCAGTTCTTTCTGCTCTTCAGTTCTCTGAGCCAGGTTTGTTGCAAAACAGAGCTGCCATACCACTGCCCCAGTCAGAGCAAGCTTCCACGCTTTGGTTTTCCCTAGCACTAGGAGGAGAGAGTGGTAAAGTGGCATTAAACTACACTTTTGATTCATACAGTCCTGCCTTTGTGGTAGGAAGTGGGGGGTGGGGGAGGTGTTTCCAAGTAAGCAACCTTGGAGTTAAGGATTAGTCTTCTCTGTTCACTGAGTTATTGCCTCAGTAGGGTTCTTGTTGTCCTAGCCTGTGGAGACAGATGTAATTGCTTTATCCTTCACATACAATTCTCATTTTGGTGGTGGTTTGAGAGGTTGTTAAGATGTGAGAAAATATCTAGTACTCCATTTTGTTTGTCACATGACCCTGAAGTGAGGAAAAAGCCAAAGACTGGTGGAAGACAGATAAATTAACAGAGAAAATACTAAATAATGAATTAATAATACTTTTAAAAAGCATTCTTAGTAAATATTATAATAGAAGAAAAATGAGGTAATAGTGCTTAATGAATGGCAAAATTATGGGGACTTCCCAGAACACTGCCCTCCAAAAAGCCAATAGTAACAGAAGGAAATTTTTAGATGTGAATGAAAAGGTGAGTCCATATCTTATGAATCTAATGTTTTCAAAAAAGCATGAATCAAAATTATCCAGAGACAATTATGAATTTGAGAGTGGGATGAAGGTGTAAGCATGTCAGAAAAGTTTTGAAGCAGGTTTTAAAGTTTTTTTTTCTTAAATGATTATTTCCTGTAAATAATACAAGGAGAAAATTATTAATGAGAAGCCACCACAACTTATATGAGGTTAAAGACCGTAAACTTGTAGAGTCCAATCAATACAACTTTCAAAACATTTTCCTCCTAATTGCTCAGGTAAGGGGAACAAAGAATGCATATGAAAGCATTACTTAGGATTAGGACTAGAGGGGTGGGTGTAGGAGGAACAAAAGGATTCTAAAATTTTATAGAGGCTCATTGTATTGGAATGAGTCTTTATGAAAATGCAAGTGAAGTCAGAAAGATATTGGTGTATTGAGAGAAGGGAAATCTTTGATGATGATGACAAAGAATAAATTCTCTAAATATGTAGGGAAGACATCAGAACATATGAGTTCATGCTCTGAAAAAGATGACTTTGGAACTTACCATCTGGAAATTTGAGAAACCAACTGATGTAGAATCCATGTGACTATGTCAAGGAGTGATAATTTCAAAAATTTTTGAAGAAAATATAAAAAAAGGATCACAATTGTATGACCTATGAGAGGAATGAAATGGAGGAGAATATCATCACTGTTGAAGAAGGTAAGGAACTGCAAAATTGTATATGAAATGAGTCATTTGTATGGTTTGAAGGGATGAAGAGGAGAGCAGGGGATGAGGTGGATAACATCTATAATCCAGAAATTGAATCCAGTAAGCATAGTGGAAAAGTATGTATACTGAAGAGGCATGTAAATTATTGTGACAGAATTGGGGAGAATGTGGAGTAAGTGAATGAGTTATCCACAAGAGAACAAAATTATTGAGTGATGAGGGTTTAGCTCATTAAAATACCTGGTGAGTAGGTTGGGCAAATAAGCAAGTTATACAAAGAAAGAATACTGATTTTAAAAATGACTCATGTGTACCTCAGTGGCTAAGGAGCAAGTTATGAATCATTGAAAGTGCCTTAACTCCCCCAGGCAATGGAGCTATCATTTAATAGATAAAATCAATTCTTTACTGTCCTGAAAGGATCAATATAGCTACTCACGTAGCTACCCTGAAGCAGTTTAAAAATGGAATAGGGGCAGAAACTCATGAGAGAAAGGTGGTAAGGAAAATGAATGAGGTATAAAGATAAGGTTCCATTATCCACAAACAAATTTCTTTGCCCTTGTAAAGCTTACTTGAACATTATTTACCACATACCTTAATATCTTAAATATGTGTGTATCCTCATTCATATATGTGAAAGGAACCACATTATCTATGTAATATTTGAATTGCTCAGTTCTCAAAATTATGGTTTTATGGTTTCCTTTGAAAAGCATGCAATTGTAAACCAAAAATTCATATGCAAAAATTATTTGACTGAAAAAAATACTAACCCCTAAAGCTGTACTAGCTTGAGGAGAGGGAAAAAAGCAAAAACCTTTACACTCTTTTAATGGAGGAATTGCAGTATCTCTGTTCCTGAGGGGAAAAGAAAAAAAATAATTTGACAGATAAGAGGTTCTTATTTATCAGAGGATACAAGATAAGTTACTAGACACAAGCGTCTTTCTGATGACTTATCCTGCTGATCAGGGTACAAAAGAGTTTATTTTCATAATTACAACAGAAGGAAAAACAATAAAATTATACTTTAGGCCAATGCACCCTAACCCTTATTATACTTTGTGTGTGTGTGTGTGTGTGTGTGTGTCTCCCCTGAAGCTATTTTATAACAATATAAAAATTGTAGAACTGTGGCACCCGCAAAAGCCTGACCAGATTTCCTAATTATCTGTCATCTGACTCAAGAGTGCTATGAGAAATTAGCCCTCCTGGGGAAAAAAAATGACACAAAACTTGAAGTAATGGAAGGAGGCTTACACTGTCTCTCTCAGTTGAGTGTGAAGTCTGCCTTCTTTTATTAGGTGATTTCTAAGTAACTTTTCTACATAATAGTGTAATGAGTAAAGGTAGGTGTACAACAGGACAGTAGGAAGTACATACACACATATACATATATAGGCATATACATGCATATACACATACACATGCATATACATACACACATACACAATATTAAATAATATATATACACATATTACACAATATATTATGTATATATGTATGCACACATACATATATATATACACCAACACAGATACATATTCACACACAGTAAAATTATTTATACAAACATTCATGTGTGTGTATGTATGTATGGCAGTACAAATGTGTGCCAGGCCCAATGTAAGAAGTGGTTGTTATCTATTCTACACAGAGGGAATGCTAATAATCTTTCCTTTTTTTATTTTTATTTTACTTTTATTTTTTTAGTTTATTTATTTAACTTTTTTACATTCATTTTCACAAAATTTTGGGTTCCAAATTTTCTCCCCATTTGCTCTCTCACCACACCCCAATACACCAAACATTCTAATTTCCCCTATCACCAATCTGCCCTCTCTTCTATCATCCTTCCCTTCCCTTGTCCCCATCTTCTCTTTTGTCCTGGAGGGCCAGATAACTTTCTATTCCCCAATACCTGTATTTCTTATTCCTAGTAGCAAGAACAATATTCGACAGTTGTTCCTAAAACTTTGAGTTCCAACTTCTCCCCATCCCCCCCTCCCCACACATTCCCTTTGGGAAGGCAAGCAATTCAATATAGGCCATATCTGTGTATTTTTGCAAATGATTTCCATAATAGTCGTGTTGTGTAAGACTAACTATGTTTCACTCCATCCTATACTGCCCCCCATTGCTTCTATTCTCTCTTTTGATCCTGTCCCTCCTCAAGAGTGTTGATTTCAAATTGCTCCCTCCTCCTATTGCTCTCCCTTGTATCATCCCCCTTACCCTGCTTATCCCCTTCTCCCATACTTTCCTGTATTGTAAGATAGGTTTTCATACCAAAATGAGTGTGCATTTTATTCCTTCCTTTAGTCAAATGTGATGAGAGTAAACTTTATGTTTTTCTCTGAGCTCCCTTCCTTTTCCCTCCACTAAAAAGTCTCATACCTGCCTCTTCTATGAGAGATAATTTGTCCCATTCCATATCTCCCTCTCTCCTCCCAATACATTTTCTCATTGATTAACTTCATTTTTTAAAGATATGATCCCATCCTATTCAATTCACTCTGTGCTCTGTGTGTGTGCATGTGTGTGTGTGTGCGTGTGTGTGTGTGTGTGTGTGTGTGTGTGTGTAATCCCACCTACTACCCAGATACTGAAAACTTTCAAGAGTTACCAATATTGTCTTTCCATGTAGGAATGTAAACAGTTCAACTTTAGTAAGTCCCTTATGACTTCTCTTTGCTATTTACACTTTTCATGCTTCTCTTCCTTCTTGTGTTTGAAAGTCAAATTTTCTTTTCAGCTCTGGTCTTTTCATCAAGAATGCTTGAAACTCCTCTATTTCATTGAAAGGCCATTTTTTCCCCTGAAGTATTATACTCAGTTTTGCTGGGTAGGTGATTCTTGGTTTGATTCCTAGTTCCTTTGACTTCTGGGATATCCTATTCCACGCCCTTCGATCCCTTAATGTAGAAGCTGCTAGATCTTGAGTTATCCTGATTGTATTTCCACAATACTGGAATTGCTTCTTTCTAGCAGCTTGCAATATTTTCTCCTTGACCAGGGAACCTTGGAATTTTGCCACAATGTTCCTAGGAGTTTCTCTTTTTGGATCTCTTTCAGGCAGTGATTGGTGGTTTCCTTGAATACTTATTTTACCCTCTGGTTCTAGAATATCAGGGCAGTTTTCCTTGATAATTTCATGAAAGATGATGTCTAGGCTCTTTTTTTTTTGATCAAGTCTTTCATGTAGTCCCACAATTTTTAAATCGTCTCTTCTGGTTCTATTTTCCAGGAAAGTTGTTTTTCCAATGAGATGTTTCACATTATGTTCCATTTTTTCATTCTTTTGGTTTTGTTTTGTGATTTCTTGGTTTCCTTCTTTCCTTTTTATTATTTTTTATTCAACATAAATTTATTTATTTAACTTTATACATTCATTTTCACAAAATTTTGGGTTCCAAATTTTCGTCCCATTTCTCCCCTCTCCCCAGCCCAATACACCAAGCATTCTAATTTTCCCTGTCACCAATCTGCCGTCTCTTCTATCATCCCTCCCTTCTCTTGTCTCCATCTTCTCTTTTGTCCTGTAGGGCTAGATGACTTTCCATTCCCCGTTAACAGTATTTCTTATTTCCTAGTAGCAAGAACAATACTAAACAGTTGTTCCTAAAATTTTGAGTTCCAAATTCTCCCCATCCCTCCCTCCCCACCCATTCCCTTTGGGAAAGCAGGCAATTCAATATAGGCCATATCTGTGTAGTTTTGCAAATGACTTCCATAAGAGTCGTGTTGTGTAAGACTAACTGTATTTCCCTCCATCCTATCCTGCCCTCCCATTTTTTCTATTCTGTCTTTTGATCCTGTCCCTCCCCGAGTGTTGACTTCAAATTGCTCCCTCCTCCCATTGCTCTCCCTTCCATCATCACCCCCACCCTGTTTATCTCCTTCTCTCCCACTTTCCTGTATTGTAAGATAGGTTTTCATACCAAAATGAGTGTGTATTTTATTCCTTCCTTTAGTCGAAGGTGATGAGAGTAAACTTCATGTTTTTTTTTTCTCAGCTCTCCTCTTTTTCCCTCCACTAAAAATCTCCTGCTTGCCTCTTGAATGAGAGATAATTTACCCCATTCAATTTCACTCTCTCTCCTCCCACTACATTTCTTTCTCACCATGGAAAGAAATGGGAGAAAGAAATGTCTCCCATCCTATTCAATTCACTCTGTGCTGTCTGTCTCTGTATGTGCATGCATGTGTGTATGTGTGTGCACACATGTGTACATATTTGTGGGTATGCATGTGTGTGTGTGTGGTCCCACCAACTACCCAGATACTGAAAATTTTAAAGAGTTACAAATATTGTCTTTCCATGTAGAAATGTAAACGATTCACCTTTGGTAAGTCCCTTATGACTTCTCCTTGCTGTTTACTTTTTCATGCTTCTTCTCATTCTTGTGTTTGAAAGTCAAATTTTCTTTTCAGCTCTGGTCTTTTCATCAAGAATGCTTGAAAGTCCTCTGTTTCACTGAAAGACCATATTTTTCCCTGAAGTATTATACTCAGTTTTGCTGGGTAGGTGATTCTTGGTTTGAGTCCTAGTTCATTTGACTTCTGGAATATCCTATTCCATGCCCTTCAATCCCTTAATTTAGAAGCTGCTAGATCTTGAATTATCCTGATTTTATTTCCACTGTACTGGAATTGTTTCTTTTTAGCTGCTTGCAGTATTTTCTCCTTGACCTGGGAATTCTGGAATTTGGCCACAATGTTCCTAGGAGTTTCTGTTTTTGGATCTCTTTCAGGCGGTGATCAATGTATTCCTTCAATACTTATTTTGCCCTCTGGTTCTAGAATATCAGGGCAGTTTTCCTAGATAATTTCATGAAAGATGATGTCTAGGCTCTTTTTTTGATCATGGCTTTCGGGTAGTCCCATAAATTTTAAATTGTCTCTCCTGATCTGTTTTCCAGGTCAGTTGTTTTTCCAATGAGATATTTCACATTCTCTTCCATTTTTTCATTCTTTTTGTTTTGTTTGGTGACTTCTTGGTTTCTTATAAAATAATTAGCCTCCATCTGTTCCATTCTAATTTTGAGAGAACTATTTTCTTCAGTGAGCTTTTGAACCTCCTTTTCCATTTGGCTAATTCTACTTTTTAAGCATTCTTCTACTATTTGGCTTTTTGAAACTCTTTTGCCAATTGAGTGAGCCTATTTTTCAAGGTGTTATTTATTCAGCATATTTTGGGTCTCCTTTAGCAAGGTGTTGACCTGCTTTTCATGCTTTTCTTGCATCTCTCTCATTTGTCTTCCTATTTTTTCCTCCACCTCTCTCACTTGATTTTCAAAATCCTTTTTGAGTTCTTCCATGGCCTGAGCCCAATGAATACTTATTTTGGATGTTTGGGATATAGAAGCCTTGACTTCTGTGTCTTTCCCTCATGATAAACATCGTTCTGCCTCATCAGAAGGGATGGGAGGAGATATCTGTTCACCAAGAAAGTAACCTTCTGTGGTCTTATTTTTTTCCCTTTTCTTGGCATTTTCCCAACCAGTTACTTGACTTCTGAGATTTCTCTGCACACCCACCTGGCCTCCAGATCTGCCCACAAGTGCTAATAATCTTAGGGAAGGAAGATTGCGTCAATGAAAGGCCGATAAATTTCTGTGTGTCTTTGTTTCTCCATTAGATATTCATGCCCAGCACAAATCAATAGTAGAAAGATACTAGGTGTTAATTTATAAATTTCTGGACCCTTCTGTTTTGAGTTTTTTAACCTTTACTTTCTTTAGAAATTTGGATAAAATTTGTCAGACTATACCAATAGTCCATTCCTGAAGTCATCACCACATATTGAAATTAAATCAAGCTCTCAAATATCTTGACTACAGAAGTTGGGTATGTGTCTTTTTGTCTTTCTGTCCTTCAACTGGTACATGCAAACAAAAATTTTACTTTGGTGACTGAATTCTTCAATCTAATAAAAATTGATTTACTAATAACAATGGATATATATAAAGCCACAGAAAATGCCAAATTGATGCTTAAGATTAAGAAAGTATTTTGGTGTTGAGTTCAAATTCTATGTTTGCATAACCAACAATTTCCTAATAGATGGCATGGAATCATGTAAACAGAACTGAACTTGAGGTCCTGAGAAATCTGACTTCAACTTTTACATCTAACATTGATTAGTTCATACATAGATGGGGAAAAATATCATAGGATTTTTGAGATAAAAGCGACCCCAGAATACATTTAGTCAAATTTAGCTTCATTTTACATATGAGAAAATGAAGGCATAGGGGGGTTAAATGGTCACAATGCTAGCTGTGACATATCTGTGTGACATTGGACAAGTGACTTAAACTCCCTAAAGCTCCATTTCTTAATCTATAACATAAGGATAATTATATCTTTCCTTATACTTCTGTGAGGCTCAAATAGATAAAACTAAGGGAAACTTAAAAGTACTATGTTGACATTAGCTCAAACATTTGTATCTAGCAATTTAAGGTTTGTAAAATTTATAATATGTATGTGCTTTACATATATGTATGCATGAATTTACTATATATGTGTACTATATTCATATTATAGTATATCTATCCATCAATCTATGTATATCACTGTTGTAAGACTCCAATAATACAATACAAAGTTCATGACCAACTTACAGTCTAATAACGAGGCTAAGATAGGTACACAAATCAGTATAAGGTAATACTATTAGAGAAATGAAAGGCTCTAGACAAAGTGAAGATGGTACTGAAGCTGGGCTTGGACAGATATTGACAGGCTATAAAGCAAATCATGAAAATTAGACAGATTTTTCTGTTTTAACAGTGAAAATAGATTTTCATGAAATCACAGTGATGGGAAAGGACAAGGTGAGACTGGTGAAGAACAGATAGTAGAGTCTGACTGGAGTGTAAAATGTTTGCAGAGGAAGACAATGAAATTTCTTCAAAATGGAAGTTAGCATCAGTCTGTTGATGCCCTTAAGTAACAAATTAAGGAGTTTACAGTTTATTCCCATTGGAAATGGAGAGTTGCTTTTCTGGGGACACAAAGTTGGAAACTGAGATGGTATCTACCCAATTGAGGAATGGCTGAACAAGTTGTGGTATGTGATTGTGATGGAATACTATTGTGCTAAGTGAAATGATGAGCATGGTGCTCTCAGAAAAGCCTGGAGACTTACATGAGCTGATACAAAGTAAGATGTACTGTGTACAAAGTAACAAATATCATAAGATGATTGGCTGTGAAGAGTTCACTATTCTAAGCAATATGATGATCCAAGACAACTCTGAAGGACTCATGATGAAAAAATGCTACTCATCCCAAGAGGAACAACTAATATTTTCTGAATATAGTTTGAAGCATGCTTCTTTTCCACTTCCTTCATTTTTCTTGAGGCTTAATTTTTGTTTTTTTTTTTGGTTTGTTTGGTTCTGTGTTTTCTTTTACAACATGACTATTATAAAGATGTTTTGTAGGACTACACATATATAACTTTGTTGAATTGCTTGCCTTCTCAATGAAGGTGTATAGGAAAGAAAGAGTAGAGATAATTTGGAACTCAAAGTTTTGAAAATGAATGTTAAAAATTATTTTTATATGTAACAGGGAAAAATAAATAATTTTGAAAGCTTGTTGAATAGAAAAGTACTTTAATGTACTGCTCAGTTGAGCCTCTTAAGAACTCCATAAGGATGGTGCTGTTATGATCCCCATTTTATAGATGGTTTCAGAAAGGTTAAGTGATTTGCCTGAGGTTACATACATAGCTAGTGCAATCAGAAACTTATAAAACTCAATAAATAGGACCCATAGTATGTGAATGTAAGAGTATTGTTTTTGTTCCATTTGATAAAAGGTGATGTATTATAGTGGCTAAGTGGTTAAATTAGTTAAAGAGTTACTTTAGTTACTTAGGAAAAAAAAGAAAATGGAGAGCTGGATGAAGTGGTATCTGAACTGAATCCCAAAAGGGTCTTGAATCCCATGAATATGCTAGGTGAATAATTATGTTTCTAGTACAGGTATTACTATTCAGATACCAGAACACACAGATGGGTCATAATAAATCATGAAATATTTTGTGGAAAAGAACCAGCTCTACTGGATCTTCATAGATCTACAGAATCTAAAATCTGAGAGAGAACATTTAGTTTAATGTTTGCTCTTTTCAAATCCTCCCCAACCCTTCCAAGAAAGTTCTCATCTAGCCTTTTCTTGAAGGATTCCAGTAAGGAGTAATCCTTTAATTCAACTCTAGCCTTAGACATTAACTGACTTTCTAACCCTGGACAAGTCATTTCACTTTTGTCAGTTTCCTCAACTATAAAATGGGGAAAATAATAGTACTTACCTTATATATTTGCATTGAGATTCATATAGATAATATTTTAAAACACTTAGTTAAGCATCTTTTGGATTAAATGACCTCTGATATAATGTACCCTTCTAGAGCTATGATAAAATGATGGATATTTGGAATAAGGTTGTGTTAATTCCTCTATTGTGTTTGTCTATAGAGTAGAGAAGACAATCAGAATATTCTCTCTCTCTCCCCTTTCCTTTTGTCCCTCCTTCTCTCTCTCCCTCCATCCCTTCCTTCCTTATTTCCTCCCTCTGTCTCTGTCTGTCTCTCTCTATACTCTATCCCTCCCTCTGTCTCTGTCTGTCTCTCTCTACTGGATCTGTGATTCTCATTAGTATAAAGAACCACTGAGGAAACTCCCTTTATCAATGCAAACTAGTTAAGTTTCTGCATTTTAAGATGTAAAGAGCTCTTTACATGTATTATAAATCATGTGATAAAGATATTATCTCTATACCTATTTTATGGATGAAGAAACTGCATCCCAGAGATAAAATGACTTGCCCAGGATAACAGAAGATTTAAACTAACATGTTTCTAATTCCAAATCTCACTTTATCTACTACATCAACTAGGATTCTCTGTTTCCAAGACTGTATGAATGAATATCAGTGACTTACTGTTGTCACCATTACTTGGAGATAACTGAAAATAGCCTGGCTTTTTTTTTAATTTATGGATCCTGTAAATGCAGAAGTAATACTCTACTGGCCAAGGTATTACACTAGTAGAGAATCATACATTCTCTCAATAGGGGAGCTGGAATCTTCCCTGTATAAGTCTCAGTACAGAAATTTAGATGGACCACATATTATAGGTCCTATTTATTGTGTTTTATAAGTTTCTGATTGCACTAGCTATGTAACCTCGGGCAAATCACTTAACCTTTCTGAAACCATCTATAAATTGGGGATAATAATAGCACCATTCTTATGGAGTTCTTAAGAGGCTCAATTGAGCAGTATATTAAAGTACTTTAGAAACCTTAAAATGCTATATAAATGTCAGCTATCATCATCATTACCATTATGGTTATATCGCTCCAATCTTTTTGATGGGGTTCAAATAGAAATGAACTGAGGGTAAGTTGCTATCCTATTCTTATTCTTATATATTTAATATTCTGATTGTTGCACTATAGAATAAAATGACTGCTTTCTTGTAATTGAATGTGTATTGGGGATGTAAGAGTATTGTTTTTGTTCCATTTGATAAAAGGTGATGTATTATAGTGGTTAAGTGGTTAAATTAGTTAAAGAGTTAAGTTGCTTACTCATGAACAAGCAGCTAGCTTAGGCCCAAGGATGCCTTGCTAGGTTCATTTTTTTTTCAATATATTATTATGAGCACATTATCTCAAGGATACAGAAGAGGTAGGAGAGCTGTGATGAAAGTATATTCTTGTTCCTTGGGGCCTAATACAACAGAAATAACAAGAAGCCAATAGGTCAGTAAAGTACTCACAAGTAGACCACACAAATCAGCAGAGGTCTTATGAAAGAGAATGAAACAAGTCATCAGTCCTTTAGCACAATGATTGTTATTAGGACAACAGAAAACCTCCACCCCTTTCTGTCCTGTCTCCATTGCTTTAACAATAGCCTTGAGATATGCAGAGAATGTGAGGACATGGAAAGTTGAGGAGAGTAACATATATATTACATGATTATGTATGCCACATCCACTACTTCCCATTGCTTTACATCAGACGCATATGGACATGATATAATACTTAGATAAATCTAGGTTTCCTCTATCAAACTCTGAACCCTGGATGGTAAATGAAGGATTATTGGAGAGCCACAGCTTGAATTAACAGGTAACATATGTAACAAGTATATTATTACCATGGTGAAAGGATGGAGCCTGTACATTAAAAGGATCATTTTGACAGTTTTTTAAGGGATAGAATGGTGAGGTAGAGAAACTGGAGTATGGGAGACCAATCGTGATGTTTTTACAGTACTATAATGAATGCATGATGAAAGAGAGTTGCTATAGTCTACCCTTTTCTTTTTTCTTAACCTTGAAAAAAATATTTAGTTTCTGTCCCATTCCTCACAATCTTCCAAAATCAGTGATGGTTGATTCTGCAGTCACACTCAGCAGTTGTTCTTGGTAAGCTTAGCAATATCTTGGGTTTCAATCATTGCATATCCATTTTTTTGGTTCCAATCTTCCCAATTTGAAGATAATACTACATGACATAGAAAACAGATGCAAAATACAAAATAAGTACTTGGCTTCTCTCCCTTTTTAATATTAATATCTCACTCATCTTTAGCATGTGTTCTAGTTTTCATTGACCTTTTTGCCCCACTCTCCAATGCAACTTTAAGGGCCCCTTTTTTATCCTTTACTTCTTACTAGTGTCATGTTATTCTGAAGTTCCTGATACTTAAGACAAGTCCAATCTTTTCTATAAATGTCAGTCTCCCTGGTACTAGCTACTGTGTATATCTTTTAAACATCTAATTTTGGTTGAAGTATTACTCTTGTCTCTTAAACCCAAATGCCAAGATCCAATCTCTTCCCTTAAACCAAGTAAAGAGATTAGGACTTGGCATATATGTTTTGAGAAAAATCTTTATTAATATGATAATTAAAGCCATTAGATAATCAAGGAATAAAGTTTGCAGGGAGGGGGAGAAACAAAGACTAAGGAAAAAATCTAGGTGGACATTCATACTTTGTGGATATGAGTGGACAGGCGAATAAGTTAAGAAGATTAAAAGAGCTATTCACACATGTAGAAAGACACCAAGAAGAAAAGAGTTTTCTTTTTTTAAAATGTATTCATTTTGGGGGGAGGAGCCAAGAAGGCAGAGCAGAAAGATACACATATGCTAGCTCCTAACCCACAGCCCATAAAATACCTGTGAAGAACTCCCAACCAATTCTGGAGCAGCAGAAGCCACACAGCAATGGAGTGGAGGAGGTATCTGTTCCTGAGAGACCTGAAAAACTGACATCAAAAGTCCGTCATGCACGGGACCCAGAGCAGAGCCCATCCCTGCCTTGGCCATGGGACACCCAGAGAAACAGATCCGAGCAGGCTTCAGGGACAGAATCTCCAGTGGCAGCTCAGGTCTCTCCACCCACAGGTGCCAAAGGTCAGTGAGAGGGTCTTTTCTGCTTGCCGAGAGGGGAGCAGGGTGTCTCCATAACTGAGGTGCCCTCGAGAGGCAGCAGCAGAGATAGCAGCAGACAGGGGCTCCCAAAGCAGGCAGTATCCATTGTTGAAGATCTCCACATTAACCCCCTGAGGGAACTGAGCCCCGTGTGGCAGCCCTGCCCCAACATGAGCACCTGAATTTAATCTCACACTGAATAGCAAGCCTGCCCCCACTGAAAGTCCTGAAGCTGGGGAGAAGCATTTGAATCTCAGCCCTCAAGTAATGGCTGGGTAGAACTGAAGGCACAATAAGTATTCAAGGAATCCACTGATCACCTCCTGAAAGAGATCCAAAAAGAGAAACTCCTAGGAACATTGTGGCCAAATTCCAGAGTTTCCTGGTCAAGGAGAAAATATTGCATGCAGCTAGAAAGAAACAATTCAAATATTTTGGAAATACAATCAGGATAACAAAAGATCTAGCAGATTCTACATTAAGGGAACAAAGGGTATAGAATATGATATTCCAGAAGTCAAAAGAACTAGGACTAAAACCAAGAATCACCTACTCAGCAAAACTGAGTATAATACTTCAGGGGAAAAAATGGTCTTTCAATGAAAGAGAGGACTTCCAAGCATTCCTGATGAAAAGACCAGAGCTGAAAAGAAAATTTGACTTTCAAACACAAGAAGGAAGAGAAGCGTGAAAAGTGTAAATAGCAAAGAGAAGTCATAAGGGACTTACTAAAGTTGAACTTTTTACATTCCTATATGGAAAGACAATATTTGTAACTCTTGAAACTTTTCAGTATCTGGGTAGTTGGTGGGACCACATACACATACACACACACACACACACACACAGAGCACAGAGTGAATTGAATAGGATGGGATCATATCTTTTAAAAAATGAAATTAAGTGATAGGAGAGAAATATATTGGGAGGAGAAAGGGAGAAATGGAATGGGGCAAATTAGCTCATAAAAGAGGCAAGCAAAAGACTTTTTGGTGGAGGGAAAAAGAGGTGAGAGAAAAACGTGAAGCTTACTCTCATCAATTCGACTAAAGGAAGGAATAAAATGCACATTCATTTTGGTATGAAAACCTATCTTACAATACAGGAAAGTGGGGGAGAAGGAGATAAGCAGGGTGGGGTAGTATGATGGAAGGGAGGGCAATGGGAGGAGGGAGCAATGTGAAGTCAACACTCTTGGGGAGGGACAGGATCAAAAGAGAGAATAGAAGCAAGGGGGGGCAGGATAGGAGGGAGGACAATATAGTTAGTCTTACACAACACGACTATTATGGAAGTCATTTGCAAAAGTACACAGATATGGCCTATATCGAATTGCCTGCCTTCCCAAAGGGAATGGGTGGGGAGGGAGGGATGAAGAGAAGTTGAAACTCTAAGCTTTAGGAACAACTGTCGAGTATTTTCTTGCTACTAGGAATAAGAAATACAGGTAATGGGATATAGAAAGTTATCTGGCCCTACAGGACAAAAGAGAAGATGGAGACAAGGGAAGGGAGGGATGATAGAAAAGAGGGCAGATTGGTGATAGGGGAAATTAGAATACTCAGTGTATTGGGGTAGGGGGGAGAAATGGGGAGAAAATTTGGAACCCAAAATTTTGTGAAAATGAATGTTAAAAGTTAAATAAATAAATTTAAAAGAAAAAAATATTCATTTTATTTATTTTTAGTGCTCTACAATCACTGCCATAAAACTTAGATTTTTTTTCCCCTTACCTACCCCACCACCACCCTCCTCCTTCCCCAAGATGGCATATAGGATGTACACGTACATTCCTATTGAATACATTTTTATTATAGTCATGCTGTGTGGAAGAACTAAAGTAAATGGGAGAAATCATAACAAACCAAAAAAAAAAAAAAACAGTAAAGGTGATGAGGAGAGCTTATCAAGGAGTTCTGAAGGACTAAAAATAGACTTTGAATTTGTAGGTTAAGAGGACATTGGTGGTTCTGGGGGTAGGAGTGGGCAATGTGGGAATGGTGTTGTAGTTGAGCCAAGATGGTAGAGTAAAGAAAACTCTGAACTGAGCCCTCCCAACATCTCCTTGTAAATAACTTTAAAGTAATATCTTCAATTGACTTCTGGAGTAACAGAGTCAACAAAAGTCAGAGTGAAACATTGCTCCAGGTCAAACAACTAAGGATGTGAACATAAGAGATATGTGACCCAGGGGTGGAGGCTGACCTGGAGACCATATATATATATGAAACTCCCGTGGTAGAACTAGGTGGTGCTGACAGAAGCAGCAGCAACTCAGGGAGGTCTCAAGCCATAAAAATAAGAGGAACTAGCAAATGATCTGAAAGAAAGCACAGGGGACCCCTATTCTAGCACTGGATGTAAGACCAGATATTTGGCAAATCCTGTTGTGGGTCATGGTTCAGCAGTAGAGAGGAACACTTTTGGACAAGAGGGAGTGAGAGCCCTGAAAAGTAGCATGGCATTTTGTTGAAAAGGATCAAGGATCATGAGGTCGTTCCAGATCCCAAGGGAGCAGGGGGCCTTAAGGAGAAGTATCAATTGGAGACCAAGGAATCAGGGGCAGATCCTGGGCAAGGATCAGAGTACAGACCAGAAGAGCAGTGACTAAACCTCTCTCCAACTCTTGGAAGCACTTTAAACTTCCCTACCTGTAGAAATAACTCTGAAACAGCTGGGTAAAAAATGTCCAAAGCTTTAGAAAGTGCTTATTCTCCATTCCCACTGCCATACCAGAAACAGAGTCTAACATAACAGAAAACTCAGAATTAAAAAAAAGGTACAAAAATGAGGAAACAACAAAAAAAAACCTGACCTAAAAATATTTCATGGTGACAGGGAAGATCAGCATACAAAGTTAGAAAGAGACTATGAACTCAAAATAACTGCAAGCAAAACCTCAAGAAAAAAATGTAAATTGGGCATAAAATCAACAAACATTCCAGGAAGAGATTAAAAATTATTTTCAAAATCATATGTGTGGCAATGGGAAAATAGGTAAGAAATAAGAGCAAAGGAAGAAAATTATGAAGAGATAACTAATAACTTGCTAAAAGAGTACAAAAATTCTGAAAAACAATAGCACTTTAAAAACAAAATTGGTCAAATAGGAAAACAGGTAGTACAAAAGCTCACTGAAGAAAATAATTACTTAAAAACTATAGTTGGACAAATGGAAGCCAATGATTCCATTACACATCAAGAACAAAATTAAAAGAATGAAAAAAATAGAAGAAAATATGAAATGTATCATTGAGAAAAACCCAATTGATCTGGAAAAGAGATTGAGGAAAGATAATATAAGCATTATTGGACTTAGAGTACAATTGCAATTGGAGAACTGCATAGATGTCCTGGAGCCAGAGAGTAAAAAAGTAATTGAAAAATCCACTGATCATCACTTCAAAGAGATCAAAAAAGGAAAACTCCTAGGAATATTATAGCCAAAATTCAGAGCTCCCATGTCAAAGAGAAAATATTATGAGGAGTTAGAAATAAACCATTCAAATACTGTGGAGACACAGGTGAGGATAGCACATGATTTAGTAGCTACCACATTAAAGGAGCAGAGGGTTTTGAATATGATATTCCAGAAAGCAAAAGAGATAGAATTAAAGCCAAGAATATCCTACACAGAGTTCATTGTTGTTATTAGGGCACTCAGAAGAATTTTATGTAGAAAGAGATTCCATGAGTAGGTCAAATAGATTAGGATGATCTCAAAATATGAAGGGTTGAAAAAGAGGGATGCACTGGGAGAAGGGGGAAAGGAGAGAAGTGATGCAGAAAAATATTGAACAAAAAAGAAGTGCACAAGGACAGGCTTTTGCAATGGAAGGGGAAATGGTGGTGGGGCAGGCAAAACTTGAACCTCATATCTAAATTTGTAAAAAGGAGGGAAAATGCATAGACATTCAGTTGGTCATAGAAATCTATATTACCCAAAGGGAAAAGACAGGTAGGGGATAATGAAAAGGGGGACATGGTCAAATGCAAAATAGACTTTAGAAGGATAGGATAAAAAGATGGTGAGAAAGATAAACAGAAGAATATAATATAGGGGAAAATACACATTTGGTGAATATAATTGTGAATGTGAACAGGACATACTCATTCATAAAATGGAAGTGAATGTTAGAATAGATTAGAAATCAGAATCTAGAAATATGTCATTTAAAAGAAAGACAATTGAAAAGGAGACATACAGAGTTAAATAAGGGACTGGAGCAGAATCTACTATGCATCTGGTGATGATAAAAAATGCAGGGGTTACAGTCCTGATCTCAGACAAAGAAAATAATTACATAGATAATTTAAAAAAAATAAGCAGGAAAACTACATTTTAATAAAAGATTCATAGATAATGAAGAAATATGAACAGTAAACATACATGTACTAAATGGCATAGCTTCCAAATTCTTAAAGGCAATGTTGAATGAATTAGAGGGGGAATTTGACAGTAAATTATAAGAGTGGGGGACATCAACTTTTTCCTTACAGAATGAGATAAATCTAACTATAAAATAATTAAGAAAGAAGTTGTCAATTTAATAGACTTTTAGAAAAGTTAGATATGATAGGCTTCTTGAGAAAACTGAATAGTAGTACAAAGGGGTGTAGTTTTTGTTTCAGCTGTTCATAGCACCTTCACAAAAACCAATCATGTGTTAGTGCATTAAACTTCGCAACCAAATGCATAAAACAGAAATACTTAATGCATACTTTTCAGAGAATAATGTTATTCAAACTACATCCAGTAAAGGTCTGTAGAAGGATGGATTAAAAGTTAATTTGAAAACTAAATAATCCTAAAGATTGAGAAAGAGCAGATCAATGAATTGGACACACAATTAAAAAAAGAACAATTAAAAACCAAAATAAGATCCTGAAAATAAAAGAGATTAATAAAATTGAATGGAATGAAATTAAAAGTAAAAAATTGAACTAATAAATTATATTGGGAGTCAGTTTTGTGAAAAAAATCAATAAAATCAATAAACCATTGATTAATTTGATTAAAAACAATGAAAAAACCCAAATTTCTAGCATCAAAAATGAAAAGATTGAATGTGCCACCAATGAAGCTGAATTTAAAGCAGTTATTAGGAGTTATTTTCTTTAATTACATGCCAATAAAATTGACAGTCCAACTGAAATGGATTCATACTTATAAAAAATTTAAACTGTCCAGATGAACAGAATAGGAAATGGAATACTTAAACCACCCTGCCTTAGAAAAAGAAATTGAACAAATCATCAATGAACTCTTTAGGAAAAAATCCCAGAGACGAAATTCATAAGTAAATTCTTCCAAATATCTTTTGCTGTTGAGTTGTTTCAATTGCGTCTGACTGTATGTGATCCCATTTGCAGTTTTTTTTGCAAAGATATGGAAATAGTTTGCCATTTCTTTCTCCAGCTCATTTTTCAGATGAAGAAAGTGACAAAACGGACTTAAGTGACTTGCCTAGGTTCGCACAGCTAATAAGTATCTGATGGTGGATTTGAACTCAGGAAAATGTCTTTCTGACTCCCAACCCAGCACTGCAGCCAGTGTGTCACCTGAGTTCAAATCCAGCCTCAGACAATTGTTAGGTATATGACCCTGGAAAACTTACTTAACTCTTTTTACTTCAGTTTCCTCACCTTTAAAATGATATAGAGAAAGAAATAGCAAACTGCTCCAGTATCTTTGCCAACAAAAAACTAAATGTGATCACAAAGAGTAAAACAAAATAATAATAGAGGCCTTTATAGTACAAGCGCTTGAAGAGTTTAACTTGGAGAGGGTAAATAATGACTGAGTTAGATTTAATTTCCATATAAAATATATACAATTCCAATTCATCTCATTCAACTAAACATTGAAGGAACAATTAGTCCCAATACTATGCATATTATTTGAAAAAATGTAAAGAACTACTCCTCCCAAATTTCTCCTATGACACAAATATGGTTTTGATACCTAAACCAAGGAGAGTAAAACCTTAGAAAGAAAACTTCAGACTAATTAAGGGCTATTGATGACAAAATTTAAATAAAATTCTAGAAGATATTACAGCAACATATCACAAAGCTCATACATCATGACCAGGTTGGATTTATACCTGGAAAGCACTGTCTGCTCAATATTAGGAAAACAGCATAGTCAACCATATCAACAACAAAAGCAACAAAAATCATATGATTATATCAACAGATGTAGAAAAAGCCTTTGACAAAATACAACATCCATTTTTATTAAGAACACTAAGAAACATAGGAACAAGTAAAGTCTTTCTTTAAATGATAAGCTGTATGTACCTAAAACCAAGAGTAAGAATTATTTGCAATGAGAATAAACTTGAAGCCTTTCCAATAAGATCAAAGTTGAAGCAAGGATCTCCATCATGACCACTATTTTTCAACATTATACTAAAAATGGTAGCTATAGAAATAAGACAAGAAGATAAATAGGAAGAATAAAATCAAGCAATGAAGAAATAATCTATAACTCTGCAGATGAAATGATGATATACTTAGAGAACCCTAGAGAATTATCTAAAAAAATCAAAGCAGTTGAAACAATTAGCAACTCTAGCAACATTGAAGGACATAAAATAAACCCATGTAAATCAACATCATTTCAATATTCTACCCATAAAACCAAGCAGGAAGAGAAATCCCATACAAAATAAAGATGATCTAAAATATTTGGAATTCTACCTTCGAAGAGAAACTCAATTATGTGAATTACATATCATTATGTATTATATGAATTGCATATTATTGTATGAATACAATTATTAAGAAACACTTTTCATACAAATAAAGACAGATCTAATCAGTTGGAATAATACTTATTGTTCATGAGATGACTGAACTAATACAGTAAAAATAATGGCTACCAAAGTTAATTTTATTTATTCAGTGCTATGCTGATCAAAATACCAAAAAATCATTATATAGAGTTAAAATAACACTAATAAAATTCATCTGACAGAACAAAAGGTCAAGAATATCAAGATAATAAAAAAATGGAAGGTGTTGGTCTTGCTATACCACATCTCAAACTGTATTATACAGTGGTAAACATCAAAAGAGTCTGACACTGTCTAAGAAATAGAGGGGTGATTCAGTGGAATAGATCAAGTACACAGTAGAAAACAGTAAATGATTATGATAATCTAGTATTTGAGCAGCACAACAATCCAAACTTTGGAATAAGAACTTACCTTTTTACAAAAATTCCTTAGAAAACTGAAAAAAGTTGGGTAGAAATATTTCATACTGTATGCCAAGACAAGGTCAAAATGGATAAATGATTTAAATATAAAAGGTGATATCATAAGTAAATTAGGGAAGCATGGAAAATGTACCTATCAGATCTATGGATAATGGAAAGGTTTATGACCAGTCATGAGATAGGAAGGATCCCAAGAAGAAAAATAGATAAATTTGATTACATGAAATTAAAAAGCTTTTTTTCACAAACAAAACCAATGCAGACAGAATAAGAAGAAAAACAGGTAAATGGGAAAAAATTTGAGAGTAAATTTCTCTGATAAAGGTCTTATTTCTCATATATATAGGAAATTCAGTCAAACTAAAAAAGTAAGAGCCATTTCCTTTTTGATGAAAGATCAAAGGATATGAACAAGCAGATTTTAGAAGAAAAAATCATAGCTATTAATAGTCACATAAAATAATGCTTTAAATCACTACTGATTAAGGAAATGCCAGTTAAATAGCTCTGAGGTATGATCTCACTCCTATCAAATTGGTTGCCATGAAAGAAAAGCAAAATCACAGATGCTGGAGGGAATGTGGTAAAAATAGGAACACATTGTTTTTTTTTTAAATGTGTGTGTATATTTAATTTATTTTTAACATTCATTTTTTAAAATTTTGAGTTTTAAATTATTTCCCTATCACCCTTCCCCACCCATTGTGAGATAAGAAATGCAGCATTAATTATACATGTAAAATCATGCAAAACATTTCCATATTAGCCATGTGGCAAAACAAGCAAGAGATGAAAAGAAGTGAAAAATTCTGCTTCAATTTGCATTCAAACCCCATCAGTTCTCTCTCTGGAGGTAGAAAGCATTTTTTATCATAAATTCTTTGAAATTGTTTTGGGCAGAACTCCACTAAGTGAAAATGCATTGTTGGTTGGAACTGTGAAATAGTGAACACTATTGTGCTTTAAGAGATGATGAGCAGAATGGTTTTAGAAAAACCATAGAAATGATTTTGATCAACTGTGAAAGACATATCTTCTGATCAAGACAGTGATTCAAGACCATTCCAAAAGTACTATTAATGAAAAACTCTATTCGCCTCCAGAGAGAGAACTGATTGAATGCAGATTGAACTATAAATAAAGATTTGGGGTTTGATGATCTAGATGTTTCTTTTCCAGCTGTAATGATAAATGATAAAAGTAGTGGACTGTCACCACTTACTCATTAATCTTACCATAAAATACTAACTGTGCCTTGGTATAATAAACATTATAAGAATTATACATGTATATAGATATGTGTGTATGTATATATATATGTATATATACATATATACAAATATGTACACAGTTAATTTATCACCTCTATGTTAGGATGTATGTAGCATTTTTCCTCACTGATCTTCTGGACTCACTGTTAGTCACTACATTGATTAGAGTTCTTACATCTTTCAGAGTTGTTCATGTTTACATACAATACTGATAATGAAAGTTGTTCTTCTAAGGCTGCTCACTTCACTCGATACCATTTTATACATCCTCTCAAATTTTTTCTGAATGTGTCATTTCTTATAGACCAATGGCAATCAATTTTTTTCATGGACCATAATTTGTTTAACCAATGTCCGATTGAAGGTCACTCTGTCTTAATTTCCAGTTTTTTTTTCACAGAAAAAGCTCCTATGAATATATTTTTGTACTTATAGATTCTTTTCATTTTTCCTTGAACTTTTTGCTCAGCAGAGGTATTATCTGTTAAAGGGTTTGGACCATTTCCTAAATTTGGGGAACTAATTCCAAATTGCTTTCTAGTATTACTGAATCAATTAAAAACTTTAACTCCAGTACTTTAATAAATAACTTTATGTTTTCTTATAGATTCTGAAACATTTGTCAAGAATAAACTATATATCTTTGAAAGTGACCAATGTAGAAATTTGTTTTGGTTAATCATGCTTCTTTTTAAAAATAACTTTCGTTTTCTTTCAGTAGGAGATGGGTGTGAATGAAAGAAAGAGGTTCATAATTCAAAAAAAAAAACCATAATGTTAGTAAAAGAAAAAAGTAAAAGGTATTTGTTAACTCTTTACATGGAGAATATTGGGTGTCTATATGTGTAGATTTCCTTGTCACTAGCTAATCTCCTTGGGCAAATAGTTTATATCATATTTTCTTATGTAGTACATTAATTAATTCTCCCTTCCTACTATATGATTAATTAATGAAGTTAATTCTGAAACAGTTTAGAGTGTTCATTGCAGTGTATTCAGATATGGTGATACTAGGACTCCCATAAAAATGCCTTTGAGCATTTGTAGAAATTTTGTTTGTTGGACCATCAATTCATAGGATCATTAACTGGTAGGTGAGTGATACTTAAAGGCTGTCAAAAAATCCCTTCATCATATAGATAAGGAAATTGAAGCCCAGAGAATGTAAGTGACTTTTTTAAGGATTATAGAGTTAATATTTGAAGGAAAGATTTGAACCCATGTCCTCTTCACCCAAAGTCTAGTCCCATTCCACATATGCAGTAATACAAAATATATTTCCACTTTAGTCATATTGTGGAAAATGACCAAGAAAAAGAAAAGAAAAAAATAAAGAAAATGTATGCTTCAATTTACATTGATTTCATTAGTTCTTTCTTTGGAGATGGATAGTATTTTTCATCATAAGTCCTTTGGAATTGTTTTGTATCATATTATTGCTGAGAATAGCTTTCTTTCTCAGTTCATCATCATACAATATGCTGTTATTGTGTACAATGTTTTATTCTGCTCATTTCACTTTGTGTCATTTCATGTAAGTTTTTCCAGGGTTTTCTGAGAGAATCCTGTTCATCACTGCTTATAGCACAATAGTATTCCACCATAACAACTTGTTCAACCATTCTCCAGTTGATGGACATCCTTTCAATTTCCAATTCTTTGCCATCATTAAAAGAGATGCTATAAAGGTTTTTGTGCATGTTTTTTATCTCTTTGGAACACATACCAGGTAGTGGTATTACTTGGCAAAAGCTTACATATGGTTTTATAGCTTTATGGGGAGAGTTCTACTTTGCCTTACAGAATTGTTGGATCAGTAAACAACTCCACCCACGGTGCATTAGTATCTTAATTTTCCCACATCCACTCCAACATTTGTCATTTTCCTTTTCTGTAATATTAGCCAATTTGACAGTGTGTGGTAGCTCAAAGTTGTTTTAAACTGTATTTCTTTAATTTAATGTAATCAAAATCATCCATTTTTCATTTCATAATGCTCTTTGTCTCTTATTTGGTCAAAAATTCTTCCTTTCTCCATCGATCTAACAGGGAAACTATTCCTTGCTCTCCTAGTTTGCTTATAGTCTTTATACATAAATCATGTATCCATTTTCATCCATCTTGGTACAGGGCATAAGATGCTGGTCTGTGCCCAGGTCCAGCCACACTAGTTTCCAGTTTTCCCAGCACTTCCTGTCAGACACTGAGTTCCTATACCAGAAGCTGGAGTCCTTGGGTTTATCAAATAGTATATTACTATGGTTGTTGACTACTGTGTCCTGCATACCTAACCTATTTCACTGATCCACTACTTCATCTCCTAGCCAGCACCAAATAGCCTCAGTCATTGCCTCACAACACAATTCAACATATGACAGTTAGTTCTTCCTCCCTGGCACCTCTCCTCATCAATTCTCTTGATACTCTGGACCTTCTACTCTTCCTTATGAATTTTATCATTGTTTTTTCCATATCTATAAAATATTTTTTGACAGTTGGATTAGTATGGCATTGAATGAGTAATTTAATTTAGATAGAATTGTCATTTTTATATTAGCTCGGCCTATCCATGAGCAATTGACATTTTTCCAATTGTTCAGATTTGACTTTATTTGTGTGAAATGTGTTTTGTAATTGTGTTCCTATAGATCCTGTGTTTGTTTTGGCAGGTAGACTCCCAAATGTTTTATAATGTCTATAATAATGTTAAATGGAATTTCTCTTTATATCTCTTGCTGTTGGACTTTGTTTTATACACACACACACACACACACACACACGAATGTTAGTGATTTATGTAGGTTTATTTTATATCCTGCAACTTTGCTAAATTTGTTTATCATTTCAAGTAATTTTTTTACATGCTTTTCTAGGATTCAATAACTATACCATCATGTCATCTGCAAAGAGTGATAGCTTTGTATCTTCATTGCCTATTCCAATTTCTTCAATTTCTTTTCCTCCTCATTGCTAAAGCTAATTTCTGGTATAAACTGAATAACAGTTGGGATAATGGACATCCTTGTTTCATCCCAGATCTCACTGTAAATGCTTCTAGTTTATCTCCATTACATGTAATGCTTGGTGATGGTTTTGGATAGATGCTATCTGTCATTTTAAGGAATACTTCATTTATTCATATGATCTCTATTTTTAATAGGAATGGATGTTTTGGGTCAAAAAACTTTTTTCTGCATTTGTTGAGATAATTGTATGATTTCTACTAGTTTGTTGTTGATATTGTCAATCATGCTGATAGTTTTTCTAATATGAAACCAATCCTGTGTTCTTGCTATGAATCTTACCTAGTCATAGTATATTATTCTCAAGATGAATTGCTGTAATCTCTTTGCTAATATTTCATTTAAAAGTTTTGCATCTATGTGCACTGGGGAAATTAGTCTATCATTTTCTTTCTCTGTTTTGGCTCTTCCTGGTTTAGGTATCAGCACCATGTTTGTATCACAGAAAGAATTGTGTAGGACTCTTTCTTAGTTTATTTTCCCAAATGGTTTAAATAGTATTGGAATTAATTATTCTTAAAATGTTTGATAAACCACTTATAAATCCATCCAACCCTGGTGATTTTTTTTAGGGAGTTCATTAATGGCTTGTTCAATTTCTTTTTCTGAAATGGCGTTATTGAAACATTGTATTTACTCTTCTGTTAATCCAGGCAATTTATATTTTTATAAATATTCATTTCCATAAGACTGTCATATTAATTGGCATACAGATGTGCAAAATAGCTGCTAATTATTGTTTCGATTTCCTCTTCATTGGTGGTGAATTCATTGCTTTCATTTTTGATGTTGGTAATTTGATTTTTATCTTATTAAAAAGACAAATTAATCAATGATTTATCTATTTTATTGTGTTTTTCACTTAAAACTAGCTCTTTGTTTTATTACTTCAATAGTTTTCTTAATTTCAGTTTTATTAAGCTCTGCTTTGATTTTCAGAGTTTCTGATATAGTATTTAGTTAGGGCTTTTTAATTCATTCTTTTTCTAGCTGTTTTAGTTGCATGCCTAATTCATTGATCTCTTCTTTCTCAGTTTTATTCATGGTAGTATTTAGAGATATGAAACATCCCGTAAGAACCACTTTTGCTGCATCCCATAAGTTTTGATATGTTGTCTCATTACTGTTGTTTTCTTGGAAGAATTTATTAATTGTTTCTATGATTTGTTGTTTGATGCATTCTTTTTTAAAATATTTTAAAATACTTTGTTTTCAGTGTTCTACAATCACTTCCACATATCTTAGATATTTTCCCCTCCCTCCCCTTCATGCCCCCTACCTTCCCACTCCCTCCCTGAGATAGCATACAACTTTGTACAGGTTCTACACATACATTCCTAGTAAATACATTTTCACCTTAGTCATGTTGCATAGAAGAATTAAAATGAATAGGAGAAATAATGAAACAAAACAAAACATAACATAATACAAAAGAAAATCGTCTGCTTCATTCTGCAATCAAACTCCATGGTTCTTTCTCAGGATGCAGAAGGCATTTTGCCTCAAGAGTCCATTTGGAATTTTTTAAGTCCTTGCATTGAAATGAAGTACTAGGTCTACCAGAAAAATTCCTCACATACTATGCTTGTTGCTGTGTACAAAGTTTTCTTGGTTCTGTTCCTTTCACTCAGCATCAGTTATATATCAGCAGCATATATAAATAAATATATGTACACACACATACATATATATGTACATATATATATATATATCAATTATATTTCAGTTATGTTTATCATATAAATCTTTCCAGGCCCCTCTGAAGTCTTCCTGTTCATCTTTTCTTATAGAACAATGGTATTCCATTACATTCATATACCACAGTTTATTCAGTCATTCCCCAATTGATGGGCATCCCCTTGATTTCCAGTTTTTGACCACCACAAAGAAAGCTGCTATAAATATTTTTGTACATGTGGAACCCTTTCCCATTTTTATGATCTCTTGAGGATACATTCCTAGAAGTGGTATTATTGGGTCAAAGGGTAGATGCATTCATTCTGTAGACTTAGACTATTTAGTTCCCAATTAATTTTTAGTCTATCTTTCCATGGCCCTTTATTACATATAATTTTTATTGCATCATTTTCTGAAAAAAGATGCATTTAATATTCTTGCCTTTCTGCATTGGATTGTGAGGTTTCTGTGCCCTAATACATGGTCAATTTTTTTGTACATGCCATGTATCACTGAGAAAAAGGTATATTCCTTTCTATCTGAATTCACTTTTCTCCACAGTTCAACCATATCTAACTTTTCTAAAATTATATTCATCTCCTTAAATTCTTTCTTGTTTGTTTTGTGGCTAGATTTATCTAGTTCTGAGAGGGGGAAATTGAGGTCCTGTACTAGTATCATTTTGTTATCTAGTTCTTCCTGCGAATCCCCTAAACTTCTCCTCTAAGAATTTTCCTGCTATACCAATTGGTGCATATATGTTTAGTATTATTATCATTTTAGTCTTCATTGTCATGGTACCTTTTAGCAGGTTTTAGTTTCCTTCCTTATCTCTTTTTTTATGTTTATTTATTTAAATTTTAACATTCATTTTCACAAAATTTCGGGTTCCGAATTTTCTCCCCATTTGTCCCGTCCCCCCACCCCAATGCACCAAGCATTCTAATTTTCCCTATCACCAATCTTCCCTCTCTTCTATCATCCCTCCCTTCCCTTGTCCCCATCTTCTCTTTTGTCCTGTAGGGCCAGATAACTTTCTATTCCACATTACCTGTATTTCCAGAATTTGTTGGGAGTTCCTCTTTACAGGTAATTTATGGGCTGTGGGTTGGGAGCTAGCATAAGTGAATCTTTCTACTCCGCCATCTTGGCTCCTCCTCTCCTTCCTTATCTCTCAATTAGATGTACATTTGCTATGTCTGAGATCAGGATTGCTATGGCTGTTTTGTTTTTTTTTCACATTAGCTGAAGCAGAATATATTCTGCTTCAACTTTTTACCTTTACTCTGTGTGTATCCCTTTGCTTCAAATGTGTTTGTTGTAAACATATTGTAGGATTGTGGTCTTTAATCCATCCTGCTATCTGCTTCCATTTTATTGGTGAGTTCATCCCATTCACATTTATGATTACTAACTGTGACTTTCTCTCTATCCTATTTTCCCTCACTAGATTTTTGCTCTGGACCACAGCTTCCTGTAGTTTGCTTTCCCTTCTATTAGCCCCCTTCCTTTTCTTCTCCTTTACTCTTATTACTTCTTCTCTCCCTTCTATCTATGCCCTCCCTTTTCTTTCCCCTTTCTCCTCCCACTTTCAGTAGGGTAAGTTGGATTTCTATATCTAATTATGTTATTCCCTCTGAACCAAATCTGATGAGAGTAAGGTTCAAACCATACTCATCTCCTTCCCTTCTTTCCCTCTACTGCAATAGATTTTGTGCCTTTTCATGTGATATAATTTATCCTTGTCTGCCCCCTCCTTTCCTCTTCTCCCAGTACAATTCCTTTTCATCATTTAGATTTTTTTATTATCACATCAGAGTTGGCTTATATCCATGCCCTCTGTCTATGTATATTCCTTTTAAATGGTATAATAATGATACATTTCTCTAGAGTTAAAAGTGTCATATTTCCTTGTAAGGATATATATATATATATATATATATATATATATATATATATATATATATATATATATATATATATATATATATATATATATATATATATATATATATATATATATATAAAGTTGCCCCTTATTAATAAACATGTTTTTGTTCTTTTCTTTTCTTTTTTTCTTTGTATACCCACTTAGGGTGAGGTAATGCACATTTATTGAATTGGCCTATGTAAGAAGTAGCCAGGGCATGGCCCATTTAATGAGGTAAAGAAAAGAAAGACCACAGGCTGGGAGGGAAACAGCAACAGTTACTATTGATAATCACTCTGAAGCTAGAGGGGTCCAGAAGACAGCCTTCAGCCACGGACCCCATGGTGTTTGAGCTTCACAGTACAGTAGGCTCAAGGTTCAGGGGAGGAAATGGAAGAGAAGGGAAGGGTAGGGAGGGGAGAATAGCCAGTAAAACCTACATCAACTGGCCACGTTTTGGTCATCCAAATTTATTTTCCTTTGCAGAGGAGAAGGAAGGGGAGGGGGAGACAGACAGGAGAGGAGGAACTGAGTCTAATCACAGGATTGTGTTTGTCCTTTTTTGAAGAAGGTCATGCCATCAAAGAAATGATGACCTGACTTGCACATGACTTTATTTTGAGAGAGAGAGGGCTGTGCAAGGTCACCAGCTTCACTTCTCCAGAGCCATCTGAATCAAGTGACATGATATTTCTCAGAATGACTGGAGATGACCCAGGATGCACTGGGAGACCTTGGTGCCTTAGGCTAAGGTCTATGTAGGTAGTCACTAAAGGTGAGATAACACCCATTCATTGAACAGACTTATCTAAGAAGTAGCCAGGGCATGGTCCCTTTAATGAGGTAAAGAAAAGAAAGACCTCAGGCTGGGAGGGAAACAGCAACAGCTACTATTGATAACCACTCTGAAGCCAGGAGGTCCAGAAGAGAGCCTTGACACAGGGGACAGGAGCGCCATGATGTTTGAGCTTCATAGTGCAGTAAAAGGAAGGGAAGGGAAGGATCTAGCCAGTAAACCCCAAGTTAAAAGGTTATCCTCTGACCATCCAAATTTGCCTTCCATTGCATAGGAGAAGGAAGGAGAGGGGGAGACAGACAGGAGAGGAGGAACTGAGTTACCCATCTAGCTGAGTCCCCATTCAGGCAGCTGAGTCTATTCACAGATTGTTGTGTTTGTCCTTCATTGCCGAAGAAGACCATGTCATCAGAGAAATGATGACATGACTTACATTTGACTTTGTTTTGTGTAAAGGAGGGCTGTGCAAGGTCACCAGTCTCACTTTTTCCTCCTGAGCCATCTGGATCCAGTGACCAGATATTCATCAGAATGACTGGGCCATCTCCAGTCATGCATGTCATGTCATCATTTCTCTGATGGCATGGTCTTCTTTGGCAATAAAGGACAAACACAACAACAAATGCATAATAAAAGAAGAAAAATAAACATACACTTAAACATTAAAATTTAAATATAAAATAAGAAAAAGGGAAAAAAATCATTGACTTGTGCACAGCAGAATGTCAGAGTTTCAAAATATACAGCAATAAATTTCTATTTCCAGAAAGTCTATGTAATAAAGACTACATATTGTATTTTGTACTATCTTTATTTACTTGTAAGTTTTCTTTTTTCTCTGTTTTGCACTTTGTACTTTATTCTTTTATTATTTTTTCCTCCTCCATAAGAAGGCTACAATTAAGCATGTACAAACACATGCACAAATGCACACACACATATGAAACATAATATATACACATACAGTGTCAGAGTTTTATATAGTGTTATTTAGTTATATATATGTATAGGTATATAGATATAGAAATATAGTGTTTTACATGTAGTTACATATGTGTGTATGTATACATACATACACATATATACAATTAAGCACAGATTATATATACATATATAAACGTACACACAAACATGAGTATACATACATATACACATACATACATACAATTACATAGATATTTATATACTTAGATATCTATACTCATACTCATAGATAGACATTTCCATTCCTATGCATTTATTTCCAAGTTTTTTCTTGTTATTCTAGGTCTACCAACTCATTGTTTCCTATACCATATCAATATTTGAACTTTATCTTGTGTAATTATTTTAAATAATATTGAATGTGGCTGACATATAGTGTAGTTTTTTTTCTCTTTTGAATAAATCTATTTCAAGTTTAACTTTGTCTGAGATCATAATTATTACCCCTGCTTTTTTTTTTTCTCTAATGAATTCTAGTTCTGATCCTTATTTTATGTTGGTGTTTATCTCCTATTTCCTATCCCTCCTGTATCTTCTACTCTCCTTGTACCTTTTCCTTCTATTACTTAACCTACCCCCCCATCAAAGATCCCTCACTTATCCACATCCATAAAAATTCCTACCCTATCTTTTCCCCTCCCTATTCCCTTAGCCTTTTATTTGTTTCTGAAGTTCAAAGACTTTTATGCTTTTCTGGACATATATGCAATATTCCCTCTTTAACCTATTCCTAATGAATGTATAATTCCAGAATTACCAGCCCTCTTTCCCCATCTAATCCTTCTGTGTTTGAACTGTTTCTTTCTGGCTTCTTGCAATATTTTCTCCTTGACCTGAGAGATGTGGAATTTGCCTATACTATTCCTGAGAGTTTACGTTTGGAGATTTATTTCAGGAGGTGATTGGTAGATCCTAATTCTCATTATTTCTTCAGGTTCTAGGATATTAAAGCAGTTTTCCTTGATGATTTCCTGAAAGATAATGTCAAGGGTCTTTTTTTCATGGCTTTCAGGTAGTACAATAATTTTTAAATTATCTTTGGATCTATTTCCAGGTCAGGTGTTTTTCCATTGCGATATTTCATATTTCATTTCATTTTTTTCTTTCTTTTGATTTTGTTTTATTATTTCTTGATGTCTCATGTAATCATTTGCTTCCACTTACCTAATTCTAATTTTTAAGGAATTATTTTCTTCAGTGAGCTTTTGTATCTCCTTTTCCATTTGGATAATTCTGATTTTTAAGGTGTTATTTTTAGTAAGTTTTTTGTGCCTCCTTTCCCAGGGTGTTGACTCTTTTTTTCATGATTTCTTGTATCATAATCATTTTTCTTCCCAATTATTCTTTTACCTCACTTACTTGATTTTTAAAATATTTTTGAGCTCTTCAATGACCTGAGACCAATTCACATTTTTCTTTGAGGTTTTGGATGTAGCAGTTGTGACCTTGTGGTCTTCTTCTGAGTGTGTGTTTTGATCTTTTTTGTCACCATAATAATTTTCTATAGTCAGTTTTTCTTTTTCGTGCATTTCCCCAGCCTACATCTTGAGTTTTATTTCTCTTCTAAAGTAGGATTCTGCTTCTGGGGTTTAAGTTGCACTTTCCCAAGCATCAGTTTTTTTGTGCAGCTGTTTTCAGAGCTATTTCTATTGATCCATATGTTTTTAGTTCTTCCAGTGTGGTATAATCTAGGGAAAGCTGTGTGCGTTTCTCTCCTGCTCTATGTTCTGGTTTATGAGTGATCATAAGCACTCTTTACTGTGAGGAAGGTCTCTGCTCCCCTGGGACTGCAAGCTCTGCTATCCTTGTCCTCCTCTTCGTCCTGGGCCTGCCACCTAGAACTGCAACCTGTATGGGCAATGCAACATAATTTTTCCCAAGCAAAAGGACACCTGTGAACTCCTTCTGATCAATTCTCTTCAAATCTCTTCAATTTCCTTCAAATCTGTGGACTGAGAGTTCTAGAAACAGTCATTGCCATTACTAATTCAGTCACTTTTAAGGCTTACTCCCTGTTTACTGGGGCCCAGTCTTTGCTGGCATGACCTACACTGGACTGCACTTTACGCTAACGAAAGCGCAAATGACATTTGCTGCAAACCTTCTAAATTGCCTTGGGCTGGAAAATTATTTCACCCTGTCCTTTCATGGATTCTATCACTACAGGATTTGTTTTGAGTTATTATTTTAAAGGTATTTGGAGGGGAATTTGGGAAAGCTCAGGTGAATCCCTACTTTTTTCTCTCCATCTTGGCTTTGCCCCTTTAAATATATTTTTAAATGCAGTAAAAATTTATATTTTTACACAGAATTTATTGTTCCCCTCCCCCCAGGTAATGTTTTGCTTATTCTTGAATTATAATATGCTGTCTCTATAAATACAAAATCTACTCCAAGAAATTAAGGGACAGAGGAAGCACCAGATGAAGTATTAGAAACTTTCCCACAATGTGACTTACAGAAAATGATCATAAAATCTTAGTGTTTTGCTGGCCATTTCATTCAGCTGCTTCCTAAAGTCAGTGTCTTCTCTGTAGCATTTATAGGAAATGGTCATCCAGCATGGAAGACAGCTACCTTTTAAGAGGCTGACAGAAGTTACTTGACTAATGTTGTTTCATTAAGCCTTTATGTTAACTTAATTGGACAGACTGCCAATAACCTTCACAAATGACAATAGAAAATGAGTCCTCAATACTATCAAGAAAAGAAAAAAAACTAGTATTGAGAAGAGGTTTCTTCCTCTTTGATAGCTTAATAAATGGCTGAAAATTCATAGTACTAGATAATAAATTAATGATAGCTATTTTCTTAACAAATGTACCCAATCAATTAATTAGATGTGTATTTATAGTAATATGGTTACACATTTGTTCCAATGCTATTGACTTCACTGGCAATTTTTATGGAAACCTCTTCTGGAATTACCTTTGGATTCAGGTTATGAGCGAGATGAGAAAATCATTCTTTTTAGCATCCCCTTCATGATTCTAAATTTGGCTCATAGAGAAATGAGCAACTAAATGAATCACTTAATTTCTACTGCATGTTATTAATAAGACTAAAAACCTAAGCCAAACACATGAAAAGATTAATAATTTGTGATCATCGACTAGAGGCATAACCTATTTAATGCTATTCATTGATTCTACCAAAACTTGATTATGGGAAAAATGACATCACATTGGGTGGCTAGTTCCATAGGAACCCTGTTATAAATTGGCAATCAGCATGGCAGTACAATGGAGTTTTACAATGATATGGAATGATTTGGTTAAAGATGCATTAAATTATTACTACAAAATGATGATAATTGGGGCTGCCATGTGTTTATCTATAGATGCAAAACTACATAATGCATCGATGACTATATTTAATGCATTAATCAGTAAACATTTACCAAACATCTAATATGACCTAGGTACTGTGCTATGTTCTGGGTACACAAATATAAAGGTGAAATAATCCCTATCATCAGAAACCTTACATTTACTAGAGGAATGCCATGCATATATGAGTGATGGTTGGGTGAGAGGGGTTTAGTTCATGGCACATGTTAGGTAATATTTAGAAAGCATATTCACTGACTGATTACTGTTTGTTCTTTCTCTCAAATGGAGCATGCAGTCACATGAATGAATGCCCAATAATAATTTGCATCTGATTCTTTGAGATCCTTTCACATTTTCATTTCTCTTTTTCTGCCATATGCATATATTGAATAATGTTCAATTTTCCCATTTTCTTACATGGATCTCATTGGAGAAACCAATTATTCTATAACCTTCTCCAAGACCATTAAAAAATGTCTCCTAATACATTTAGTGCTATTAGGTACTTTTTTCCCTATGGGCACCTTTTTCTCCTCAGAGTCTATTCCTCTTAATTCTTCTCAGTGTACCTTTGGTCTGTCTCCCTAATTTGGAATATATAAGCTCCTGGGAAAGAACTGTGTCTTATCCTATATCCAGTTCGTGCTCAATAAACATTATTAATTATTATTATTCATATTCATAATGATGTCAGGTTCTGGCTAATCAATTTTAATTCAGCTTAATCTAGTTCAATTAAGTTTAATTTAAAAGGTGCTGCGCTGATATTTTTCTCTTACCTAGAATTCTAATTTGTCTCTGAACTTGATTTCCCTTCTCCCCTTTTTTGCCTTATCCACTTCCTTTCCAGAAGAAAATACATTTCTGTGTCAGTCCTTAGGTGTCTTTTATTTGATTAAGACCTTTAAAATAGGTTATTTCCTGCTTTTTTCCTATTTAGGGATATACTCTCCCATCCTTTTAGAGAGAGATAAATTCTTTCCTTTATGGAACAGAGAGATGCTGACCTGAACAAACTTGGAAATCATAGTCTAGGAAAGAGAATAGGTTATAACCTGACTTTCTAATTTGAACACGATTCAGTCCTGCATAAGCCTGGACTTTCTTGGCCCTGTGGGCATATGTGCAGGGCATGCTAGACTTCAGGCTAGAGGAAATGTGGGCTCCTACTTCACTTCTGGTCAATTCCACACAGCTGAAAATTAAATAATTCATTCCTTCCTCTAATACTAAACCTGGATGTGGTTAAACATCATAGAAAGCAGGTAGTAATTATAAGTGAAGAATTTGACATTTTGGCTCAACACAGATTGTGCTTCCTGCAGTACTTCCCCAGAACATTTCCACAACTTATCAGAATTCCCTCCTCTCTACTATCAGGGAATGATGCTTATTTCTCAGTTTAGCTGGTCCTATCAATCCTTTTGTATAGGTTTACAATGTACTAATTGCTTCCTTTGATCTTTCTCCTTTCCTCTAAAAATTATATAAAGGTCTCTTTATATTTTATCTGATTCTGAGAGCCCCTAGTTTACATGGGTGTTTGTTATTTACCCAATAGATATTATGCATACTCAGCAAGATTTCTGTATTCTTTTCTCTCCAAGGTCCCCAGCCATTTATATGTCTATGTGTGTATATGTTTGTGTGTGTGAGTGTGTGTGTGCATTTGTATTCGAGTTTGACCTTCATTGCCAAAAAAGACCATGCTATCAGAGGAATGATGACATGACTTGCACTTGACTTTGTTTTTATATATGTGTGTGTGTGTGTGTGTGTGTGTGTGTGTGTGTGTGTGTGTGTATGGTTATGGCTTAGCCAAACTTCTTGGGACAAAGACTGGGCAGTAGGTTTGGACATCCTACCATCCTCACCGTTGGGTGGCCACCATGAGCTAGAAATTATGGCACTTCTCACATCCATTCTTGCCTGCTGCCCTATTGTGGGAACAGCTTGCTGCTTCATTTTGCTCAGCAAGTAGCTCCCTATTGTGCTTTCTATGTAAGCCTGATGAAAGCATAGCTCTCATCCGTTGAGAATCATCACCTTGATGTTTCCAGAATCACAGAATCTTAAAGCTGCACACCTCTTCAATCTTCCTTTCTTGTACTGTTATGCCCTGAGCATTGTGTGATCAAGGCCACTGCTAGATCATGACTCCGGAAGGGTTTTATAAAAGAAGTGAGCCTTCAAAGGGGAATTGAAAGGAAGTTCAACTTATGCATCAGCAAGTATTACTGCTATTCATTCTTTTCATAAACTCTCCTTGCCTGGCATTATTTCTGCAACAACTCTGATAAGACTGTATATTTCATTGTTCACTCTCCTAGTCATCTCATCTACTATCACTTTACTTTTCAGGCAAATGCACTGTAAGAGCTCATCATAAAGTGTTGAAATAAACATTTGCTCATGTACATACAGTTTAAATAAAGACCAAAGCCCTAATATGTTTCTAGCTGACATGCCTTCCATACATATGTGATATTTTATACTTATTAAGAGAAGTAGTATGTGTTCCTCAGAGATGACAGCATGACAGTCCTATTTAGATATTAACATTTCAATAGTTAATTATCAAGAGTTTTGAAAGGATGATAGTCATGATAGCTGATTTATCTAGACCTTTAAGATTTACATAGTGTTTTACATAGTATCTCAATTTGATCCTCACAATAAACCTTTAACCTAGGTGTTACTATTATCTTTATTTTACAGACTATTTTTAATAGCTTGCTACATCACATTGCTCAGCAAGTAGCTCCCTGTTGTGCTGGAAACTGAGACAGAGAAGGTTTTTTGACTTGCCCAGGATCATACACTCCGTAAGCATTGCCCAAAATCAAAGAATTTTGATTTGATATGAATTAAACAAAGACGAATAATGCAATGAAAAGATCACTCATTTTGGAGTCTGAGACCCAGATTTGACTTTCAGTGATAAATTACTTAGCTGCCTGAACCTTGGTTTCCTGATTAATAAAATAAAAGGATTGGATTTGTTCAGTTGTTTCAGTCATGTCCAACTCATCATGGCCCCATTTAGGGTTTTCTTGGCAAAGATATTGTGGTGGTTTGCCATTTCCTTCTCCAGCTCACTTTACAGATGAAGACACTGAGACATATAGAGTTTTGGCTTGCCCAGGGTCACACAGCTAGTAAAGAACTGAGGCCAGATTTAAACTCAGATCATCGTAATTGCAGACTCAATATTCTATCCACTGTACCACCTAGCTGTCCCTAACAGTTAGATTAGGTGTTCTCTAAGGTCCCTTCCAGATACAAATTCACATATACATATACATGTGTGTATACGTATACATGTATATATATGTGTGTGTATATGTATGCACGTTATATATATGTATATATATAATATGCACATATGCATACACACATATATGAGTATGATTCTGTCAAGAAACTAAAAAAAAAGGAATCTTTAATACAAATTAGTTACCAATGATCTCTTCATTGCCATATCATTGTCTTTTTACAATTTTCCTTCTTCTTGAACTCTATGATGCATTGACAATTGTTGAAAACTCTCTTGTCCTGACTTTTCTCTCCTATAAACAGTTACTCCCTCCTGCTGAGCTTCTTCTCAGTCTCCTTTCATAGTCTATGTCACACTAAGTTATGGTGGTTGTTGCCCAAAGCACTGTCCTAAACCCTTTCCTCTTTTTTCCCTGTAGCTTTATCAGTTTACATGAGTTTAATTTTAATTTGTATACAACTGAGCAGAAGTTAAAAAAGACCAGTCTCAGTATCTTCCTTGAACTTCAGTCCCATATCATTGATTACCTATTAGAATTTTCAAATCATTGCAAAGAAAATATGCAGTCTTAAATTAAATAGGTTTAAATTAATTTTCTTTTCCTCTAAATTCACCCTTTTTCTAAACTTCCCTATGTCTGTTGCAGACATTTTTCTGGTCTTCCTGATTAGCTTGCAGTCTTTTGCCAGCACTTGTCACCTCTGCCACCCTTGCATCCTATCTCTTTACTCATTTAACCAAGCCCTCAGTGTATGCTCTTATTATTTCTTTTTTTTATTTTTTATTTTTTTTACAAAAATTTATTTATTTAACTTTTTATATTCATTTTCACAAAATTTCGGGTTCCGAATTTTCTCCCCATTTGTCCCGTCCCCCGACCCCAATGCACCAAGCATTCTAATTTTCCCTATCACCAATCTGCCCTCTCTTCTATCATCCCTCCCTTCTCTTGTCCCCATCTTCTCTTTTCTCCTGTAGGGCCAGATGACTTTCTATTCCCCATTAACTGTTTGTCTTATTTCCTAGTAGCAACAACAATACTAAACAGTTGTTCCTAAAACTTTGAGTTCCAAATTCTCCCCATCCCTCCCTCCCCACCCATTCCCTTTGGGAAGGCAGGCCATTCAATATAGGCCCTATCTGTGTAGTTTGGCAAATGACTTCCATAATAGTTGTGTTGTGTAAGACTAACTATATTTCCCTCCATTCTATCCTGCCCCCCATTGTTTCTATTCTGTCTTTTGATCCTGTCCCTCCCCAAGAGAGTTGACTTCAAATTGCTCCCTTCTCCCATTGCCCTCCCTTCCATCATCCCCCCCCTTGCTTATCTCCTTCTCCCCCACTTTCCTGTATTGTAAGATAGGTTTTCATACCAAAGTGAGTGTGCATTTTATTCCTTCCTTTAGTTGAATGTGATGAGGGTAAACTTCTTGTTTTTTTTCTCAGCTCTCCTCTTTTTCCCTCCACTAAAAAGTCCCCTGCTTGCCTCTTGAATGAGATATAATTTACCCCATTCCATTTCACCCTCTTTCCTCCCACTACATTTCTCACTCACAATTTACCTTAATTTCTTTTAAGATATGGTCCCATCCTATTCAATTCACTCTGTGCTCTCTGTCTCTGTATGTGCGTGTATATGTGTATATATATATATGTGTATATGTATATGTGTGTGCATGCACATGTGTACATGTGTGTGTATGGACCCACCTACTACCCAGATACTGAAAAGTTTTAAGAGTTACAAATATTGTCTTTCCATGTAGAAATGTTAACAGTTCACTTTTGGTAAGTCCCTAATGACTTCTTTTTGCTGTTTACTTTTTCATGCTTCTTCTCATTCTTGTGTTTGAAAGTCAAATTTTCTTTTCAGCTCTGGTCTTTTCATCAAGAATGCTTGAAAGTCCTCTGTTTCATTGAAAGACCATATTTTCCCCTGAAGTATTATACTCAGTTTTGCTGGGTAGGTGATTCTTGATTTGAGTCCTAGTTCCTTTGACTTTTGGAATATCCTATTCCACACCCTTTGATCCCCTAATGTAGAAGCTGCTAGATCTTGAGTTATCCTGATTGTATTTCCACAATACTGGAATTGTTTCCTTCTAGCTGCTTGCAATATTTTCTCCTTGACCTGAGAATTCTGGAATTTGGCCACAATGTTCCTAGGAGTTTCTCTTTTTGGATCTCTTTCAGGTAGTGATTGATGGATTCTTTCAATACTTATTTTGCCTTCTGGTTGTAGAATCTCAGGGCAGTTTTCCTCAATAATTTCATGGAAGATGATGTCTAGGCTCTCTTTTTGATCATGACTTTCAGGTAGTCCCATAATTTTTAAATTGTCTCTCCTGGATCTATTTTCCAGGTCACTTGTTTTTCCAATGAGATATTTCACATTCTCTTCCAGTTTTTCATTCTTTTGGGTTTTTTTTGGTGATTTCTTGGCTTCTCAGAAAGTCATTAGACTCCATCTGTTCCATTCTAATTTTGAGAGACTATTCTCTTCAGTGAGCTTTTGAACCTCTTTTTCCATTTGGCTAATTCTTCTTTTGAAAGCATTCTTCTCCTCATTGACTTTTTCAACCTCTTTTTCCAGTTGAGTGAGCCTATTTTTCAAGGTTTTATTTTCTTCAGCATTTTTTTCGGTCTCCTTTAGCAAGATATTGACCCGTTTTTCATGCTTTTCTTACATCTCTCTCATTTCTCTTCCCAGTTTTTCCTCCACCTGTCTCACTTGATTTTCAAAATCCTTTTTGAGCTCTTCCATGGCCTGAGCCCACTGTTCATCCACCTGGTATGTCTGGCATACAGAGGCCCCAACCTCCATGTCTTTCCCTGATGGTAAGAATAGTTCCTCGTCATCAGAATTGAAAGGCGGGAATATTTGCACCCCCTCAAAGTAGCTCTCTATAGTCTTATTTTTCTTCTCTTTTCTGGGCATTTTCCTAGCCAGTTACTTGACTTCTGAGATTTCTGTCCACCCCTACCTAGATCCACCCAGCTAGTGCTTGGGGTCTGAGATTCAAATGGACTTTCCGTGGTGGCCTGGTGCTATTCAATGTGAGATTAAGTTCTGGTGCTCAGGTGGGGGCAGGGCCGCCTCCCAGGCTCAGTTCCTTCAGGGGCTTTATGCAGAGACCTTCAGTAATGGGGCGGGTGGGGGCAGGGCCATCTCCCAGGCTCAGTTCCCTCATGGCCTTTATGCAGAGACCTGAACTTTTGCCTGCTGCTTGGGGAGTCCCAGGCCACCACTGCTGCCTCTGGCACTTCCTCTCAAGGGGGCCCGAGTCACAGAGACATCCCACTCCCCTCTCGGCCAGCCCAGATGTCTCTCTCACTGACCTGTAGTGCCTGTGGGTGGAGGGACCTTTGTGGCTGCCAGAGGTTCCATCCCTGAAGCCTCCTTGGATCTGCTCCTCTCGGTCACATGGCCAGGGCAGCTCAGGGGTGGACTCCGCTTTCCAGGGCATGACAGATCCTGGGGACGGCTCTCCAGGGCTCTCTGGAATTTCCACCGTGTTTCTACGTGCCTTGCAGTGATCCAGAATTTGTGGGGAGTTCTTCTTGCAGGAAATATATGGGCTGTGGGTTCGGAGGTAGCATACGTGAGTCTTTCTACTCCGCCATCTTGGCTCCACCCTCTGCTCTCATTATTTCTTGCCTAGATTATTTCAGTTGATTCCTAATTCATTTACCTACCTCATGTCTCTTCTCATACCAACATATACTCCACACCACTCCCAAAGTGCTTTTCCTTAAACAGGAACCTGACCATATAACTCACCTAACTCAATAAACACTGCAGGTTGTCTGTCACCTCTCAGATAAAATATAAACTCCTTGCTTTAGCTTTAAAAGCCCACCATAATCATTCTCAGCATATCTCACCAAACTCAATGTACACTGCTCCTTGCCCTGTACTCTAAAATCATGCCCCACCCTGGTCTGTCTAATTTTCATTCATGGTTCTCTCTCTTTCATCTTTGTATCTTTTCACTGGCCTTTCCCCATGTTTGGAATGTTGTCTCTCTACTTCTGCCAATTTTTCTCTTCCTTTACAATGCATCTTAAATATTAGCAGTTTTCCTTATCCCATCTAGTTATCTTCTCCCCATTTTACCTTTATATATTTTGAATTTTTACAGTGATTCACTTTATATTCATTCTGTGTACATATCTATCATTTCTGTATTTGTCTATATAGATACACTAGGGATATTTTTATATTTGTACATATGTAGCCATAAGTAGATATGATATATAGCTATAGAAAGAGACATCTCTAACATCTAGAAAGATTGACAAAAGATATAGAACATTATATATGCATAAATAATAAAGATATAAATATATAGAGAGACATATACATGTCTTTATGCAAGCTACATAGATGCATATAGTTATATAGAAAGCTGTACATACATCATAATCATCTTCATAGATGTACATGCATGTATACTTGTACAAGTGTGTGTAGATATAATGTGAATGTCAATGGTAACTATTTCTCTTTGGAACAGCAACACTGAAGGTTTTCCCCTCCCAGCTTGATTTTCTTTCTTTTTTTTCTGATTAAAGGTGCCATCCCTTGACTAACTTCTTAAAGAGGCCTATTCACTGAAGGGGACTTACCTCACTGTAAGAGCCATATCCTAATAGGGCCCAGGACTTCCGTTGCACCCTGGACCATCTTCAGTCACCCTGATGAATATTTGGTCACTGGATCCAGATGTTTCTGGAGAAAGTGAAGTTGGTGACCTTGCACAGCCCTCTCACTCAAGTCAAAGTCAACTACAAATCATTTAATCATTTCCCTGATGTCATGGTCCTCTTCAAAAATAAAGGACAAATACAAAAACATGTATATGCATGTGTATATACACAGATATATGTATATACACACATATACATAAACACACATCTATATATCTACATATACATACATACATATATATATATACAAATATACACATATCTACAGATATCTCCAGCATATCAATGTAGATAAATATATGCTTTTCTTCCCAGTTACAATATAAGTTCCTTGAGAGTGACGATTGTTAGATTCTTTCTAGTTGTATCCTGGGCACATAATGAATGTGGAACATTGTATACAAATTTGAAACAAAATTGAAAGTGATAAGGATACTACTTTTTAGTGTATACATGCTCTAGGTTAAGAATAGCACCATCTATACCATGGGAAGTGCCAATATCTATGTGCCAGTATCTTAGCCATAAGGTTAAGGATGGTGTACTGGAAATAATAGTGGACTTGAAGTCAGTATGCTGAGAGTCTAGTCTTTAGCTCTCTCATCAGTTATCAGTATGACCGTAGACAACCTTTCTGAGCCTCTGTTTCCTTGTCTTTGAAATAAAGAAAATAGCATTTGCATTTAATTTCTCTGGTATGTTATTTTTAAATAGTGAGTTAGTGAAGTTTTTACTTTTAAGATAGATTTATCAATTACCTGTGATTCCATCAGTTCAGTCCACCAATGCAGAAGATATTTTCTCTATGACTTATTAAGGAGGTCTTGCAAAGTTGTTGGGACCGAAACTCATTTCTCTGTGGTCAATCTGGTAGAAAGCCTCCACAAAAAATATTTGAGTTTTTTTTTGAGTCTAAGGACATAGAGCACATCACAATTCTTGTACCTGAAAACTTATTAGCTCATTACAACCAGCCAGGGCTTGGCCTCAACTGGCACAACTTTCACAAACCCAGTTTTCTTCAAACCTCAATGACAGAACCTCAGTGAATGATTTGGTAAGAGAACTCAAAGCTATCATTCACTACCCTTTATTTCCTGTACTTTGTAATGACAAGAGTTAGACTGACAACATGAATTTAGTGTTGCTCAAAATTCAGTAAATCCAGGATGGCTAAAGACCAATCAATCCATCACCAAGAATTTTTAAATGCTTATTTTACACCAGGAAAACTACTAGATGCTGGGGGATGCTAAGACAAAAAAATCAACTGTCAGCCATCAAAGAGACCTTCAATTTTATCCTATCAGGGGAAAAATTACACATGTACACACACACACAGAGTAAATACACATTCCAGTAGTGGGATTGGAATGGATGGGGAACCAATGACTAAGGGAATTAGGAATCAATGTATGGTATAAGTAATTTTGGAAATGACTCAAAATCACTGAACAATTCTTCAGTTATCATAGGCACAAGGGACTAAGATGAGGTAGAAATAAAATTTTCCATAGTGTAGAGTAAAGAAGTGGGATAGGTGACCAACAACCTTCTCATGACATCATTTTCACTCATTTCTCAGATATTTAACACATGACAGGCCCAGGAGTGTTCTGGTTCATGTACCTAAATTAGGCACATATATCTGAAGTAGAGGAGAGACACCCCCCCAAAAAAAAAAACATATCAACACATTACAAATATTAGGAAGATTGCCTTAGGGAGTCGATTGTGGACAAATGCATCAAGAATGATTGATGGAGAAAACTCACAAAATAACCAAAGAGAAAAAAGGAGAGGAAAATAAATAACAACTTAAAAGTAAAATCAGAGGTAATGTTTTCACCTGGGCTAACAAAATCCAGGAAATGCAGAATTGATGTTTGTTCCCTCCATCCATTACATATTCTTCTCTTCTTTAGTACTGAAAATAGCATGTGACCTATGAAGCATCCTATTAGTTGTCCCAGGGAAGTACATTTTCTTCTAAGGAGAAAAAAGGTTTAAATATCAAGGGAAAAAGTACAAGCACAAAGCCAAACACGTTAGGGTCTGTGTTCAGCACTCATTCAAAATGTCATGCCATTCTAACACATTTCCGTTTCCTAATGGAGCTTCACTTGGGTCTAATCACTTTCAGACCCTGCTGGGTTGTATGCCCTGGCATTTCTTTTTAATATTAAAAAGTGCTGCTCTAAACTACAGCTAAATTTTTTTTAAAAAATGCTTATAAAAACTAGCTGAAGAATTACAGAACCAAAAGGAATCTTCCATTATTAAGATCCAATCAATCAAATCAAATAATGAAAATTGTAATTGAACCATCAATAAGCATTTATTATTTACCTACTGTGTGCCATCCAGTCCCAGAACCTTAGTAGCTATGTGATCCCAGCAAGTCACTTAACCCTGTTTGCAATTCTTTCATTTGTATAATGCGTTGGAGAAAGAAACAACTATTCCAGTAGAATGGAGAAGGATACCATTCCAGTATCTTTGCCATGAAAACCATAATGGGGTCATTAAGAGTTGGGTAGGACTGAAATGAATGATGACTGCATGCTAGTCCCCATGCTAGATATTGGGGCATACAGAGAAAAATAGATTTGCCTATGCTGTTAAGGATCTTTCTTCATACTGGGGAAAGTATGTATGTATATATCATGTAGCCTCTTTAAGCTCAAAGAATCCTTATCACACTGTGACTCTCAAAGATCAGGTGATTCCCTAGCAAGACTAGCTGCAATTCCCCTTCAGGGTTCTCAAGCTACTCTTGAGAAGTTGAAATGATTCTCTGCAATATTATTATCTCAAACATCTCTTCTGGTGAACACTCCCCCAATACCAATCAACAGTGATTAGTGTACCAGTATCATTTCAAGCAAATGCATCAATTAACTTTTATAAAGAAATATTTAATGAAAAGATAAAGCAAAAACTGGAGTGGAAACATACTCTTCAAATCTGATTTTTTTTGGGGGGGGAGGGTACTTTCCCTTTTATGACCTTATCCTCTAGGCAAGGAGAATGGGCTAATAAATCTAGGTTCTAATTAATGAAAATGATGGATCCCATGATGTGATCTCATGTATTTGAATTCACACTATTTAAAGTTACAATTATGTAAAATTTGATAATTCCTTCTGGCCCAAAGGAAATATACAGTTCAAATTTGGGGATTCATTTATTTACACTATTCAGGATACAACTGTTATGAATATTCATCCAACCAAATTCACTTCCAAATTCAGTATACTTAGTACTCATCTTTTCAGGTCTACCATCCTGGCGTCATCAGTGCTTAACTCACTACAAGGCTACATTGGTGGACCAGTCTTGGATAACTATATACTCTGGCATGGACATTTTGGTGATGTGTCATGGCAACATTTTGAAGCTCACAAAGACATTGTCATCTCTGATATTCTTTTACATACAGTCAGAAAAAAATAGATGTAAGACTCAGAAGCAATAGCAAGGCAATCACTCAGGCCAAAAGGTTACTGCATCCTGGATGGGGAGCAAAGCTCTAAGGCCCTCCACATTGAGAGACTTTTAGCATTACTTGCCTCTGCAACCAAACACAGTCAGGGAGGAGAATGTAAGAGGCCCACATTTGTCACTTAAGTGACTTTTTAATATATTCTCTTCCAGTTCAGCAACCAAAAGTTAATTTTATACATGAATAGTATACAGAAACCAGTCATACACTTTCATATGCTCCAAAAGTGCATATAAAAATTGCATTATTACATGTATTAGAAGGGCATGACATCTTGGATGAATGCCAAACACAGACCCTAGCATGTTTATGGCTTTGTGTTAATAGTTCTCTCCTTCAGGCACAATGCATGTTCACAGGTATTGTACTTCAACAGTCACTAGTTACCTGTAAAATACAGTTAGAGATAAAGACAGAGAATAAGAGGTAAATATAGATATTGATGATACATTTGTATATTTACTTGCCTTTTGAATCAGACCTATGATCTGATTGTATAAGCCAATCCAAGTGAGAAACTTCCTCTGTCAATGTACAGGGGCACTTAATTTTGCCATTTTTTGGCTTTTAATTAGCTGCCTATACAGACTAAACACAAGGAAGTTTTTTGTTTGTTTTTTTGTTATGGAGAGGGATATTAATATAGAGATGATGGTCAAGAGTGGTCTCATTTAAGAGGCACCTGTTAAGCTGAGCTTTGAAAAAAGCTCAGGATTCTGAAGTATATATGAAGATAGAAGGCAAGGCATTTCAGGAATGAGAGAGACCCTATGCAAAATCAGAGAGATGAGATGGAACGTTGTGAGAAGCAATAGGAAAACTGATTTGATTGGAACATAAATTGTGTGAAGGAAAGTGGCATATAACTAGAAAAGAAGAATTGAGCCAGATTATAAAGGATTTTAAATGCCAGAAGAACTTGTTTTTGATCCTAGAAGTACTGGCATTTATTGGGTAGAGAATGCCAGGTTCACACTGGCAATTTAGGACCATCCTACCAGTTTGGCAGCTGTGTGGAGGATGATTTGAAGAGAAGGAATACTTAAGGTCAGGAGATGAAATAAGAGGTTGTTAACAGTCAACTGAAGAGTGAGGATGTCATGAAAAAGAATAGTGGTCATGTATATGGAAAAAAAAGGACAAATGCAAACAAAATGTGGCAGGCAAATGATTGAACATATTGGGTGAAGGAAACTCAAGAAGGCAGTAAAGAGAACCCTGATCTTGTAGATCTAGATTTCTGGAAAGACTATGGTGCTCTCAATAGAGATGGGAAAGTTCAGAAGAGATACAGAATTTCAGGTAAATATAATGACTTCTTGGACATTTTGAGTGTGAAATGAATTTTAGATCTATAAGACAACTTGGGCAGAGATATTTATCATTAACACATTGAAAGCTCTTTATTAGAGATGATGGATGGCCTTATATTTCCTTTTTCAGTATTGTCAAAGAACCATGCCTTCACTGGTAGGAGTACCACCAATATCTACCAATGTAAATTCAACCCCACTATCCTTCAGTAGGTAGCTTCATGGGTTACAGTAGCCAAAAACATTTTGCGTCTGTTAACTAGACTCTGCACATATAGGTCATGAGATCATAGAATGGCAAACAAAAACTCTGTCACAGTGCTGAAAATCGCAGACTTTCAGAACTACAAGGGACTTCAGTCATCTAGTCTGACCCTTATTCCCCTCCCCCCATTAATCCCCTCTGAAACATAGCTTACAAGTGATAACCCAATCTTTGCTTGGAGGTAGTTAGGAAAGGACAGAGTGGATGACATTACCAAACTGAAGTAGCCTCTTCTATTTTGAGATGGTTCTGCTAAATGAGAAATCAATCAATTCCTAACCAAAACCCTACAATGGCTACTTTGCAACTCCCAGCCATTGTTCCAAAGCCTTTCTATCTTGATGACATCTACTAGATGTCTTAGTCTTCAAGAATTAGGGACACCTTACATATTAGTACAAGGCACAGAGATAGGACATTATTGTTGGATCATTCTATTGATTCCTTTAAAATGTCACATAATCACTTTATCTGGGAAATTCTATAAGCAAAAGCTCTTAGTGCTTTGTGTCCTGGTACTGGAACACAAAGGTCAATTAAAAGACATCTTTGTAGATTTCCATTTTAACCAAAACTGATCAATGCTCTTTCTATATTTTCCAAGAATGTCTTTTCTGTAAAAAATTGTGGGCAGAATAAAGGGAGGACAATGAACTTTTTTTTTTCAAATATTTCAAGGGACGGATTTTCTCATTGTGAACAGTGCATCTTTGTAGAAGGTCATATTAAATTGTATGTGTACATCAAACAGAACTGTGTCTTTAGGCAAGTACATAGAAAAAAATGGGAAGGTCTGCAACTTTGATTTTTCTTTCTTTTTTTGGTCATAAATCTTAGCTAGATTTTTTTATTTTTTATTATTATTTTTTGTTATTGACATTCAGATGGAATTGAACCAGATGAATTTTCTGGTCAGCAGAAGAAAAACGCAATCTGATAGATATCAAAAGAAGTCAGTGATAGTTCCTGACAACATCCCAGTGTGTTCGCTTTCCCATCCCAGCTGTCAAAGTGATGTAATCAGAAATAAAGTACATTTTTTGATAAATGCCTCAGGGTAAATGTAGCTCTCTCACACAATATTACAGTATCCCTCTGTTTTTGTTCTTCAAAAATAAAGACCTTCATCTTGAAATGCTTTCACATTAGCTGGTTTTCAAAAGAGGAAAGAAAAAAATAGTACATCAGACTTGGCTTCTCTGTCTAACAGGTGATTATATTATGTCTTATTTCCCTAATCCCCAAACAACTAAATATTAACATGTTTTGCCCTGAGTAACCGGATATGACATGGAATGTGAAAGAACATATTGTAGGTGCAGACAGCTCTTCCCAAAGTAAATTAAAATGGCATAGGTTTGAGGAAAAAAAACCAAACCAGTAGGAAGCTGCCTTCCATCTGCATCACTTAATCTGCACAACTGACAAGATAATCAGATATCAGGAATAAAATGGTGACCCATTAAGTGAAATGGGGACTGGAGCACAGAGGCATGCAAGTGAACATGTGGATAGGCTAATGAGCTCCTGTGAAGCTGTAAAAACTGGATCTACTCATGGGAAGATTTTGTGAGGGCTGCTAAAACATCACATCTGGGTTGACAGGATGTCAGAAGGTGAAGGAAATTGCCATGACCATGGAAATGCTAAGGAAGAAGAGATAAATGTGTATTATATTCAGTGTCTTCAGTCTCTTAGACATACTGAGAGAGGTTCAGTGGTCAGTTCAGGCAGGTGTTCATCCTGCTGTAATGATTCCCTTTTCAGATTCTTTCTAGAGTGCTGGGCTCACTTCTGGTCTCACATTTAGGAAATAAATTGATAAAATGGAAATGTGTCCAGAGAAGCCAAGGATGGGGAGTGAACTGGAAACTGTGACAGAAGAATAGGTTGTGAATGTTTAGATGGGAGAAGGAAAGATTCAGTAGGGGCAAAAGAGTAACCATCTTTGCATGCTACACATATTTGAAAGAATGTTTTCTGGAAAACTTAATCTGCTTGGCCCCAGAGCACAGACCTAGGACTAGTAGAAGAAAGTTACAGGAGGGAAGTATAAGGAAAATCTTCCTGTGTTTAGAGCTGTCCAAAATTTGAATGGTTACCTCTGGGAATAGGGAGTTCCCCTGCACTGTGTGGTGAACAGCAGGCTAGAGGCTACAAACAGTAATTTATTTTATTTGGCACTGACTTTCATACCCACCTTTGCATCATCACTTAAGAACTACTTGTTGAAAAAGGAAACTGGAGAGTTGGAACAATATTTTCTATTTGTGATGATTATTTCATGTGGTTTTCTGTTTTTGAGCTGTAAAATTTTTTTTTGTTACCCTTTCAATTATTTTATAGAGATTTTACAGTTGTTTACTTATACTTCACAGATATATAGATTACTTTGAAGCCATGTAGTCTAATCCCTTCATATTATAGGTGAGAAAACTTAGGTCCAAAGAGGTTAGTTAATTTGTTTAACCTCAAGCAGGACATAAGCAACAGTCTGACTCAAAATACAGCATTCTTTCCATCATGCATTGTTTCAGTTTGAAAAAAAGAAACTAGTATTGATGTTTCTTTGGCCCTGACTAAACTGACACAAACTGAATCAGTATGGTAATATGACAAAGGTATGCAAAATCTTAACCTGAATATATTTAGTAGGAAGAAATTTCAGGTCAATTCTGTTATGCAATCAGATGACCTCAAATTTAATCATAGGTCTTTCATTAATATCCTGCATAACCTTGAAAAAGTCACTTAATCTCCCTATGATTCAGTTTTCTCATATATAAAATGAGGTTGCATCATATGATTTCTAATGTCCCTTCAAAATCTAAACCAATGTTTCTATGATATTTTTTTTTCAAACTAATGAGCAGGGAATAGGCGGTATATATGGTACAGTGGTTTAAAGTATTAGACTTGAAAACAGAGAACCAAGAAGGCAAAATACATAAAACAACTAGGCTGAATTCTGTGAACATACCTCTCCAAACAACTTTACAGCAACACCTCAAATAACAGGACCAATGAAAGGTTTGAATAAGGTATTTTTTCAGCCCAAGACAACTGAAGATGTAAGTAGGTTTGTGACTCCAAGGTGGAGGCTGTAATGCCAATCACAGCAGCACACCTGAGGCTGCTGCTGTGAATAATTTTTAGGGTCTAATTACATAGTATAATGAATTCTCTATGCAGCAATAAACTAAACATTGTTCAATAAAGTAAGGCTTAACATTCATAGCAACATCCTAAAGCATATCTCATAACACTCAGTATGCCATATAACACGTAGGATATATCATTGCAATCAGTAGTATTCCCCAAAATACTTGTTTACACAGTCAGTGGGCTCCAACCTAGGGTCTTTCCCTAGCAAGACCCTTAAGGGGTAACAGAAAATACCACACCATACACCCCTACGTCATAGTAAGGACAATCTCCTTAATCAATACCAACTGTGCAAGTAAAGTCTTCTTTCATCTTAACTCAAGCATGACCTCCAAATCCAATGCCTCTCTGTTTGTGGCTGAAGACTCCTGACTCTTGCTTAGATTCACACATAGGAAGCTCTCCACTCCTGCCCACTGTCTCAGCTCATGGGGACTGATTCACTCCAAACTTTCCTGACTCCTGTCCACAACTTCTTCCTCTGGGGAAACAAAGTTCAATAGGGCAGCAACAATACTTACACATACATCACCAGCACCATCATTGTCAATTCACCTTCAAAGTCCAGAGACTCTGTGATAAAAACTTAGTTTACTTTAACAGATCTTAAAAGGAGCAAGTTAAGGCTCCCTCCCATGGGCAGATTTCTGCTCTATATCTCTATTTGCTTTCAAAGTTCAGAGGCTCCTTCAGCAATTCTCTGCCATGAGAGGTCTCCTACTCTTTCTCCACTGAGAGGTCTCCTATTCACACTTAGAGGTCTTCTCTGGTCTTTTCATCAAAAGTACTTGAAACTCCTCTATTCTCCTGGCCTACACTTTGGTCTGGTGCTACTACAAGCTTTTCTGCCCTGAATTTTCAGGGGGACAAAGGCTAGGGCAGGAGGACCCTGTTCCCTTCTCATTCAGGTAAAAGAGCTTTCTCACCAACCTTTAAAGCTGCCTCTGGCATTTGTGGGTTGAGGATCTGGGAAGTGCAGCTGCTGCCAGTGGCACCCTGAAGACTGCTCTAGTCCTGTCCCTGTCATGCTGTGTGGCCAAGACTGGGCTGGGCTGTGCTCTGAGCCCAGTATGATAGACATTTCATCTATGTTGGTCTCCCAGGCTGCCTTTGGCTGGAAATCTCTTTCACTCTGTTGTTCTGTGGCTTCTGCTGCTCTAGAATATGTTTATTTACAGTTATTTTATGAGCTGTGGGGGAAGAACTCTTACAAATTGTCCTTCTACTCTACCATCTTGGCTCCAACCCCCTCTCAGAAGTCTTCTCTCTGCATTCTTCTTCTCAAACCTGGCTCACCTTTCAATACTGGCTCTCTTAATGTCTGCTTTCTCAACACTCGTTCTACTCAGCATGTTATTCGCTAGAACCCACATACATGTATGTGATCGGCTAGAGCCCACATGCATTATCTGATTGACCCAACCCACTTACATATGTCTGATTGTCTAAAACTCAATCCAGAAAAGAAATAGAAGATCCCACTTTGCTTGCTATTACAGAGGCTTACCCAGAGTACAGAGTACATATCAAAAGAACAACAATAGCATTGGAAGCAGTTACAACAGTGGCAGCAGCATGTTCAGGAGCTCTCAACCAAGAGATGATAATGAGGGCAGACAACTGGTCAGAAAAATTACAGTTGGGTGGGGAGGGGAGGAGAAAGATGGCAGAAAAAAAAGACACACATACTTTAGCTCTTCCCCTACAGTCCATAAAATACCTGTAAAAAATGACTCTCAACAAATTCTAGAGCAGCAGAATCCACAGAACGACACAGTGAAAGAGATTTCCAGCCCAAGGTAGCCTGAAGGCCTACAGGAAAGGTCTATCAAAAGGGGCATGGAGCAGAACACAGTCCAGCCTTGGCTGCCCAGCACCGGGAGGAACAGTAACTGAACAGGCCTTGAGGGCAGAATCTCTAGCAGCAGCTGCAGTTCTCAGATCCCTCAACCCACAAACACCAAAGACAACTTCAAAAGTCAGTGAGAAAACTTTTTCAACTGGGTGACAAGGAAGCAAGGTCCTCCCCCACCCCTGGCCCCAAGAGGCAGCAGCACCAGAGGCAGCAGCAGCAGCAGCAGCATCCATTTGTGAAGCCCTCAGCCTAAAGCCCTTGAGGGAATTGAGCCACTGATCTCAGTCTCAACCCCTGAGTGGTAGCCTTGCACTCCACACATTAGCATGGTCCTGGGGTGAGGAGAAGGAGTATTGGCTTGGAGGAGCTGGACGTGGTTTCCTGGAGGGAATTCTACTACTCGTAAATTATGGGCAGAAAAGTTTGTGGTTGCTTCTATACCAGTGCATAGGCCAGGAGAAGAGTAAACTCCTCACCCTTGATAGTGCCACGTTGGAGGAACTGAGAACTTACAGATCCCAAGAGTATACCTTGCTCTTGACAAAGGACTCAAAAGTCAAATAACTGGCTGGGAAAAAGCCCAAAAAAGGGAAAAAATAAGACTATAGGAGGTTACTTTCTTGGTGAACAAGTATTTTTTTCCATCCTTTTGGATGAGGAAGAACAATTCATACCTTCAAAGGAATCCAAGGGTTCCAGTACCTACAAAATAAATATACAATGGTCTCAGGCCATGGAAGAGCTCAAAAAGGATTTTGAAAATCAAGTAAGAGAGGTAGAGGAAAAGTTGGGAAGAGAAATAAGAGTGATGCAAGAAAATCATGAAAAGTGAGTCAACAGCTTGCTAAAGGAGACCTCAAAAAATGCTGAAAAAAATAATATCTTTAAAAATAGACTAACTCAATTGACAAAAGAGGTCCAAAAACTAATGAGGAGAAGAATGCTTTAAAAAGCAGAATGAATCAAATGGAAAAGGAGGTTCAAAAGCTCACTGAAGAAAATATTTCTTTAAAAATTAGAGTGGAGCAGATGGAAGATAATGACTTTATGAGAAACCAAGAAATTACAGAACAAAATAAAAAGAATGAAAATATGGAAGATAATATGAAATATCTCATTGGAAAAACAACTGACCTGGAAAATAGATCCAGGAGAGACAATTTAAAAATTATCAGACTACCTGAAAGCCATGATCAAAAAAAGTAGCTAGAAAGAAACAATTTGAGTATTGCAGAAATACAATCAGGATAACAGAAGATCTAGCAGTTTCTACATCAAATGATCCAAAGGCTTGGGATATGATATGCCAGAATTCAAAGGAACTAGGATTAAAACCAAGAATCACCTGCCCAGCAAAACTAAATATAATACTTCAGGGGAAAAAAATGATCATTCAATGAAATAGAGAACTTTCGAGCATTCTTGATAAAAGAGCAGAACTTAAGAGAAAATTTGGCTTTCAAACACAAGAATTGATAGAAGCATGAAAAGGTAAACAGGAAACAGAAATCATAAGGGACTTAAGTAAAGTTAAGCTGTTTACATTCCTACATGGAAAGATAATATCTGCAACTCTTGAAACTTTTCTCTGTATTTGCATAGTTGGAAGGATTACACACACACACACACACACACACATACATACATATATACATGCATATATATAAATAAATATACATATATACATACATACAGATAGATAGATAGATAGATAGATAGATAGATAGAGAGACAGAGAGACAGAGAGAGAGAAGGAGACTACAGGGTGAGTTGAATAGGAAGTTGAATAGGAAGCGATCATATCTAAAAAATTAAAATTAAGGGACGAGAGAGGAATATATTGGAAGGAGAAAAGGAGCAATGGAATGGGGCAAATTTTACTCATAAAAGAGGTAAGAGAAAGTTTTTTTCAGTGGAGGGGAAGAGGAGGGAGGTGAGAGGGGAAAATGAAGCTTACTCTCATCACATTTGGCTTCAGGAAAGAATAACATGCACACTCAATTTGGTATGAAAACTTGTCTTACACTACAGGATTGTAGGGGAGAATGGGATAAGAAGGGTGGAGGGGGATGATGGAAGGGAAGCCAAATGGGAAGGGGAGTAATTAGAATTAAACACTCTTGGGAGGGACAAGGTCAAAAGAGAGAATAGAAGAAATGGGGGGCAGGATAGGATGGAAGGTAACATGGCTAGTCTTACACAATATGACTATTGTGGAAGTCATTTGCAAAACTACACATATGTAGCCTATATTGAATTGCTTGCCTTTTCAGCAGGGATGGATGGGGAGGGAGCAAGGAAGAGAAGTTGGAACTCAAAGTTTTAGGAAAAAATGTTGAGAATTGTTTTTGCATACAACTGAGAAATAAGAAATACAGGTAATGCGGTATAGAAATTTATCTTACCCTACAAGACAAGAGAGAAGATGGGGATAAAGGAAGAGAGGAGGTGTTAGAAAGGAGGGAAAATTGATGGAAGGGGTAATCAGAATGCTCAGCGTTTTTGATTGGGTGGAGGGGGAGAGATGGGGAGAAAATTTGGAAATCAAAATTTTGTGGAAATGTATAATGAAAACTAAAAATAAATAAATAAACATAAAAAGAAAACATTCACAAGGGACCTTTGGTGTCACATGGTCCGAGATGCTTGTTTCACGGATTAAATGCAGTTCTAGATCATAGTACTGGGTTGCAATATGTGGGCAAAAAGGAGTGCTAGTGCTTGCAGCTCCAGGGGACCAGAAGACCTGACCAGACTTCCAGGACCAAGAAGAGTGTTAGGACCTTTGACTTCAGGGGAACAAGGAACTTTCCTAAGTGAAGACCACAGTACAGGCCCAGGGAGACATGGTCACATCTGTCCTTGGATCATATCGCCTTGGAAGCACTGAAAACCAACATTCCCCAGAATTAGCTCTGAAAACAACAGCAGAAAACAAAAACAAAAGCTTCAGACAGTGCCCACTCTACCTTGGGAAATGAGACCAACTTTAACATGAAAAAGTCAAGAAATTGGTTTGAAAAATAATCAAACAATGACAGTAACATCAACAACAAAACCTAACCCCCCAAAACTACAGACCCACAATGATGGAGTGAAACAAATTTCCAGCCCAAGACAACTTGGAAAGTTGATGAGAAGGGTTTTTTTTGCACTGGGCAGGGAGAGGAGCACAGTCTGGCATGGACCTCACCACACAGGCATAGATCAGTCAAAGCAGGCTTCAGGGGACTGAATAGTTAGCAGCTGTGGCAATGTCCAGAATTCTCAACCCATAGATGCCTTAAATGTCAGTGGGCATACTCTTTGGGGCCTGGCGTAAGAGAAGCAGGAAATTTGGCCAGGTCCAGTCCAAGTACCAGGGTGGTGGTGGCGGCAAGGGCAGCAGTGGCTCAGGCTGCTTCTGGAGCTCTGGGCTCACAGATGGTGGAGAATCAAGGGACTGACGCAAAATCCCTGAAGACTGGGACAGTACATCCTGCAGAGTCCTACCTTGACAAAGACCTAGAAAGTCAAGTATTTAGCTGGGAAGGTGAGTAAATATCATAAAAGAACTCAGACTATAGAATCTTTCCTTGGGGACAAGGAAAATCAGGGCATACAACCAGAGAATAGTAGAGTCAAAGTTCCCACATCAAAAGCCTCCAAGAGGAACATGAACTGGTCACAGGTCATTGAAGAGGTCAGAAAGGATGTTGAAAATCATGTAAGAGAAGTAGAGGAAAAATTGGGAGGAGAAATGAGAGTGATACAAGAAAATCATGAAAATCAAGTCTACAGCTTGCTAGAGGAGATCCAAAAAATTACAGAAGAAAATAACACTTTAAAAAATGAAGCAACCCAAATGTCCAAAGAAGTCCAAAAACCCAATGAAGAGAAGAATGCCTTAAAAAGCAGAATTGACCAAATGGAAATGGAGGTCCAAAAACTCATTGAAGGAATTTTAATTTCTTCAAAATTAGAATGCAACAAATAGAAGTTAATAACTTAATGAGAAATCAAGAAATTATAAAACAGAAACAAATGTATGAAAAAATAGAATATGGTGTGAAATATCTCATTGCAAAAAGCACTGACATAGAAAATAGAACCAGGAGAGATAATTTAAAAATATTGGACTACCTGAAAACCAGAATCAAAAAAGAACCTAAACATGATCTTTCAAGAAATTATCAAGGAGTGTGCTGCCAAGGACCTGCTCTATCTCTCCCCCCAATAAGGTATAAAATACCTGTAAAAATGACACTAAACAAATTCTAGAGCAGCATAAACCACAAAATGACAGAGTGAAACAGATTTTTCAGTACAAGACAGTGTCGAAGGGTGACAAGAAAGATATATCATACCAGAAGTAGAGTGGAGCACAGTCTAACCTGGGCCATGTGGCACAGACAGGATAGGAGTAGGCTTCATGGCATAGACTTATTGAGAGCAGATGCAGTTCCCAGATTTTTTTTTTAATTTTTTAATTTTTATTTTTTTTAACATAAATTTATTTATTTAACTTTTTACATTCATTTTCACAAAATTTTGGGTTCCAAATTTTCTCCCCATTTGTCCCCTCCCCCCACCCCAATACACCAAGCATTCTAATTTCCCCTATCACCAATCTGCCCTCTCTTCTATCATCCCTCCCTTCCCTTGTCCCCATCATCTCTTTTGTCCTGTAGGGCCAGATAACTTTCTATTATTAGCCTCCATCTCTTCCATTCTAATTTTGAAAGAACTATTTTCTTCAGTGAGCTTTTGGACCTCCTTTTCCATTTAGCTAATTTTGCTTTTCAAAGCATTCTTCTCCACATTGCGTTTTTGAACCTCTTTTGCCAGTTGAGTTAGCCTATTTTTCAAGGTGTTATTTTCTTTAGCATTTTTTTTTGGGTCTCCTTTAGCAAGGTGTTGACCTGTCTTTCATGCTTTTCTTGCATCTCTCTCATTTCTCTTCCCAATTTTTCCAATCTCTCTCACTTGATTTTCAAAATCCTTTTTGAGCTCTTCCATGGCCCAAGCCCATTGAATATTTATTTTGGATGTTTGGGATACAGAAGCCTTGCTTTCCCTGATGGTAAGCATTTTTCTTCCTCATCAGAAAGGAAAGGAGGAAATATCTGTTCACCAAGAAAATAACCTTCTATGGTCTTATTTTTTTTCCCTTTTCTGGGCATTTTCCCAGCCAGTTACTTGACTTCTGAGATTCCTTTCCACACCTACCTCACCTCCAGATCTGCCCAGCTTGTGCTTGGGGTCTGAGATTCAAATGCTGCTTCTCAGCCTCAGGGCTTTCAGTGGGAGCAGGGCTGATGTTCAGTGTGAGATTAAATTCAAGTGCTCAGGTGGGGGCAGGGTTGCCATAAGAGGCTTAGTTCCTTCAGGCGGTTTATGCAGAGACCTTCAACAATGGATCTGGGCTCCTTCCTACTTTGGGCACCCCTGTTCCCTGCTGCCTCTGATGTTGCCTCCTGAGGGGGCCTGAGTTATGGGGACACCCTGCTCCCCTCTTGGCGAGCCAGACAGGGTCTCTCACTAACTGTTGGCTTCTGTGGGTGGATGAACCTGTGTGGCTGCTGGAGAGTCTGTCCCTTAAACCTGCTCAGATCTGGTCCTCTCGGTACCCTGAGGCTAAGGCAGCACTGGGCCCCACTCTGGGTCCGGTGTGTGATGGACCTTTGGTGTCAGTTTTTCAGGGCTCTCTGGAACAGGAATCTCCTCCTCCATTCTGTTGTTGTGTGACTTCCAAGGCTCCAGAATTTGTTGGGAGTTCTCTTTACAGGTAATTTATGGGCTGTGGGTTCAGAGCTAGCAAATGTTAATCTTTCTACTCCACCATCTTGGCTCCTCCCCTCCCCCTTGATAATTTTATGAAAGATGATGTCTAGGATTTTTTTTTATCATGGCTTTCAGGTAGCCCCATAATTTTTAAATTGTCTCTCCTGGATCTATTTTCCAGGTCAGTTGTTTTTTCAATGTGATATTTCACATTATCTTCCATTTCTTCATTCTTTTGGTTTTGTTTTATAATTTCTTGGTTTCTCATAAAGTCATTAGCTTCCATCTGTTCCATTCTAATTTTTGTAGAACTATTTTCTTCAGTGAGCTTTTGAACCTCCTTTTCCATTTGGCTAAATCTGCTTTTTAAGGCATTCTTCTTTTCATTGGCTTTTTGGACCTCTTTTGCCAACTGAGTTAACTTCTTTTTAAAGGTGTTATTTTCTTCAGCATTTTTTGGGGTCTCCTTTAACAAGCTGGTGACTCACTTTTCACGCTTTTCTTGCATCACTTTCATTTCTCTTTCCAACTTTTCGTCCACCTCTCTTACTTGATTTTCAAAATCCTTCCATGTCCTGAGACAATTTCATATTTGTTTTGTAGGTTTTGGATGTAGAAGCCTTGACTTTTGTATCTTCCTCTCTTGGTATGCATTGTTCTTCCTCACTTGAAATAATGGAAGAAAATACCTGTTTACCAAGAAAGTAAATTTCTATAGTCTTATATTTTCCCCTTTTTGTGGCATTTTCCTAGTCAGTTACTTGACTTTGGGTATTTTGTCAAGAGCAGGCTATACTCTTGGGACCTGTAAGTTCTGACTCCTCCAAGGTGGCACCATCAAGGATTCTTCTAGCCTATGTTCTGCTCTGGAAGAAACCACAGGGTTTTCTGCCCAGGATCTGGGAGTAGAATTCATTGGAACCTCCATCAGCTCCATCAGTCAGTGTTCTTCTTTACCCTAGGACCCACTCATATCTGAGATACAGATCAGCAGCTCAATTCCCCCAAGGTGAAGGCTCCTAAATTGATGTTATGCAACAGTGGCCCCCTGGGGCTGCCAGGGCCAGACCTCTTTCCCTTCTCACCCAGGTGAAAGTTCTTTCTCATTGACCTTTGAAACTGCCTTTGGCATTTGTGGGTTGAGTAATCCGGGAACTGTACCTGCTGCTTGGGATTCTGTCCCCTGAGTCCTGCTCCAGCCCTGTCCATGCCATATCTCAAGGCCAAGGCTGGGCTGGGCTCCATGGGTTTTGCTCTGCCCTGCCCCTTGTGCCAAAGACCTTCCCTGTTGATCTTCCATGCTGTCTTGGGCTGAAAATCTCTTTCACTCTGTCATTTTATGGTTTCTGTTGCTCTAGAATTTGTTTAGGGTCATTTTTTACAGGTATTTTCTGGGATATGGAGGGAGAGGTAGAGTACATGAATCTTTCTACTCCACCATCCTGACCACCCTCCTGATATAGTTCTTAGGAGTTACAAGTATCATCTTCCCATGTAGGAAGGTAAACAGTTTAACCTTATTGAATCCTTTATGATTTCTCTTTCATTTTCATCTGTTTATGCTTCTCTGGAGTTTTGTGTTTGAAGGCCATATTTTCTATTCTATGATCTTTTCAACAGGAGAGCTTGAAAGTCTTCTATTTTATTAAATATTTATTTTACTACACTCAGTTTTTCTAAATAGGTGATTCATGATTGCAATTGTAATTCCTTTGCCATCTAGAATATCATATTTGAAGCTCTACAATCTCAATATAGAAAATAAAATTCTAATTCTTTCAAGTATTATTTTCTTGAGAATATTCTGGATAGATGGTGTTGTAGTTCATAAAATTTCAAGCTCTCCATATTTCACCTACAAACAAGACAAAAAGCGCCTCAGGGCAAATATAGAGCAGTAAAAATAACCAAGAATTGGGGCAGAATAGTGCTCTTCCTAGAATAGTGGGAGAAGATCCAAAGAAAAGTCTCTGGACTAAGATTTGGTCCCTCTGAAATCCAATACCTCCAGGCTAGTTCCACTGAAAGAGCAAGTTGTAAGCTAGATTGGGAGGTAGCCATGGCTCCAGGCACAGGAATTTTCACCTCCAAGATTGTGTGGGAAGCTGGACATCTGAGCAGGGATTGATGGAACCTCTGCTGATATGGGATGCTAGGCCCAGCTATGCTGCCAAGATGCACATCTGAGTGAGATGGAACCAGCACACACCCAATGAGTACTTAAGCAGTGGGTCAGGGACACCATTGGATGTGGGAACTTGCAGAAAGGTGAATTTATTGGTTTCAGTTCCAGGCCTAAAGAAGAATCTGTGCCCAGGGTCATCATCCCACATACCCCAGAACTGGAGGTGGCCACTATAACACGGTGCTATGAATTTAAAAAGAAATAAGCAAGCAAAGGAGAAATAACCCAACTATAGAAAATTACTATGGAAATGGAAAGGACCAGGATTTGTCTTCAGAGGATAATACCAAAGTGAAAAAAGCCTCTCTTACTCAAAGAATAACATCAAATATTTACCTGCTCAAGAATAATTCATAGAAAAACTTAAAAATCAAATGAGAGAGATTGAGGGAAAATTCTAAAAAACAAGACTCCAAGAAAAACAAGAAGATTATGAAAAGAAAATCAACCAATGAGAAAAGGTGATTCAGAATCTTAAAAATGAAAACTACTCCTTGACAGTTAGAATTGGACCAAGGGGAAGACAGCAAAGTTATGAGAGACCAAGAAATAATGAAACAAAATATAAAGAATGAAACAATAGAAGAGAGTGTGAAACATCTCATAGTCAATTCAACTGAACTGGAGAATAGATGAAAAAGAGAAAACAATCTTGATACAATAATACAAGATATATATTTAAATTGTCCTGAAGCATTAGAATAACAGGGCAAAGTAGAAATAGAAAAAAAAATACACTTATTTCCACCTGAAAGAGATCCTATGAAGAAAACCTACAGGGATATCATAGTCAAATACTGAAAGACCCAACTCGAGGAGAAAATATTACCTGCCATAAGAAACAAAATTTGAGTATTTTAGTCACAGTTAGAATCACAAAATACCTTGCAATGGTGACACTAAAAGGCTTCTGGTCTTGGAATAATACATATGGAAGAGCAAGGAAACTAGGGTTTATGACTGAAAATATCATACTCAGACAAATTAAGAATAATCCTGAATGAAAAAAATGGAATTCAATGAATTCCCAGACTTTTATGATTTTGTTACACAAATCCCCCACAAAAACTGAACTTAATAGAAAATTTGCCTTACAAGAGTCAAGTGAAATAAAATACACATCATAGGTTAATTAATACGGACTCAATAAGTTCAGATGGTTTATTTTTTATATGAGGAAATATAAAAGGTTTGTCTAAGTTTGTTATTAGCTTTTGGACAGTTTGAAAGATTGGAGTAGACCTGAGCATCATGTTATTATGAAAAGTGAACAAATTATATTTTTCCTTTTTTCTTTCTTTTTATTCCTCCCTCACTCCTTCCTTCTCTCCTTCTTTCTCTCCCCTCCCTGCCTCCTTTCTTTCTTTCTTTCTTTCTTTCTTTCTTTCTTTCTTTCTTTCTTTCTTTCTTTCTTTCTTTCTTTCTTTCTTTCTTTCTTTCTTTCTTTCCTTCCTTTTCTCTCTCTCTCTCTCTCTCTCTCTCTCTCTCTCTCTCTCTCTCTCTCTCTCTCTCTCTCTGTCTCTCCTCTCTCTCTCCTTTTCTCTTTCTTTCTTCCTGTCTTGTAGTTCCCAAAACCCTAAACCCAGGGCACTCTGATGCCCATGGATTGGACAATAATACGTCCCTACCGAAGCACTACTTAATGGCTGGTTTAGAGTGATTTTCAATAGTAACAGTTTCTCTTTCCTCCCCAGCTTGATTTAGTTATGTTGGGTTTTTTTTCCTCATTAAAGGGGCCATTCCCTGACTACTTCTTACAAAGACCTATGGACATTGCTTCTCTCTAAATGAGTACCTGAAAAGATCTTAACCTAAAAAGTTCAAGGTCTCCCATGGCATCCTGTGCTGTCTCCAGTCATCCTAATGAATATCTAGTCACTCTACCCACAGGAGGTAGAGGAGAAAGTGAGGCTGGTGAACTTCCACAGCCCTCACTCACTCAAAACAAAGTCAAGCGCAAGTCATGTCTTCATTTCCCTGATGTCATGGTCTTCTTCAAAAATGAAGGATGAATGCAACCAACAAAAAAGTAAAACTGTTTAGAAAAAGGTAAAAAAAGTAATTATACAAATGAAGTATGAGAGGAAGAACTATAACAGAGGAATTAGATGGAGGAAGAGGACTGATACTTCTGTAACTCTACTCTTACCAGGAATGGTTTCTAGAAGGGTATAAAAGTCTTCTAAATTCAGAAAGAAATTAAAGGTTAAGCAGTGTGGAGAGGATAAAGGAGGGACTTTTAGAGGGAATTCTGCTCATATAAGATTTGGGTTAAGGAGAAAACAACATATACATTTAGAAGGGAATAATTTTTTTTTTAATTTATAAAGAAATAAGAGGGTAAGGGACTAGGATAAGATGGAGCATATCAAAAGATGTCTAGATTAATGGGAATGGGATAAAGAGGAAATAGCATATATTTGGATAGAAACAAATTGAGATAGAAACAAAAGGACAAAGAGAAAGGGGGAAAGGATAAGGGAGATATCTTTGAAGGCAGAGAAAATAAGTAATAGGAGGGCAATGCAGTGGGTAGAAAAGTAAAGTAGAGGAATCAGGAGGAATAGGAAATAAGAGATACACATAAACATAAAATAAAGATTAAGAGTAGAATTTATTAGGGGAAAAACGATTAGTAAACATGATCTTGGGCAAAGTGACAGCTAAAATAGATTTAATCAAAAGAACAAAATAGAAAAACCATGCCATATATCAGCCATAATTAATATTGTTTAGACTATCAAAAATAACTAGACAGTATAAAGTTGGAATATAGTTGTGGTTTAGGAAATGATAAGTTAGCGGACTTAGTAAAATATGGAAAAACTTGGGCTGATGGAGGAAGATGTTATCCACCCTCAGAGAAACAGAGGACAAACAAGTGTGGTATGGTCTTACATAGATGCATAAGAATGTATATGTTTATATATGTGTATGATTACAGACAGCTAAGCATATTTGTGTGTAAGTGGATATATATATGTATGTGGATACGTTTGTGTATATATATGTATGTATACACACATTTATATATATATATATATATATGTGTGTGTGTGTAGATAGATAAGAGATAGAGATATATCTATCTATACCTCTGTCTCTCTATATATGAGCTTAATTTCAGCTTTTTGGGATGTAGGGGAAGAAAAGGAAAAAGAAGAAAGGAAAAAGTGCACAGAAGAGAACAAAAGAAAATTCACAAGGGAGCAAAGATGGACAGCACTGAACACAATATTTTAGTATTTATCATATAGGCCTTCTTGAAATGGAAATTTATTGCTGTATATGATGAATCCTCAAATTCTGCTGTGCACATGACAATGCTTTTCTTTCTTTTCTTATTTTGCATTTGAATTTGGATATTTAAGTTTGTAATGTGTTTCTTTTTCTTTCTTATTATATATTTAAGTTTTAGTATTTAAATTTGAAATAAATTATTTCTTTTACAAAAATGGAATCATTTTCTTCAGAAGTTCTGTGCCTCTTTTTTCATGTGGCCAATTCTGACTTTTAAACGTGCCCTTGTGTTCAATGGAATCTTGTGCCACTTACACTACATGACCTATTCTGTTTTTTTAATATTTTTTTACACCTCCTTTATCAAGTTGTTGACTCTTTTTTTCATGATTTTCTTGCATCATTCTCATTCCTTTTCTCAATTATTCTACTTTTATTTCATTTTTAAATCCTTTTTGATCTCTTCCAGGAACTCTTTTGGGGCCTGAGATTAATTTGCATTTTTTTTCTTGGAGGCTTTGTATGTATCTGTTTTAATTTTATTATTTTCTTCTGAGTTTTCATTTTAATATCCCTTATCATCAAGGTAACTTTCTATAGTCAGGTTATTTTTCGTTGCTTGCTCATTTTTTGTAGACTATTGACTTTTAACTTTTTTGTTAAAATTGGATTTTGCTCTGATGGTGGAGACAGCACTGTCCCAAGCTTCAGGTTTTTGTTTGTGCATGTATGTGCACGTCTACACGTGCACATCCTGCTTTTTTCAGAGCTTGTCTGGGTGGGTCTATAAGTTTTTAGTTATTCTGAGATTGTGTGATCTATGGAGAGTCATAGTCACTGCTCTCCTGGCCTGCGTTCTGGTTTGTGATTCACTCCATGTAATCTTTTAATGCCTTAAGCTTTGAGCAGTGCCCCTGCCTCCTTCTGCCTCATGCTTTAGTGCTCTTCCTTGACCTGGGACTATGATCTAGAACTGCATATGGTCAATGTAACTGAGTCCTCCATTTGGTGCCAGCAAAGGGTCCCCTCTAATCTCTTTCAGACCAGTTGTCAAATCTTTTTTTACCATGTGTGGGCTAAGAGATATGGAAACTGATACTGCAGATTGAGTTACCTCCAGTGCTTCCTCCTGGATGCCAGGGAACAACCTATAATGGACTGAGCTCCACTCTCACCTCAATGAGACAAACCTTTTCTACTGACTTACATTATTTTGGGTTGGAAACTTGTTTAAACCCATTCTTTGCTTGGTTTTTCCACTCTACAATTTGTTTTAAGGCATTTGTCAAAGCAGTTTGAAAGGAATTTGGGAGAGCTTTCCTGCCTTTACTCTACCTTCTTGATCCTTTGGTGTTAATTTTTGCTACAAAGCCCAGAATGCCCTAAGCTTATTTTGACTCTACAACCCTGTCAGATTCCCTATCATCACATTTCTTAGTTAATTTTTTTGCCATTGCAACTGAAAAATTCAGAAGAATTTCTTTTTCAAAGATTCCCATTTGGTTTCATAGCTTTTCTTCATTTTCCAACTCTGAAGGTCTGTTTTCTAATTACATCTTAACTCTATCACAGATGATGAATATGTCCACCATATTATAAATCCTTACAGTCCTATCAAATGAATGGCAATTATCTTAGCTTGAAGAAATCCAGGTTACAAATTTTCAAGTGAAATTATATTCCATATATATATATAATATATATATATATTCACCTTGCTTAATGATAAATATATGTATATTCACCTTTCTTAATTATATATATGTATATATATATTTATATAAATATATATATATATATATATATATATATATATATATATATATATATATTCACCTTCCTTAATGATTTGGGTCAAGGTTTAAAACATGAAACATTTTCTTTTCATGTTTTCACTCTCATTTCCAAGGACAAGTCCTTGTTATGTCTTCCTAAGCCTCTATGCTTATATCCTCAGGCCTAAAGTGAAACATGATCAAAATGCAATTACAGAAGGTAAGACAGTAAAGCTTGGTCTCATTTCCTTACCTGTCAATAACACCTATAGAGTCTATCTCACTACAGGGTGCCCCCAAAGTCTTACTACAAATCTTAAAACTAAACTAAGACTTTTGTGACATCCTGTATTTGTAAATTAACATCATTAATAGTAGCATTTTGCACTCTTGGTTCAGCTAGATAGATACTTCAACTAATTTGAAGATGAGTTCATGATATTGCTAATTCTGGAAACTAAGACTTAAGGGGTTCCTTTTCCTATTCCTGATTTACAGATTTAGTTAGCTCTCTGGAACTTTGTTTCTACCTAATTTTCATTTTACTAATGCCTAACAAGACTAGATAACAAAAGTAGTGTGATAAGGACTTTGACTTAGGGCACTAATACTTAGAAGTCATAACATTCTCTCTCTTTATACACAAGTAAATGATCTATATCTATCTATCTATCTATCTATCTATCTATCTATCTATCTATCTATCTATCTATCTATCTGTCTGTCTGTCTGTCTGTCTGTCTGTCTGTCTGTCTGTCTGTCTGCCTGCCTGTCTGTCTATCTATCTATCTATCTAACAGTGGAACTGTTACATTTACAAGTTTTCCTCATGCTACCTAGAGTAGCATTAAATCAACTGAGTTTAACGTCCAGTTAGCAAGAAGAGTAGTTCAAATGGAAAGCTCTCAGATGGAACACATTGCTAATAATACACATCTGTGAACCCCTATAATAACCAATTAGAGTTCAATATTACTTTGCCAAATTTCATTTAGTTGGTTCTTATATTATTTTAGCTTTATGAATTACAAGTGATCTGAGTATTTTTTCATGCTATTTGCCCTAGGTACCAAAATTTGTAGATAAAGGTGTTCTAATTCTGCTTTTGCCTTTTGTTTGTCTGCTTTTGTTACATTCCCTCCTCAAGGGTGAAATGTATTCTGTTGCACGCTTTTCTAAACTACTAGTGTCCTACTTCTCTCTAAAGCTAAGAAATCTGCCCTTTAATGAGACAGAATATGCTTAGGAACATTGACCTCTAACGGGAAAGGACTTTATGGTCATCTAATCCAGTTCCTTCATTTGGGTGCTTCATTAAGGGTCTGCTTAGTCTAAGTTCTTTCTGATTTCACAGTTGTCCAAAACATCAGGCAATTTTTGTAGCTCCATGCCTAGTGATATTATTATGCAATGTGAGAGCTCTTGATCTCTCGTCTCCTTTGGGGAGGTACCGCAAATGCATGAGAGCAGGTCAAAGATAAGTATCATATTGCCTGAAGAAGTTGTGATTCATTTGCTTCTACAATATTTGAAACTTCTGAAGACAAGATATTTACAGTATAACGTTTTCATTTTTGCTCCGCAATTTTCAATTGCTGTTGGAGCACTTTTGTTTGGTGGGAGAGGGGGTGATATAGAAAATGCTATGGTTGATAATAATTTTGGCTCAGTCCTTGCAAGAATCATTCATTTTCATTTCTTTCAAGTAATTTCATGGTAGAAAGGCAGATAATATATACATGATTTGGGTTTGTTTGTTTTTTTTTTTTTTTTGGTCTGGATCTGTTATTTCATCACTGTAAGGAATTTTACATAGAGAAGACTTTTCTTCCAATACCTATTTCTAACTGATCAACAACTTACAATCTTAGAGAGTTGCCTGGAAAACTGAGAGTTTAAGCCACATGCTTAGTCTTACAACCAGAGAAATGTCAGAGGTAGGACCTGAACCCACATTGTTCCTGTCCGCTCTTTTTGCTACATGAGAAACTAAAAAAAAAAAAAAAAAAAAATTTCTAAGCACCTAAATAAAATTAGAATAAAGCATGAGTCCATTGAAATTCTAGGATTAATTGTTCCAAATTCCAAGAAAAGACATTCTGAAGCAACATTCAACACTTTAACTACAGATGTTTGTCTCTGCCACCTGACAATCAGCCATGGACCTTCTCCCTGAAGAAGACGCAGTCTCTTCCTCTGATAGATGTCAATATGGTTTGGGGGTACCTTAGCTCTTTTACTATTTAAAATTTTTTTCTACAAATAACTTTTTTCCATGTGCTCATAGGAAGTTTATTTACATGTGTCTTGCTGTGCAGCGTATAAGTTTCACTGTAAAACAAAACCATTCTTGACAAACAGGAAATATACAGTGCCTAACTGAGATGAACAGAGCAGAAAAAATGTTCTCTCCAGGGCTCATCAACGCAGCACAGCTGTCTTCTGTTTATCAGGCAACATTCTGTTCTACCTGGAACACTGGCAGCCTTCACTGACATCCAAAGAGATTCTCAGGAGCACCTGCGACAGTCACACGTTGAGAAATGTATATTCAGATTAAAGAATATGTGTGTCAAGCACAAAAGTATGTGATGATGGAGGAGTAGTTAGCAGCTCAGGTTAAAAAGTACTGGACATTTTAGTGGATGAAAGCTTAGAATAAGTCAGAAATATAACATGGAAGACAAAAATGATTGTAAGCTATATTAGCAGAAGAGTGATGTCCAGAAAAAGGTGATAGTTCCTTAATCTTCCTTGAGCAGATTGCCAGTTGTGGACAATGTTCAATTTCAAACATAACATAATAGAAATGTCATTGACAAACTGGACTGTTCAGAGAAATTTGGACAGCGAGGTTAAGGTCCTGAGAGGTATGTCATATGAGGATCAGTTGAAGGAACTGAAGATGTTTAGCACAGAGAGAATAATACTGGGTGTAGCTTGAAAAAGTATAATGAAAAGGAGAGAAGAGAGATTAGATTTGTTTTGTTTGCCTCTGAAGGGCAGACCGAAGAGCAAGAACAAAGCTGTTTGAATTTGGAAGAAAAGGTGGGGAATCTTGATAATTAAATCTGTACTCCGATGGAACAGATTGCCTTTAGAATGATCAGTTTCCCTGCATTGGAAGTCTTCAGATGGGAATGGAATAATCATATAGTGAGGATGTTAGGGAGAAGATTCCTAATTAGGTAACTGTTTTACACTAGTGATCAAACTCAAACAGAAATAGAGGCCTCTAATCTATACATAAGTATACCTATGGGCTTCATATTTACTTTTAAAACCACATGTTAACATTATTTATGTTCAAGTATATTTTATAAATTCATTATTTTCCAATTACGTATTAATCTGTTTTGAATGAACCAGGAGATGTTGCCTACTGTGTGTGTGACACCTCTAAATTAGATGACCTCTGAGGTGGCTTTCAAATCTCAGATTCTGTGATACTAAAAGAAACTTGTATAGGCTTCTAGGTTGAGTTGAATGATATATTCCAATTTAAATTCAGTCCTTTTAAAAAATGTCAATGGGGACTCTGTTTAGCAAATTGATGTTAAATTTGTAAGATACAAGTAAAATGGAAAGCTCGATAATCTAACTGAAGTTTTTGCTTCCATTATGTAGGTAATTCAATCCATGCCTTGTGTCTGCGGATGTTTGCTTTTTTAATACATCATATGTTTATTTTCACTGAAACAGAGTAGAATATTGAACCTCAGAGATAAACTATTCCAATCTCCAGGTTTGGATAAATGATGGAACTAAAGTCCAAAGAACAAAAGTGACAACCAAACTCACACAATAACAACTTATTGGCAGAATCATAACCCTTGGATTCAGACTTCCGTTACTGTACCTTTTTCATCTACTGAACTATACCTTCTATAACCTAAAAATATGTGAGACACAGATTAAATGGCTGAGGAAGAAAGCAGTAGGTACCTGACTTGGCATGAAGGATACATTAATGTAACTTTAACTATCTTTATCACACATGGTATGTGGCACTGACATGGTATAAGTTTTATTTGGTCCTGCCTTACCCCTCAATATCATTTCAGATGCCATTTAGTTGAAGTTGGCTTCTCTGGAATTACAGATTTATAGCTAAAAGAGAGTTGGAATCATTGAATTCAACTCCTTCATTTTACAGATGAGAAAAATTGCATCTGAGGGGGCAGAGCCAATATGGCAGAGTAGAATGGCACACCTACTCTAACTCTCCCTCCATAGCCCATAAAATATCTGTAAAAAAATGACCCTAAACAAATTCTAGAGTAGCAGAAGCCACAAAATGACAGAATGAAAGAGATTTTCAGTCTAAGACAGCCTGGAAGGCAGACAGGAATCATACGGGACACTGAGCAGAGTGCAGCCCAGCCTTGGCCACATGGTGCAAACAGGCCTCAGGGACAGAATCCTCAGTAGCAGCTGAGGTTCCCAGAATGCTCAACCCACAAACATCAAAGACAGCTGCAAAAGTAAGTGAGAAAATGCTTTCACCAGAATGAGAAGGGAACATGGTCTGGCCCCAATGTCCCCAGGGAAGCAGAGGTTGCTATAGCATAGCATCCATTTTAGGACCCCTCGGCCTAAAGGGAAAATCACATAGCTTTTCTGGATCTCAGACCTGAGTGGCAGTGTGGTGGCTCTAGGGTTAGGAGGAGCACACTGGCATGGTGCAGCTGGAAGCAGTTGTGGAGAATGAACCTAATTCACAGATTCTGGGCAGAAAAGCTATATCACACAAGTCTCAGAGCAGAGCACAGTCCAGCCTTAGCCATGGCATGGTAGGGGCAGAATCTCTGGCAGCAGCTGGGGCTCCCAGATTTCTAAACCCACAAATGTCAAAGGCAACTTCAAAGGTCAATGAAAAAGCTCTTTCACCTGGAGGAGAAGGGGACATGGTCTAGACTCACCAGCAACAGCCACTGCAGTGGTAGCATCCATTTTTTCAAATCTTGGCCTAAAGCCACTGGGGGAATTTAGCCTCTGATCTGGGTCTCAGCCCTAAGTGGCACTCCTGGGCTGAGGAAAAGTATGAGGGAAGTGGGAGTGGCTCTGGAGAGGGAACCCTACTGGCAGATTCTCAACAGAACAGAGTGCTTCTGGTTGATAACTAGACCAGAGCAGAGGCCAGGAGAGGAGTAAACTCCTCTCCCTTGACTGGGCCACCTTGGTGGAACTGAAAACTTACAGATTCTTAGAGTATACCCCTCCTCTTGACAGAGGACTCAAAAGTCAAGTAACTCTCCGGGAAAATGCCCCCAAAAGGGAAAAAGAATATGACAATAGAGGGTGACTTTCTTGGTGAGCAGGTATTTTCTTCCATCCTTCTGGATAATGAAGAACAATGCATACCATCAGAGGAAGGTGTAAAAGTCAAGGCTTCTGCATCCAAAACCTACAAAATATATATTCAATGGTCTCAGGTCAAGGTCATGGAAGAGCTCAAAAAGAATTTTGAAAATCAAGTAAGAGAGGTGGAGGAAAAATTGGGAAGAGAAATGAGAGCAATGCAAGAAAATCATGAAAAGCAAGTCAACTGCTTGCTAAAGGAGATCCAAAAAAATGATGAAGAAAATAACACTCTTAAAAATTGCTAACTCAGCTTTCAAAAGAGGTCCAAAAAAATTAATGAGGAGAAGAATTCTTTAAAAAGAAGAATTACCCAAATGGAAAAGGAGGTTCACTGAAGAAAATAGTTCTTTAAAAATTAGAATGGGGCAGATAGAAGTTAATGACTCTAGGAGAAACCAAGAAATTAAAAAGCAAAAGCAAAAGAATGAAAAAAAATAGTAGATAATGTGAAATATCTCATTGGAAAAAGAACTAACCTGGAAAATAGATCCAGGAGAGACAATTTAAAAATTGTTGGACTACCTGAAAACCATGACGAAAAAAAGAGCTTAGACATCATCTTTCATAAAATTATCGAGGAAAACTGCCCTGAAATTCTAGAACCAGAGGGTAAAATAAATATTGAAAGAATCCACCAATCACCGCCTGAAAAGGATCCAAAAAGAAAAACTCCTAGGAATATTGTGGCTGTATTCCACAGTTCCCAGGTCAAAGGGAAAATATTGCATGCAGCTAAGAAAGAAACAATTCAAGAATTGTGGAAATACAATCAGGATAACACAAGATATAGCAATTTCCTCATTAAGGGATAAGGAACTAGGATGAAAACCAAGAATCACCTACCCAGCAAAACTCAGAATAATATTTCAGGGGAAAAATGGTCATTCAATGAAATAGAGGGCTTTCAAGCATTCTTGATGAAAGACTGGAGCTGAAAAGAAAATTTGACTTTCAAACACAAGAATTAAAAGAAGCACGGGAAGGTAAATAGGAAAGAGAAATCATAAGGGATTTACTAAAGCTGAACTGTGTACATTCCTACATAGAAAGATAACATTTGTAATTCTTGAAACTTTTCTCAGTATTTGAGTAGTTGGAGGAGTTATACACACACACACACACACACACACACACACACACACAAACGCACACACACATACACGTAGACTGAGAGCACAGGGTGAGTTGAGTGGGAAGGAATGATATCTAAAAAAACAAAATTAAGGGGTGATAGAGGAATATATTGGGAGGAGAAAGGGAGAAATGGAATGGTGCCAATTATCTCTTATAAAAGAAGCAAGAAAAAGCTTTTTTTCAATGGATTGGGAAAGGGGGGAGGTAAGAGGAAAAGTGTGAAGCTTACTCTCATCTCATTTGACTTAAGGAGGGAATAAAATGCGCACTCAGTTTGGTGTGAAAATCTTTCTTACAGTCCAGGAATGTAGGGGAGAAAGGGATAAATGTGGTGGGGTATTATGGAAGGAAGGGAAAATGGGAGGAGGGAGTAATTAGAAATAAACCCTTTTGGGGAGGGACAAGGTCAAAAGGGAGAATAGAATAAATGGGGGGCAGGACAGGATGGAGGGAAATATAATTAAGTCTTACACAACATGACTATTTTGGAAGCCTATTACAAAACTACACAAATACAGTTTATATTGAATTACTTGCATTTTCAGTGGAGATGGGTGGGAAGGGAGGAAGGAAGAGAAGTTGAAACTCAAAGTTCTGGGAATAAATGTTGAGAATTGTTTTTGTGTACAACTGAGAAATAAGAAATACAGGTAATGGGGTATAGAAATCTATCTTGCCATATAAGAAAAGAGAGAAAATGAGGATAAGGGAAGGGGCAATGTGATAGAATGGAGGGAAGATTGGGGGAAGGACTAATCAGAATGCACAGAATTTTGGGGGAGGGGGAGAGGAGAGATGGGGAGAAAATTTGGAACTCAAAATTTTGTGGAAATGAACGTTGAAAATTAAAAATAAATAAACAAACATTTTTAAAATTGAGTCTGATACTGCCTAAGGTCAATTTTCCAGTAATTGACTAAGGCAGGATTTGAACCATGACCTTTCTGTCTCTAAACCATTATGTTATGCACTGCACCACTTAATTGCCTTAACATTAAAAATCTTGACAAGAAGTATCAGTAAAGTGGTCCATTTGACTTCTGTTCATAAATTACCATGGTTCCATGGAAAGATATTGGGTTTTGCAGTCAGGACACTTGGGTTCTAGCTTGCCAAAAATGAGTTCTGTGACATTTTTTTTATTTCTCTCTACCTTAGTGTCCTCTTCTACAAAATGGCTATCCTAATGCATGTAATTTTTAACTCATAATGTTGTGAGGATCAAATAAACTATTACACAAAGTTCTTTGTTACTCAGGGTAAAGATTAATAACTCACATTTATGTAATGCTTTAAAGTTTGCAAAGTCTTCAAATGTATTGTACCATTTTATCAATTCCCACAACTCCTTCAGCATATACCATTGTTATACCCATTTTACAGATGAAAACTTCTTAGCTGAGACAGATTAAATGACTTGTTTCAGATCACATAATAAGTGCTTGAAGTAGAACTCAACTTCATGTCTTATCTCCAAGTCCTGTGCCATCTTCTCTGTCACCTACTTGCCTTGAAAACCTTCACCCATTATGCTAGCTGAACACTCCCACTTCTCTCAAGTGCTATATGACTCATTCATGGATGAACCTCCAAGGTGACAATGATCATAAAAGTAGCCTTGTACTCTACTTGAATTTCTTATGTAGAACATCTCATATACCTAGATGAGAGCAAAAATTTTCTTATTTGGGTAACTATGTCTGGAGGCAGTTAGGTGGCTCAGTGAATGGAACCCTGGCCCTAGAGTAAGGAACCTGAATTCAAATGTGGTCTCAGACACTTACTAGCTGTGTGGCCCTGGGCAAGTCCTTAACCTCTATTTGTCTTAATCTACTGGAGAAACCAATGGAAAACCATTCCATTGTCTTTGTCAAGAACCCACTGTGGATCATAATCCATGAGGTCATGAAGGGTTGGACATGAGTGAACAGTAACAATAAAGTAAGTCTGAAGAGGATGAGGCACTGGGTTAAAATCCTACCTGTGTGATTTGGCCAAATTCTGTAACTTCTTTAGACCTCAGTTTCCTTATCTTTAAAGTATTGACTACACAGTCTATGAGATCCCTCCCACCTTTAGAGCTATTAACCTATGGTCCTAAGGGATTCACAAAATACTAGACACAGAGTAAGAACCCAAAAGATATTTGGAAAATGAATGTAGCATGATATAATCGTAGCAAGGCATACTCTAAGCCATGCAGAAACAAATAACTGGAGCATCTTGAAAAAACCTTACTTTTGCCTGAAATCCCAGAACTCTGGAATTCTAATTACCTGGGTAATATGGGTGAAGGCAAGTGCTTTGCTTGAATGACAGAGATAATTCCTTTAATTCTCCACTTCACTTCAGTTATAGCTTATACTAATAAGTACCAGTTTAACTGAAGGGGCAGAATAATGGGTCATGTTGGACAGCTTTTAGAGATTTCAATGTGAGTTAAAATTACTGCCTAGGTAGTTGTAAAATAACAGGGCATGACCATCTCCCTTGAGCTAGGAGCACTCTTGATTTTGCTTAAGATAGTTAGCTTCGTACCAAATCAGTGCTTTCAGATGGGGATGGGAGGGGGTTGCAATGAGAGTTGAGAGGCAGTCTTGTAGCATTAGGGAAAGTTATGGAGGATAGTTCCTTTCCTAATACTAGTCAACTCTAATGGTTCATTTATTTCCTCTCTATTACCTGTATACCCAAAACATGACCCTTGAGCTTTTCACTAGTTATGAAGTGACTTAGGTATGGAGGAAAGAAGCTCTTTGCTCACAGCCAAATGAATAGGTTGTGGAGCATACTTCACCAACCAGTGTCTGTAGGAAGATTATAATTATTATGTTCTAGCCGTTTTCATGTTCTTTCTTTCTTATTGTCCCTGCCTTAGTTTTATCCCCCCATTCCCCAGGAAAGCAAAAAATAGGCAAAAGGATGGTATTAATGCTGAAATTATTTTTAAAACATCAGTCTTTTCTCCTTAGTTCCAGATAAATGCATTCAGCAGTAAGAGTTTAAATTCATCACATTTGATTTATGCAACTATGCCCAATCACCAAATTACAGCCTACTTTACAATTTTGCCCCCAGCAAAAATGTTAGAATTCATGCCCATAGCATTGCTGTAGCCAGAGGTATCTTGAGTTCTGATAGTGTCAACATACTGAAAATTGTTTTGAATATATTATAGGTAAGTCTATCCAAAAGGCCTGGCTGGTGAGTGGTCCTGGTGATGGATTTTTTTTTTTAATTGAAGGGAGCGAGGTCAAGGAAATCAGCACAAATTCATTGTTTTCTTGAACAGTTAAATGAAATAAATCAAAGTTTAAAGGTTTAAGTCTATCTTAAAGATAGCTAATTGAGTTATATTTGTAATAAATATTTGAACTCTGAAGATGACTCCCCCATCCCTTGATAATCACTGGGCAGCAAGGAATAGTGTCTAAGTTAGAGACAGAGAAACTTAATATTCAGCACTGTAAATCTTCAGTTTTATTAAGGGCAGTTGTTTTTTTATCTTTGTTGTTGTTTTTTATCTTTGTACTCACAGCAGCTAATGCTGAATAAGCATTTAATGAAGCGTTGTTGAATTGTCAAAGTGCCAAATATCCGTGGAGGGTGATAGTGGGAGTTTCACTTATAGATTTTGAATATAGACAGCAACAGCTACATTTCACAGTGAGATTTATTGGGAATATATGCAAAGAACAAATCATAGGATCACAGATACAGTACTATTTATTAGTCAATCTTTTTTCAGGGGTTGTTCATCCCCCTTTAGTATCCACTTATCATCCAACCCTCATAGGACTGGCTAACCAAAGGCTCTTAGGTGGTGTCAAAATGGAAGAAGGCATTTTACTAATGCCTCCCACTTAACCTAGGTTTTGGGGGGCATATCAGTTCCCCCAATGACATTAAATGCTAAGCAAACCAACAGGAGCTATTGCAAGAACTGCAGACATTGTGAAGTGGATCACTTGCTAATGTAGACCATGGAGAGATACAAATTGTGCTGTGCATAGGGCATGTGATTCCCCAACCTAGGGATTAAGCAGTTATTCTATTCAATCAGACTCCTTGAGTCAGTTGGATCACCACCTAATCTATCTGGTCCTCAGTTTGTCCCCAACAAAATAACACTCTCCCATTTCAAGGCAAGAAGCATTCCCCTGCTGTCAATAGCTGCATAATCATGCACTTGACTGCCCATTTCAGGTGTCCATCTTCCAAGAAGCAAAGCAACATAGGTCCACATCTGTCTAAGAAAGGGAAGGGCTATTTGTTTCTGGTACCCAGTCTCCTGGAAGATTTAATTGCTAAGAATAGACATGTTTTGGGCATAGTTCCATCTGACCTTCTCTACCTCTTTTTTATTCCTTCCCCAAGAGTCACTTTGGCCTCACTGTATTTGTCCCATCAAAGAAACTATCCCTCCTGGGTCAGTAGTTTGGTTCACTGTCAGTGAGTTATGTTTTTTTCCTCATGGTTGAGGAGACAACTCCTTAGGAAGAGTTTGAGGAAACAAGGGGTAGTGTTATTGGGATTTTCTTTACTTTCTAATAGCATGTGGGTGGTGAAATAGTCAGTATGTAACTATGATGAATTCATATTTACTTGGAGGAAAGAGAATCCTAAACTTAACTTGGGGGCAATTCTAAATCTCTGGATGGGAGTAAGGGAAATTTTTTAGCTCCTGTGAAAAAAAGGTACCAACCCTTCTACAAAAGGTCTCAGAAAAGATAAACATTTCCTGTTATTCTCCTGATTTGGCTCTCAGATTGGGGGGGAGGTTTGGTGGGTGACCCAGGGAATAATGAGTAGGTAGGGGTATTATGTCAATTTAGATCTTGTGACAAGTTTAAACTATTTTACTACTGATGACAATGATACATGGTGAAGAATTGTTCACTATACCCGAAGTTTCATCATTTCTTCTGTGTCCTTTATGTTCCTGATGCTGCCCTATTTCATCAATTGAACTTCAAAGGGGTAGTATCATGTTGATCAGGTTACTGAGATCTGAGGCTCACTCCTGAGTAGAGGAGAAAAAAGCATAGGATTTCTGGCTTTTCTTACCATTGCTTTCCTGCTTCCTTTTCTGTGTGGTAATTCTTTTGGGGTGGAATGCAGTGAAATTATCTTTCTCTTTTCTTAGTAGTAGTGACTATACCAAGAAGATTATCCATTAAAAACCCTGAGAGTACTTAAAAGGTGGAAAGTTCTCTGGAACAGAGGTGTCAAAATTTCACCCAGCCTACAAAACTCCAGAGTGTTGCCTAAGCAGATTAAAATGGATTTGAGAAATGCTTAACAAAACAAATAAAAATACATTGTAACATAGATAATGTTCATTTGTGGTTTTCTAAGTCAATATACTGTCAAAGGGATCCATTTCTATTTCATTTTGATACAATTGATTTAGAATATCTTTGCAACTTGATGGGGTACATAGATGAATCAATATTTATCATGGTCCTTCACCTGCTAAGAGATAAATTTTCCCTTTTGGGTAACAAAGATATACCAGGACCTCTCTGACCCCTGCTTCTCTTCATAGCAGCTTTGCTTTGTATTTATGTATACATCATTGCTCAAAGTAAAATGTGAACTCCTTGAGGACAGAGTTATTCAATTTTTTACTTAGTACCTCTCAGAACTAAGCACAATGCTGATTGATTGATTAGTATAGGATCAATTAATCAAGTACCTCTTGAGTACTTACATTCTAATGAGTCCCTCTTGGGTATAAGACTTGGCCTTCTCTGAGCTAGTGGCTCTCAGCAGAGACCCACCTCTCTTCCTGAGCCTGTAGTACTTTACTTGTAAGTCAGCTTTCTTTGGTCAACCAACCAAATACTAAAGGTTTTGTCTTGTGAGGTCATAACCCTTGTTAAATGAGGCTGATCTCTCCCTACTGTCTCCCCCCACTACTCTGCCACAGCATCTCAAACCCAATCCAGTTCTACCTAGGCCAGTCTAGACAAGATAGATTAATCTAGCCCAGTCCAACCTTAAACCTTACTCCTTAAAAATTTGGACTAGCAGGAAAACAAAGAGTGAAATGTGCTTGTGTCCATATGAAATGCCATTCCTAGGACTTCACAAAATCCCTTCAGATCCAAACCTTTCTTTTTTAAAAGAGCATTACTCACATAATGGAGTCTATTCAATTCCCCACAGTGGGGGAAAAACACAATATTAGAATTGTATCATTTTTCCCATTGTCTATGAAATATTTGAAGTGGAAATGGCTTCTTTCAATACTAGAAACCTTGTGGGAAATGACCTGTACACTGGATAAGCTGACAGGCACAGTAGGGGGTTTCATTACACCTTAGAATTTGACTGGCACAAGCAGCTCACTCTGGCTTTCTCTAACCCCTGTCAAGTGCTTGGAATTGGATCTGTAAATGTTAATCAATATTTCAGGCCTATTAAATAAAAAAAGGTATTGTGGAAATCAAAGTGCTAATGGTTACTCTGGCTCTGGGAGGGCTTTCTCAATTGTCAAAAGCCTGGTAGCTAGCAAAAGAGATACTTTTCTAATAAAATAATCCAACTAATTTAAATTGATCAAAAAATATACTTCCTCACACAACTAGAGGGGGCCAAAATATACAACAATCATAATATAAACAAGAATACTTTTATTGTTTTTTAACAACTTTAGAAAGGGAGAATAAATATGCATTGCTACTATTTGGAACTAGCATAATTCTACTGAGAAAAGATTTAAAAAATTTAAAAATTATTTTCAAATCACTTCAAATTTTAGCCAAAAAAATGTTTCAAATAAAAACTACCTTCCTCACTTAGCCTATAAAAATATGTTACTGATACTGTGCCCTAAAGGCCATGGAAACCAAATGTGGTTGTACTGAAGTTTGTTGGAGAAAGTAAATCTCTATAAGAAAATGTCTTCTTTCCAGTTTAAAGACTATATTTGGGAATCCATTCAAAATGTAACCAAAATATAGTGATGAAAGAAAGAGACGAATTTTGAAATCACCATAATTCTTAATATAATAAGTTTTCTTGATCAGAACTAAAATTTTGAATTATATTTTTAAAATATCTTAAGTAAGCCTGGAAGAAGCAGAAGGAAATGTGGGAATCCCTTATACGATCTAGGTGGAGAGTACAGTTTGGATCATCATCTATTCAAGAACATTGTTCAACTGCATCACTACATCTCTGTCTCAGTTCATACCGAATAAGATATGCATACATACATATACACACATACATGTATACATATGTGTTTACATATATACACAGACAAGTCTGCCCACACATTTGTTTTTATCTATCTACTTTGTCTTGATTTGCTTTTCTTGTGCTTGTACATTACCTTGTTGAAAGAAAATATGCATCTTGTACCCCCAATAGCAGTAATTTTTAAGAAAAGTTCAGTAAATAATAATTAATGTAATGGTGGCTACCCAAAGTGCTCTGTTTTCATGTAATCAACCAATAAAAATTCTCATCAAATTGACAGTGCAAAAGGAGTGGCTGAGCAAGGAAGGAATTAAGGCTCCTCAGAATCAGAGATAAAGAGGATATGTATTTCAGGTATGGTTAACATTTCTTGAATATAACCCCTTCTCTTCTCTGACACTGCCACCACCACCCTGGGGCAAACCTTTTCTATCTGAACTATTGCAATAACTTTCTGATATGTACAAATGTCTATCAATTCATCTATTTTATCTATCTGTCTCTCTGTACATATATAGATAGACAAATAGCATTTAATTAAAATTGAATAGCAAGGCAAATAATAAGAAACTGAATCAGATAATAAATGTTTCCTCTACTCACACATAAATGACTCCAATACTTAAAGGGAAGTGCTTCTCCAATCCCTATTTGACCCTAAAGTATATATCCGATATATCCCCAAAATGGCAGGAGAGATACACAGTTAGATCAAGCACAGTCCATTGTCTTTGAATTTTAGATTCCAAAGATTCTCTGCCTACTCAGTTTACTTCAGGCTTAGTGTAGCAAGGTGCGACCCAAGATCACTGTGAAGATTGAGGGAGACGTTTGCAAATAGATTAGGCATGTATTTACCTGCAACAATTACCCCTATAACAGAAGCCACCAGCTATCCCTCTGGAGAACTCCTACTTGTGAAGGAAAGTGTTATTTATGGGAAGTGATCCAAGAGAGGGGTTATATATGTTGTCCTTAGATCCTCAAAAATTTTTTTTTATTTAGATGGAAATATTTTAACATTCTTTTTGTTACATTTTGAATTCCACATTCCACGTACATCTCTGAAATCTCCTGGTGGTGTTCTTACAGCCATCATCACTGCCCGTGTGGGATGCCTAAGTTCAAGGTATAATGACCAAATTCATGTCAGTTGTTTTTTCTCTATGTTGTTCTTTCATCTTCTAACTCCTTTCCACTCCTATTTCCACTGTACAGGTTTCCACCTTGAAATATTAGATCCTTATGTGAGAATCTGACAGGAATTTTCAAACATTCTGGTTCTGCATAGTCTTTTAATGAAATCAGTGTGCAGACTCTTCTGAGAAACGTAATCCAAATAATTTCACCCAAGTAATGCGAGAAATGACATACGTGAACTTTTGTTCTGAAACTTTAAAGAGGTAAACATACTAATAGAGTTTTCTGTGAGGTAGACAGTAGATTCTGGTCATCCAAACTTGAGTTGTCTCAGTGAATTCAGCCAGTACTCTAAGATTATGAGTTGATAAACAGTCCCCAATTTGCACTGATAAGATTTTTTTTAAAATATGGAATTCCCTGTACTTCATTGTATTCACATTTACATTCATGGTTCTGAATTACTTTTGAAATCTGCTTTAAAGAATGGCACGTACTTTGAAGAAAGAAATTTCTTAATGATTTTGTTTACTTTAAATTAGGTGTAAAGAACTACTCCCTAAAGATTTTATTTTTGAGTAGAATCTTCCAAAAATATGGAGGTAGCAGGAGTTATATTGGGACATATCCAATGGAACATGCATAGAGATGATCCTGTAGGGGTCATCTCCTGTATGCATGAAATTGTTTTATAATATTTACGGTAACTAGTGTAATAAAAATACTAATTATACTCAAACTTTTCAATGCCAATGATAAAACTCTATAAAACAAATGTATATAGTATATATTATCTCTTAGACAATACAACATTTGCCCCAACCTAATTTCCTAGGGCTTCCCAAGTAAGCATGCCATACTGGTACTCAATGACATGGTTCCCTCTCTGTTCAACCAAAGGCCATGTGTGTTGTTTAGGTGCTTGGAAAATTGGAATATGTCTGTCAGTCAATAAGCACTGCTCTCAAGAGAACATGAGGATTGTAGATTTTCAAGCATAGGAAACTCAGGAGTAGGCCTTGCTTATGACCCAAGATCAGTGTGAAGATTGAAGGAGAGGTTTGCAGATAGGTTAGGTATGCATTTGCCTACAATAATTACCCCTATAACATAAGCTACTAGTTATCCTTCTAGAGAACTCTAGTTTATGATGGAAAGTATTATTTGAGGGAAGTGATCCAAGACAGTCATCATATATGTTGTCCTTAGCTCTTTTCAATTTTTCTTTCAAAGTACACTGAAAGTTTTCAACATTATTTTTACCATCTTGAGTTTCATTGTAGAGAGCCAGTACTAATGGATTCTGGAATGTGAGGTACTTGGGACTTGTACTTGGGCTGTTATCTCTTTCTTTTCTCTCACCACTGTGCCTCTGATCCACCAGTTGCTGGCAATTGGCACCCAGAACAGGAACTTAAAGAGAAAGTAGAGTGGCAGTCCCAACCAATCGTGCACACAGAATTTGGAAAGTCTGGGGAATTTTGGTGAATAGCTAGGCTCTCTGGGAGGATTACTTTCCTATCGCAATCTTTTTTTCAGTTTTTGGATTTTTTTTTTTATTGTCTGTGTATGAGTTCTGTCTCTGTGTCTGTGTGATTAATGCAGCCAACTCCACTGCAGCTGGACTGTTATCTCTTTCCTCCCCCTCTTTCCCTGTCTCTAATTGCTGCAGCATCAGAGAAAAGTATGAGAGAGAGAAAGAGAGAAAACAAATCTTATGTTACTTAGTTTATATGATTGCTAAAGGCAGTTTCAGATCAGAAATATAAAGAAATAGTGTATGTGCAATTATAAAGGGGCTTAATCAAAGCCCACTAGGTACAACATGGGAAGAAAGTTTAAGGAAAGCATAAAAGTTTTGGAAATTTGTTGGTAAAATTCTCTCTGTCTTTCTACCTTCTAACCTTGATCAGGTTGTGAAAGTGGGAGAAAGACAAGAAGAAATCGGGCAAACTTTCCCCTCATATCAGAGTGGCAAAGTGAGTAGTAGCATTTAATCATTTCATGCCTCATTTAAAAGAGAAAAGTTTTTATTTAATGGGAAACAGCCAACAAGTAGTTACTCTGGTGGTATTTTAAGTGAAACATGTCACTCCTAATTGGATGTCTAAGACAGGTCAGAATTTGTTATATTATTTCGACTAAGGCAAATTGAGAACATGCCTAGATCTGAAAAAAAGGCACCTCAGAGATAAAGCTTTGAAGAAGTTTTTAAGGAGTGGACACAGAAATGAAATTTACTTGAGTAAGAGTTAGAACCATTACGATTTTTTTTTACCCTGTAGTCCTGACTCTGACCATCAAGCTAGGGCTGCAGTGAATAATTAGGACAGCTAAAAACATTTTAGCAGATTCTGTTAACTCCTCTCATCCAGATTAGAACAAGGGAAGAGAGTGCTAAGGAATAGTAGGGAATTAAGTTATCCTCCCTGAGAGGCAGGGATGGGCCACAGCAGTATGAGATCACAAGTCAACCAGCCCCTACATTTAATTAACCCAGTCTTTTATTAATAATTTTTATATGTGATTGTTTGGAAATGTAATTAATGATGCCTAAAGCTCACTATCTGTGTTACTAAGTTGTAGTAAAATTCTCTTGTATAGTGAAAATTTGGTGATCACTATAATCCAGAAATGTTGTTAGAGAAAACAATTTTTAATCTGAATTTTGTTGAAACTAAGAGATGTTGGGAAAATTGTGTAAACCAGTTATGTTATTTTAAATGTTATCAGTCCTGCTAACCTTGTCTTATAATGTTTTGTAATTGCCATTTAGAATATGAGGTATTTCCACCTTTGCCTGTTAAAGAAGTTACTGCTGAAACAATTTGGCTATGATTTATAAATGTTGTAAGATTGTTAACTAAGTTATTTGGAGTTACTATTTTAATGCTAAACCTAAAGTTGTAAATTGAGTCAAGAATGTTTTATCCTGTCATATTTGGCATGTCACATGTCCCTACCTTTTCCTTCCATAGAAAATTTCTATGATGAATAGCAAGTGACCAGAAAAAAATTTGTGAGCCCTTTTGTGTAATCTTCCTGGAAAATCTAATATTATTTTTATCTGAAAGTAGAACATGTTCAGAAATTTATGTAAACTACTTAAGACTCACCTTAAGATATCTCCATTGTTTAAAAGGATTTTAAATGCAGTAGTGCTTTCCTATAATCTGTCTCTTACTGTTACCAATGTGAGATTACGTTGCACCTTTTTGATTAAAGCATTTTGTGATATCTAAGAATTCTGCACTAATTAAGAATTTGGCTTGTTCTAATACTTTGGGAATTCATATTACTTAAGGGCATTTTTATACCAACTAAGTTTCAATGAATTTTAATTTTAAAAGGTTTATTTTTGTTTCAAAGTGAAAAGAGAGCTATCACTTTAAAAGGTTTTAACTAATGTTCTATAGAAAAGTTTAGTGACTCTCAACAGGATATATTTTAAATTGTTTTACAAGAAAAAGAAATATTTTTAGAAGAAATGTTTTTCAAAGAAAAGGGGGCAAAGTCTGCTAAATTTTCATTTTTAAGATAATGTATTGCTAAATTAATAAGTAATGATTTATAAAGCAGAAAAAATCTTGCTGTTTTAATCTGAATTTGTAATCATTCCACGGCCCAAACAAAAGTTAAAATTAGTGTTTGAACTTATTAATAATTTAATTTCTAAAGTTTTTCTTCCAGAGTGAATATAATCAGAGAAGGATAAACAAGCCTGTGAAACAATAAATAACATTTATTCAGGTGTGAGATTCAAGTTGGAAATCTCTTATTTAAGGCAATACAACTATGCTAGTGAAGAGTAATAACTTGTGAACTATCTTATCTATGGTAGAAATATAAAAGAAAGTGAATCAGTCTGAATAATGGGTTCAAGAGATTTGGAAAGATAAATAAAAGTTCGATTGAAAATATAGAAGGCATATAAGAAGAGTTGGGGACAAGTGGCGGTCATCCAGGCCCCTCCTGTCCCCAGACAGTTGCTCTGAATACCTTTGAACCAGTCTCAGATGGTTTAAGTAGGTTGAGAGAATGTGTGGAAATACTTTCAGAAAACAGAAAAAATGATGTAACTTGATTTGATAATTAATAGTTCAGTCAAATTTGAGATGGTCCTACCTAAAGAATACCAACCGATATTTAACCCCTTCTGTTCCTTTTTAGGTCTTTGTTTGTTTAACCTCCTTGCCAGATTTGTCTCCTCCAGGATTAGTGCCCTCCACCTGCAGATGACTGTCCTGGCTGTATATCACTCTCTGTCTGAGACCATTACACATCACCATTTGGACCACCTTCCTGATAATAGCTAAATAACTAATCCCTTGAATGGGACCTCTCAAGGCAGAGACAGCCCTAAGTCCAATCTCACAAGGAAGCAGTTTCAGAAGCTGAGACCTTCATCCATTACCCCAAAAGATCTTGGGTCCCATCTGTTTAAAGGGGAGAATGAAGGGGTTCCTGGGTGCATGTACTTGGGCTTCAATTCCAATTCTAAAATCACATTTCTCTTTAAAAATCTTGTCAAACTACATCAATTTCTTGTCAAAATTGGCACAGACATAATGGACTAAAATTATTTGCAAAGAAAAAGGGGGGAGATGTCGAGAGCCAGTACTGATGGATTCCAGAATGTGAGGTATTTGGGACTTGTACTAGCATAAAAGCTGACATTCTCAGGAAATTGGCACACCATCCTACTCCTGATAAGTAAAGATGAGATCATTCTGACCTTCACTGTGTACACTGAGGTTGCTATGGAGAAGGAACTAAGATATGGAAGTAAAAGATGTATAAGATGTAAACTGAAAATGTTCTCATGGGAATAACCTTGCTTGCTTGAGAGAGTATATAAACTTGACCCTCAGATCAATAAATCAGTCATGTACCACTCATGTACAGATGGTACAGGCTCGCCTAGGCCCCACTGCTATTATCTCTTTCTTTTCTCTCACCACCATGCCTCTGCGCCAGTAGCTGGCATTTCATATTTTCTATTCCTCTCCCTATCCCCCCCCCATTAAGAACACAAGCAATTTTATGAAGGCTGTACATGTGCAATCATGAAAAATATATTTCCATATTAATCATGTGAAAAGAACCACAAAAAACAAGAAAAATAATTTTCATAAAACTCCATCAGTTTTTTGTCTAGAGGTGATAGCATTTTTCCATTTTGAGTCTTTCAGAATTCTCTTAGATCTTTGAATCACTTAGAATAACTAAGGTGTCAATCACATAATATTGCTATTAATGTGTACAATGTTCTCCTGATTCTGCTCACTTCTCTTTTCTTCAGTTTGTGAATGTCTTTCTAAATTTATCTGAAAGTATCCTGCTTATTATTTCTTATAACACAATGATCATACGCCACAACTTATTCAACTTATTGTATATCTAGTAGTGGTATGGCTGTAAAAGGGCATGAACAGCTTTATAGGGTATAGTTTCAAATTACTTTCCAGATTTGTTGGATTAGTTCACAACTCTACCAACAGTGCATTAGTGTCCCAATTTTCCCATATCCTCTCCAACATGTCATTTCCTTTCATGTCATATTAGCCAATCTGATAGGTCTGAGATAGTACCCCCAAGTTCTTTTAATTTGCATTTCTCTAATCAATAGTTATTTAGAATTGTTGTTTTTTTTTATATGACTAGCTAGATGACTAAGGAGGAGAAAGTGAGACTGATGACTTTGAACAGCCCTCCTTCACTCAAAACAAAGCCAAGTACAAGTCATGTCATCATTTCTCTAATGTCATGATCCTCTTCAGAAATAAAGGATGAACATAAAAAAATAGATAACTGATTTCTTCATCTGAAAACTGTTTGTTCATATCCTTTGACCATTTATCAATTGGGAAATTGAGAGATGAATTATATTCTTATAAATTTGACTTAGTTCTCTATATATTTACAAAATGAGGCCTTTTTCAGAGAAACTTTTTGTAACTCCTCAGTTTTCTGCTTTCCTTTTATTCTTTGCTGCATTGATTTTGATTGTGAAAAAGCTTTTTATTTAATTCAATAAAATTTGGATACTATTTAATTTGGTACATTTATTTTTATTGTTTATCCTTTCTCTCTCTCTTTTTATCCCACCCAACCTCAAATGTCTGTTTTGCTATTGATCACTCTTTCTCTCAATTTCTCTTTTCTTCTATTAGACCTCCTCTCTCTTTCCCCTTATCCCCTTGCCCTTCTGTTTTCTTGTAGGTTAAAATAGTCTTCTATACTTACCTGAGTGTGTATTTTGTTCCTACTTTGAGGAAATTTCAATGAAAGTAAGGTACAAGTGTTGCCTGCCATACCTCATTTCACACACACCCCACTGCAAAAATTCTTTCTTTTATTTCTCTTTGATGTGAGATAATTTCCCCCATTTTGGTCTCAATTCCTTTCTCAATAATTAATTTAATTTAATTTTTTAAATCATGCTATCCTGGTCATCACGTATGTGTGCCCTCTGTTTATATATACAACTTCTAACTGAAAATAATGATAGAGTTCTTAGGAGTTAGCAGTGTAATTGCATATAGCAATGTGAACAGTTTAACTGTGGAATCACTTATGATTTCTATTTCTTATTTACATTTTTTATGATTCTCTTCAATCTTGAAAGTGAAAGTAAAATTTTCTATTCAGCTCTGGTCTTTTTATCAGGAGTACTTGAAAGTCATCTATTACATTAAATATCCTTGAAAAATTATACTCAGTTTTACTAGGTAGGTAATTCTTGGTCAAAATCCTAGCTCCTTTGCCTTTCTGAATATCATATTTCAAGCCTTCTGATCTTTTAGTGTGAAAGCTACTAAATATTTTGATCCTTACTATGATTCTATGTTATTTGGATTGTTCCTTTCTGGTTGCTTGTGACATTTTCTCTTCAAGCTGCGACCTCTGCATTCAGCTATAATATTTCTGTGAATGTTTATTTTGGAATCTATTGTAGGAGTGATTTATGGATTCTTTCAATTTCTATTTTGCCCTTTACTTTTATGATATCAAAACAGTTTTCCTTGATAATTTCTTGAAAAATGATGTCTAGGTTCTTTTTTTTCTAATAATGACTTTCAGATAGTCTAATAATTCTTAAATTATCTCCCCTCAATATATTTTCTAGGTCAATTGTTTTTTCAATAAGATATTTTACTTTTTCTTCTTTTTTCATTCTTTTTGCTTTATTTTTTTCTTGATGTTTTTAGGAGTTAGTAGCTTCTACCTGCTAATTTTTAAGGAATTATTTTCTTTAGTGAGCTTTGTTACCTCTTTTTTCCTTTTAGTCAATTCTTCTTTTTAGGGAGTTCTCTTCAGTGAACTTTTGTGGCTTTTTCTTATACCATTTGACCAATTTTCCTAAGGCATTATTTTCTTCAGGATTTTACTGTGCTTCTTTTACAAAACAATTGATGCCCTTTTCAAAATTTTCTTACATCCGTCTAATTTTGTTCCCTGATTTTTCACATACCTCTCTTACTTGATTTTTAAAATTCTTTCTGAGTAATTCCAGGAATTATTTTTTGGCTTATGTCTAATACAAATTTTTCTTTTGAAGTTTTGTTTGCAGGTATTTTGAAACTGTTGTCTCCTTCTGGGTTTGTGTCTTGATCTTCTCTGTTATCATAATAATTTTAATGGTTAGGCTTTTTTTGATCATTTTTTAATTATCCAGCCTTTTACTTCACTTTTAGCTTTATGTTGTAATTGGGTTTTGCTTACATAAGGGAAGCACCACTCCAGGCTTCAGCCTTTTTATTGTTCCTGTTTTCAGAGTTCATATTGAGGATCTATAATTTTTGGTGTTTTCAAGGTTGTGTGATAAGTAAACATATGGTCACTGCTTTCCTGGCCTATTCCATGGTCTTTAACTAAGAAGAGGCTTTCTTTCTCTGTTTCCACTAGTGCTAGTGTTCCTGTCTGCCCTAGAACTTTGACCAGTTCTCCTACAGCCACAAGTACTAGGGTCCTGCTTCCTTGTAAGTGACCCCCAACTATTCATTGCTGCCCAGGACCTGTGAATATGTCTGTGCACCCTTGTGACTGCAAGTACTAGTGTTCCTCTTTGCCCTAGAACTGTGACCTAACATGGGATTTGGGAAATTGAGCAGGTTCCTGAGCTCAGTGCCAGCAAAGGGCCCCTGCAATCTCTTTCTGACCAGTGGTCCAGTCCCTTTACTGTATGTGATCTAAGATCTAAGATGCTGCTCTTGTTGCAACCATATCCAACATCATATCTGGTGTTGTGTTGGCACATTCTGTGCTCTATTCTGGATGGGTCACCACCACGGTGTAATGACTTCTCCTGACAATATTCTAAATTATTATAGGTTGGAAAATTGTCTCATTCTAAACTTTTATTGGCACTGCTACTCCAGAATTCAGTTTGAGGCTTAATTTTAAAATGGTTTGGATGGGAATGTTGAGAGAGGTCAGATGAGTTCATGCGTCTACTCCACTATGTTGGCCTCACTAAAAATAGAAACCATATAAATCTGTTTTTCAGATGTCTCAACCCACAAATGCCAAAAACAGCTTCAAAGTCAATGAGAAAGCTCTTTCACTTGGGTGAGAAGGGAGTGCAGTCTGGCCCTAGCCCAAGCCCCAGGGCGGCAGTAGCTGTAGCAGCATCCATTTTTGGAGCCTTTGGCCTAAAGACCCCGGGGAATCAAGCAGGCCAATCCGGATCTCAGTCCTGAGTGGCAGTCCTTGGGTAAGGAAGAGCACTGGTGTGGTGGAGCTGGTGGAGGCTCTGGAGAGGGAATCCTACTCACAGATCCTGGACATAAAAGAGAACTTGTGGTTCCTCCCAGACCAAAGCCCAATCCAGGAGAGGAGTAAACTCCTCTCTCTTGATTGTGCCACTTTGGAAGAACTGAGAACTTACAGCTCCCTAGAGTATACCCTCCTCTTGACAAAGGATTCAAAAGTCAAGTAACTGGCTGGGAAAATGCCCCAAAAAGGGAAAAAATAAGACTATAGAAGGTTACTTTTTTGGTGAAAATTTAATTTCTTCCATTCTTTCAGATGAGGAAGAACAAAGTATAAAATCAGAGGTAGACATCAAAATCAAAGTTTCTACATCTAAAACCTACAAAATATATTCAATAGTCTCAGACCATGGAAGAACTCAAAAATATTGTGAAAATAAAGTAAGAGAGGTGGAGGAAAAATTGGGAAGAAAAATGAGAGCAATATAAGAAAATCATGAAAAGTAAGTCAACAGCTTGCTAAAGGAGACCCCAAAAATGATGAAATAAATAACACATTTAAAAATAGGCTAACTCAATTGGCAAAAGAGGTCCAAAAATAAAACCAACAAGGAGAAGAATGCTTTAAAAAATAGAAGTAGCCAAATGGAAAAGGAGGAGGTGGAAAAGCTCACTGAAGAAAATACTTCTTTAAAAATTAGAGTAGAGCCCATGGAAGATAATGACTTTATGGCAAATCAAGAAATTATAAACAAAATGGAAAAATAGAAGACAATGTGAACTATTTCATTGGAAAAAGAACTGACCTGGAAAACAGATCCACGAGAAAGAATTTAAAAATTATTGATCTTCCTGAAAGCCATGATAAAAAAAAAGAGCATAGGCATCAACCATGCAATAATCAAGGAAAGCTGTCCTGATATTTTAGAACCAGAAGGTAAAATAGAAAAATAAAGAATTCACCAATTACCCCCTGAAAGACATCCCAAACGGAGAACTCCTAGTAATATTGTAGCCAAAATCAAGTGTTCTCTGGTCATGGAGAAAATATTACAAGCAGCCAGAAAGAAACAACTCAAGTATTGTGGAAATACAATCAGGATAACATAGAACTTAGCAGCATCTACACTAAGGAACCAAAGGGCTTGGAAGATGATATTTTGGAGGTCAAAAGAGATAGGATTAAAACCAAGAATCACTTGCCCCGCAAAACTGAGTATAATACTTAAGGGAAAATGGAATTTCAATGAAATAGAGGGATTCCAAACATTCTTGTTGAAAAAACCAGAGCTGAATAGAAAAGTTGACCTTCAAATACAAGAATCAAGAGAAACATGAAAAGTAAACAGGACAGAGAAATCTTAAGGAACTCATGAAAGTTGAACTGCTTACATTTCTATATGAAAAGATGTTATTTGTAACTCATGAGAACTTTTTCAGTATTAGGATTTTTAGTAGGAATAGATCTATATAGATTTAGATATAGATATATACGTTGATAGATATAGATATATAGATATACATATGTAGGTGTGTTAGGGTATGTATATGTATATTATATATGTGTAGGTATGTATGTGTACATGTGTGTGTATAGATATTTAGATATATCTACATCTATCTATCTATTTATCTATAGACAGTGGGCACAGGGTGAGTTGAATATGAAGGGAGAATACCTAAAAAATAAAACATTTGAATTTTGAAATATTTGAATATTGAATGGAACATACTAGGAGTAAGAGAAAGGGAGAGGGAGAATGTAGAAAATCATCTCACATACAAGAGGGAAGAAAGTGATTCTATAATGGAGAGGAAGAGGGGGGAGATGAAAGGAAATACTTGAGCCTTACTGACATGAGATTTACCTTAAGGAGGGACTGGATATGCAATTAGATATGGAAATCTATTTTGCCCTGCATGAAGGTAAAGGAGAAGGGGATAAGAGAGGGAAGATAATAGAATGGACAGCAAATTAGAGAAAGGGATAATCAGAAGCAAACACTATTGTGGAGGGACTGGTCAAGGGAGAGAATGGAATAAATGAAGGGGAGAACAGGACAGAGGGAAATGTGGCTAGTCTTTTACAACATAAATATTATGGAAGTGCTTTGCATCGTTACACATGTATGACCTATATTGAATTGCTTGTTTTCTCAATGAGAGTGGGTTAGGAGGTAGGGAAAAAATATGCAACTCAAAGCTTTAAGAATGTATGTAAAAAATTGCTTTATCATGTAACTGGAAATTAAGCTATACGGTCAATGGAGTGCAGAAATCTATTTTGCCCTACAAGAAGATAGAGGAGAAGGAGGATGGAAGAAGGATGAGTAATAGAAGGGAGGACAGACTGGTGGAAGGGGCGGATAAGGTGCATGCTCTCCTGGGGTGGGGGATGGGGAGAGATAGGGAAAAAAATTTGAATTCACATTCTTGTGGAAGTGAATGTTAAGAACTAAAAAAGGAATTATATATTACAAAAAGAAACCATATAAATCTAAGTACAAGTTAGCATAATTATTAACAATCCATTACCTAAATATTAAAAAGACTCACTTATTTTGATCCTACAGGCAAAGGAATGCTTATCTATTCAGCTGGTTGTTTAAAACAATTAAACTTTCAGGATATATAATGGAGAGAGATAATTTCTTGAATCTTGAAATCTACATATCTTTAATTTTTTTGGTGCCAGAAGATAATTAAAAAAAAGTTTCCAGTACAGAAATATGCAGAATTAAATATGTTCTAAGTAAAATGAATTTCTATATACAAAAAGTATAACAAGCATTTTTATATGCCATATATATCTAGGTTATAGTTCATTTATCTTACATAGAATATTTTTGAATCATTTTAAATTCTTGCTATATTCAATAGTCAGTTTTCAATAATGAATTCAGTTTTTCTGTTTCCATTTTGCAAGGCTAACCAATAGGTATAAGATTATTGCATTCATTGAATTGAATGATGGATACATTTTAAACTGATATAAAATTACAGAACATGTACATATATATTCTTCCAAAAATATTCTTTCACATACTTCTATCTCTATTTTTCAAACAGCCTGGAAATACATTCAGGAGAAATGAATATTTTACCTGGTCCTCCATTTCATTATTACCAATAGTGTCAGAATAGTATAATCATTTGCAACATTAAAATCCCCAAGAAGTTTGGCATTGACATCATCAAGAAAGACAGTGTCTGTTCATTTGGAAAATTCCCATTGAGAAGGAAAATGATTGCTGTTCTCTTGGCTACATTTTTAAAAGCCCAGGAAAAAATTTCCTTTCACTTAACTCCTTGCTCAGTAAACTCTCACGTTTTATGGCCTTTAGGCATACTATAAGATGATTGAAAAATTTTATTATGAAGCTACTGAAATTAAGCCAATATTTGGGATTAGCACAATTTAAAGATCATTATTAAGGAGAACAATAAAATAAACAATTCTTTGGATAAAGGAAGGTTAAATTCTCACCACTTACCCTGAAAAAGAGAGGAGACAGTACAGAATTGATGTTTATGTGACCCTGGGAATATGGGGCCAGGATGAAAAATATAGTTTGTGTTTATGGAAATTTTCAAAATGAGAGCTTTGGGTTTTATATTATATGTTAGGTGTATATATAACTAAATGAATCATTTTCCTTTTTCCCAATCCAACTTGCTTACATTTATATGTCTTTTAAAAATTTTTACAGTGGCACTTTGCATAATTTTCTCATTTGATCCTTGTAACTACTATTATTCTTTTTATAGAAGAAAATGAGACTCAAAGGGGTAAATTGCCCAAAGTGACATAAGTAATAAATCTTTGAAGTGAGATTCAAACTGAAGTCTCTAGGCAGCTTGGACAGTAATGCCTGAACTGGAATGCTGTATCTGACATATCCTAGTAACCATGGTTAATTCTTGGTGTTCCAGTTATTATTAAAGTTTATAGTGTATAGAGATGTTGTTAATCTTCATTGGTGAAAGGAGTTCTTACTGGTGGAGTTCTCTCCATCAACAATATCACAGGGGGGTGGAGCCAAGATGGCGGACTAGAAAGACTCACGTATGCTAGCTCCGAACCCACAGCCCATATATTTCCTGCAAGAAGAACTCCCCACAAATTCTGAAGCACTGCAAGGCACGCAGAAACATGGTGGAAAAGATTTCCATTCCAGAGAGCCCTGGAGAGCTGCCCCCGGGGTCCATCATGCACTAGAAAGCAGAGCCCATCCCTGAGCTGCCCTGGCCATGGCCTCAGAGGAGCAGATCCAAGCAGGCTTCAGGGACAAAATCTCTGGCGGCCAGGAAGGTCCCTCCACTCACAGACGCTACAGGTCAGTGAGAGAGACTTCTGGGCTGGCCGAGAGGGCAGGGAGGTGTCTCCTTGACTCAGGCCCATTCGGGAGGAAGCAGTGGAGAGAGTGGCAGAGGCAGCAGCTGAGGTGGCCCCCGGGACACCCCAAGCAGCAGTCAGAAGTTCAGGGACATTACTGAAGGTCTCTGCATAAAGCCCCTGAGGGAACTGAGCCTGGGAGGAGGCTCTGCCCCCACCCAAGCACCAGAACTTAAGCTCACATTGAATAGCAGCCATGCCTGCCCCAGAAGCCCATTTGAATATCAGATCCCAAGCACTAGCTGGGCAGATCTAGGTGGGGGGTGCAGAGGAATCTCAGAAGTCAAGTAACTGACTGGGAAAATGCCCAGAAAAAGGAAGCAAAATAAGACCACAGAGAGCTACTTTGATGGGGTGCAGATGTTCCTGCCTATCAATTCTGATGATGAGGAAATATTCTTACCATGAGGGAAAGACGTGGAGTGCAGGGCCTCTGTATCCCAGACATCCAAGGTGGATGTCCGGTGGGCTCAGCCCATGGAGGAGCTCAAAAAGGATTTTGAAAATCAAGTTAGACAGGTGGAGGAAAAACTGGAAAGAGAAATGAGAGAGATGCAAGAAAAGCATGAAAAACGGGTCAATACCTTGGTAAAGGAGACCCCCCAAAAAAGCTGAAGAAAATAACACCTTGAAACATAGGCTCACTCAATTGGCAAAAGAAGTTCAAAAAGCCAATGAGGAGAAGAATGCTTTCAAAAGCAGAATTAGCCAAATGGAAAAAGAGGTTCAAAAGCTCACTGAAGATAATAGTTCTTTCAAAATTAGAATGGAGCACATGGAGTCTAATGACTTTCTGAGAAACCAAGAAATCACAAAACAAAACCAAAAGAATGAAAAAATGGAAGAGAATGTGAAATATCTATTGGAAAAACAACTGACCTGGAAAATAGATCCAGGAAAGACAATTTAAAAAATCATGGGACTACCTGAAAGTCATGATCAAAAAAAGAGCCTAGATATCATCTTCCATGAAATTATCGAGGAAAACTGCCCTGACATTCTAGAATCAGAGGGCAAAATAAGTATTGAAAGAATCCATCGATCACCACCTGAAAGAGATCCAAAAAGAGAAACTCCTAGGAACATTGTGGCAATTCCAGAACTCCCAGCTCAAGGAGAAAATATTGCAAGCAGCTATAAAGAAACAATTCCAGTATTGTGGAAATACAATCAGGATAACTCAAGATCTAGCAGCTTCTACATTAAGGGATCAAAGGGTGTGGACTAGGATATTCCAGAAGTCAAAGGAACTAGGACTCAGACCAAGAATCACCTACCCAGCAAAACTGAGTATAATACTTCAGGGGAAAATATGGTCTTTCAATGAAATGGAGGACTTTCAAGCATTCTTGATGAAAAGACCAGAGCTGAAAAGAAAATTTGACTTTCAAACACAAGAATGAGAAGAAGCATGAAAAAGTAAACAGCAAAGAAAAGTCATAAGGGACTTACCAAAAGTGAACTGTTTACATTCCTACATGGAAAGACAATATTTGTAACTCTTAAAACTTTTCAGTATCTGGGTAGTTGATGGGACCCCACACACACATACACACACACACACACAGACACACATGCACACACATACAGAGACAGAGAGCACAGAGTGAATTGAATAGGATGGGACCATATCAAAAGAAATTAAGGTAAATGGTGAGAGAGAAATGCAGTGGGAGGGAAGAGGGTGAAATGGAATGGGGTAAATTATATGTCATTGAAGAGGCAAGCAGGAGACTTTTTAGTGGAGGGAAAAAGAGGAGAGCTGAGAAAAAAACAAGAAGTTTACCCTCATCACATTCGACTAAAGGAAGGAGTAAAATGCACACTCATTTTGGTATGAAAACCTATCTTACAATACAGGAAAGTGGGGGAGAAGGAGATAAGCTGGGGGGTGAGAATGATGGAAGGGAGGGCAATGGGAGGAGGGAGCAATTTGAAGTCAACTCTCTTGGGGAGGGACAGGATCAAAAGACAGATTAGAAACAATGGGGGCAGGATAGGAAGGAGGGAAATATAGTCTTTTGTTTTTTTAATTTTCATTCTCATTTATTCATCATTCTTCTTGTCCAGTAGAGAAGGATAAGATTCTTTGTTTTCAGATGAACTTTTTTTTTTAATTTCTTTAACTTTTTACGTTCATTTTCACAAAATTTTGGGTTCCAAATTTTCTCCCCTTTTCTCCCCTCCCCCCACCCCAATACACTGAGCATTCTAATTTTCCCTATCTCCAATTTCCCCTCTCTTCTGCCATCCTTCCCTTCTCTTGTCCCCATCTTCTCTTTTCTCCTGTAGGGCCAGATGACTTTCTATTCCTCATTAACTGTATGTCTTATTTCCTAGTAGCAACAACAATATTAAACAGTTGTTCCTAAAACTTTGAGTTCCAAATTCTTCCCATCCCTCCCTCCCCACACATTCCCTTTGGGAAGGCAGGCAATTCAATATAGGCCCTATCTGTGTAGTTTTGCAAATGACTTCCATAATAGTCGTGTTGTGTAAGTCTAACTGAATTACCCTCTATCCTATCCTGCCCCTTACTGTTTCTATTCTGTCTTTTTATCCTGTCCCTCCCTGAGTGTTGACTTCAAATTGCTCCCTCCTCCCATTGCCCTCCCTTCGATCATCCCCTACCCTTGCTTATCTCCTTCTCCCCCACTTTCCTGTACTGTAGGATAGGTTTTCATACCAAAATGAGTGTGCATTTTATTCCTTCCTTTAGTCGAATGTGATGAGGGTAAAGTTCTCGTTTTTTTTCTCAGCTCTCCTCTTTTCCCCTCCACTAAAAAAGTCTCCTGCTTGCCTCTTAAATGACATATAATTTACCCCATTCAATTTCACCCTCTTTCCTCCCCCTACCTTTCTCTCTCACCATTTACCTTAATTTCTTTTAAGATATGGTCCCATCCTCTTCAATTCACTCTGTGCTCTCTATCTCTTTATGTGCGTGTATGTGTGCATGTGTGTGTGCGTGCATGCGTGTACATGTGTGTGTGATCCCACCAACTACCCAGATACTGAAAAGATTTAAGAGTCACAAATATTGTCTTTCCATGTAGGCATGTAAGCAGTTCACTTTTGGTAAATCCCTTAAGACTTCTCTTTGCTGTTTACTTTTTCATGCTTCTTCTCATTCTTGTGTTTGAAAGTCAAATTTTCTTTTCAGCTCTGGTCTTTTCATCAAGAATGCTTGAAAGTCCTCCATTTCATTGAAAGACCATATTTTCCCCTGAAGTATTATACTCAGTTTTGCTGGGTAGGTGATTCTTGGTTTGAGTCCTAGTTCCTTTGACTTCTGGAATATCCTATTCTACGCCCTTCGATCCCTTAATGTAGAAGCTGCTAGATCTTGAGTTATCCTGATTGTATTTCCACAATACTGGAATTGTTTCTTTATAGCTACTTGCAATATTTTCTCCTTGAGCTGGGAGTTCTGGAATTTGGCCACAATGTTCTTAGGAGTTTCTCTTTTTGGATCTCTTTCAGGTGATGATCGATGGATTCTTTCAATACTTATTTTGCCCTCTGGTTGTAGAATGTCAGGGCAGTTTTCCTCGATAATTTCATGGAAGATGATGTCTAGGCTCTTTTTTTTATCATGGCTTTCAGGTAGTTCCGTGATTTTTAAATTGTCTCTCCTGGAACTATTTTCCAGGTCAGTTGTTTTTCCAATGAGATATTTCACATTCTCTTCCATTTTTTCATTCTTTTGGTTTTGTTTGGTGATTTCTTGGTTTCTCAGAAAATCATTAGACTCCATGTGTTCCATTCTAATTTTGAGAGAACTATTATCTTCAGTGAGCTTTTGAACCCCTTTTTCCATTTGGCTAATTCTGCTTCTGAAAGCATTCTTCTCCTCATTGGCTTTTTGAACCTCTTGCCAATTGAGTGAGCCTATTTTTCAAGGTGTTATTTTCTTCAGCATTTTTTTGAGTCTCCTTTACCAAGGTATTGACCCGTTTTTCATACTTTTCTTGTATCTCTCTCATTTCTCTTCCCAGTTTTTCCTCCACCTGTCTAACTTGATTTTCAAAATCCTTTTTGAGCTCTTCCAAGCTCTTCCATCCCCCTGGGATGTCTGGGATACAGAGGCCCCGCCCTCCACATCTTTCCCTGATGGCAAGAATATTTCCTCGTCATCAGAACCAAAAGGCGGGAACCTTTGCACCTGCTCAAAAAGCTCTCTATAGTCTTATTTTTCTTCCCTTTTCTGGGCATTTTCCCAGCCAGTTACTTGACTTCTGAGATTCCTGTCCACCTCCTCCTAGATCTGCACAGCTAGTGCTTGGGGTTTGAGATTGAAATGTGCTTTCCGCAGCAGGCGCAGCTGCTATTCAATGTGAGCTTTAGTTCTGGTGCTGGGGTGGGGGCAGGGCCACCTCCCAGGTTCAGTTCCCTCAGGGGCTTTATGCAGAGACCTTCAGTAATGGAGCGGGTGGGGCAGCGCCGTCTCCCAGGTTCAGCTCCTTCACGTGGTTTACGCAGAGACTGTCAGTAATGCAGATCCTGCCTGCTCGGGGAGTCCTGGGCTGCCGCCGCTGCCTCTACTGCCACCCCCGCCTCTGCCTCCGCTGCTTCCTGACCCTGCCTCTGCCTCCGCCGCTTCCTCCCGAGGGGGCCCAAGCCACGGAGACACCCCCCTCCCCTCTCGGCCAGCCCAGACGTCTCTCTCACTGACCTGTAGCGTCTGTAGGTGGAGGTACCTTCGCGGCTGCCGGAGGTTCTGTCCCTGAAGCCTGCTCAGATCTGCTCCTCTGGGGCCAACCCGCCAGGGCAGGGCAGGGGTGGACTCCACTTTCCAGGGTGCGATGGACCCTGGGGATGGCTCTCCAGGCCTCTCTGGAACGGAAATCTCTTCCACTGTGTTTCTTCACACTTTGAAGTGATCCAAAACTTATGGGGAGCTATTCTTACATTAAATCCATTGGCTGTGGGTTCGGAGCTAGCATACGTGAGTCTTTCTACCCCACCATCTTGACTCCGCACCCCCCAAAATATAGTTAGTCTTACACAACACGACTATTATGGAAGTCATTTGCAAAACTACACAGATAAGGCCTATATTGAATTGCCTGCCTTCCCAAAGGGAATGGATGGGGAATGGGGAGGGATGGGGAGAATTTGGAATTCAAAGTTTTAGGAACAACTGTTGAGTATTGTTGTTGCTACTAGGAAATAAGAAATACAGTCAATGGGGAATCGAAAGTCATCTGGCCCTACAGGACAAAAGAGAAGATGGGGATAAGAGAAGGGAGGGATGATAGAAGAAAGGGCAGATTGGTGATAGGGAAAATTAGATTGCTCATTGTTTTGGGGTGGGGGGAGGGGAGAAAAGTGGAGAAAATTTGGAACCCAAAATTTTGTGTAAATGAATGTAAAAAGTTAAATAAATAAATATTTTATTAAAAAAAATACAATATCACAGATCTGATCCAAAAAGGAGTAGGAAAACATTATATAGGCCTAGGATTGAACATTTACATGCATTTAAATCTACAAGAATATTTATTTCTAAGTGAGAAGAAGATGTAGAGGATATAAGTTGATGCAGCCTCTCTCCACACTGTAAGGAGCAGATGGGAAACTTGAGGGTAGATCAACAGCACTGATTAGGTTTTTCAGGATTACACTCATGTTGTCAGATGAGCAACTGGAAGTATTCCATCAAATGGGTGGATGTTCTCCGTAGACTTCAGCAGTGATGCTGAAAGTGTTTGGGGCTGAGGTGAAATTGAGGTTTCTGAAGAGATTTGAGAGCATGAGTTGCAGCTGTTTACTGGAGCCACATATCAGCAGAGGGAAGTGATGAAGCTGCATGATCAACAGTGTCATGATATACTCTCAAATTCAAGGACTTCAAAAATTGGTGCTATTACTTTGCAGAGAGTATGAACTAAAGCCTCCAGGAGAGAAAAATATCATATTGGGATGACTTTCCCAACTTCTTTGGTAACACAGTAGTTTCTTTTTACTCCTTGTCCAGTTTACTTTCTTCTCAAGAAAAGTTCAGAATTTTAACTTCCATAAAATGTAGGGATCCTATTCTTTATTGTCTTAACTAAGTGTGACATGTGTATAATGCCTTTGTTAATTGAATACTTCAAGGCACCACAGGAGTTTTTGGGAGATGTAAGATAGTTCTGCTGCTCCTAAGGTTTTAGATATAGAAATATGATCTATAGAGTTTAATTGTGGAAAAATCCAAAGTTTGGTTTTTATTTTGTCAGAGATCCAGACCTGACATACAGCTTTAATATGTGTATGAAGGATGGGGAGAATTGAGTTCACATATTTTTAGGTTCTAGCATAGTTTGTTTCCTACACTGCGAAAAAACCAGAGACTAAAGTCAAGGTCAATTATCTGAAAAAAAGCATAATAGTTATAAAAAAATCTAAAAAATACTAACTTTTTAATGTGTCCTGTAGAATGAAGGGTTGTAGAATTTCAAAAAAAATACTTACATGCGCCACAATCACATTAACCAATTTCATAGGCATATCAGCAATCTCTACTAAGATAGTACAAAATAAGATTTCTTGAAAATGAAATAACAATTATAGATAATCCCACTCATAAACCAGACAATAGATGTAAACTAAATGACAATATTCTCATTTACTTCTAAAATTATACAGAAACTAATTTAATTTATTTTTCTTGGTGAATCAGAAAATTCCCTGAAAAAAATTTATGTAAATGAACATATATCATAAAATTTTGAATGTCACCTTAAAAAGATGCCATTTAGCAATATTTGACATTAATATTCTCCTTTTCTTTCTCTGTTTACCTTCCTTTGAATCAATCTTTCTATCTCTTAGTAATCAATCAGCTAGCATTTATTAAGTAACTACTATATGGTAGGCACTGTGCTAAGTGCTAAGGATACAAAGAAAGATGTGGGGGAGAAAGACACTGTTCTGAAGGAATCCACACTTTAATGAGGGGAAGCAGTATGCAAACAACTGTGTAAAACAAGATATGTAGAGGGTAAATTCAAAGAAAATACTAAGATTAAGGAGGATTGGGAAAGGCTTTTTGTAGAATGTGGAAGTTGAAAGAAATCAGGGAAACTAAAAAACAAAAATAGTGGGCCAGAGGGAGTTGTTCCAGTTGAATATGTTATATCATCTGTATAGAGTTTATACTTGAATCTACAAGAGCTGTTGAGGTGTACAAATGATATAGTATAGAGGAAAAAATGAAGGAGATCTGTGACAGAGTTTGGGGGGGGGGCATCTGCTATTTTCAAACATGGCCTGAATGAAGATTCAGAAAAGGAGACTGAGGAAAAACAAGATAAAGCAGTATCAGCAAAAACCTAGAGAAAATAGCAGCATGCTTACAAGAAGAGAGTAATCAACACTGTCAAAGACCATAGAAATTATCAAGAAGGATGAATATTGAAAAAAGGTCATTACATATGACAATTAAAAGATTATTAGGAACTTTGCGGAGATCATTTTCAGTTGAATTATGAGGTCTGAAGCTACACTTTAGACAGTAAAGAAGAGAATGAGAGGAAAGGAAGTGTTGATATTTATTATAGATGACCTCAAGGATATTAATCACAAAACGGAGAATAAGACAATAGCTAGCAGAGATCAATGGATCAAGTGAGAATGTGAAGAGAATGTGAGGAGACATAGATATGGTTGTAGGAAGTGGGGAAATAACAAGTAGACAGGGAAACGTAGAAGATTAGTGAGAAAGGAGGCATGATAGATAGGGCAATCTTGGAGAAGGTTGGATAAAATGGCATCCCTTGCACATATAGAGGGATTTGTCTTGACAAGAAGGGCCACCTATTCTCATGAGAAAGGGGTGAAAGAGAAAGGGGAGAATCTGAAGGATATGAGATAATGAGGAGGAGAGGCAAGGGTGGTTTTTGGCCAGGGCATTTTTTTTAGTGAAATATTAGGCAAGTTTCTCAGTGGAGAGGTTTGGAAGAGGGGAAACAATGGGAGATTTGAAGAATGGGAGATTAAAAGGTTTAGAAAAGCCAAGCCCTTCTGTAGTAAATGGGATGTTGAATAAATGGGGGATATTTGAAAGGATTGCTTAGTTCAAATGAGGAACCACTTCAGATTATATAATACATATTTGTAGTGAACCCAGGAAGGACAATTTTGTGAGTTTCTCCATCTTTATTCAGCAGCTGGGAGAAAGAGCAAAGGTAGTGCATGATGTGAGTATCCCAAGGCTGAATCTTGGAACCACAAAACTGGCAATAAGATATGGGGGAAATGACTCAAGGGAACCAGATAGTACAGCTGAACTGTTTCATAATGAATCAAGATGGGGAAAGAGGGAAAGTGTAGCTAGGTAAATGCAGGATGACCTGGGAAATAACAAAGGAGTTGAGGGATAAGAAGTTGCATTGGAGAGGAAGAATTGGTTTGGGAACTGCAAGGCAAAGGGAGAGGTGGGAAGAGAACAAATTGTGATTAGATAAAAGAATGTCAGAGTTTATGAACATGAAAATGGTGCATTTGTGGGTGATAGCAACATCAAAATTATGACAACTTTTGTTTATAGTTGCAGTAAAGGGAGGGATAAAAGGAAAGAAGGAAGGAAGGAAGGAAGGAAGGAAGGAAGGAAGGAAGGAAGGAAGGAAGGAAGGAAGGAAGGAAGGAAGGTGGGAGGGAAGAAGGGTGGTATTCGAATAGTCATTGAGGAATGAGTTTGAATCCATGGGGGTCCATGGGTTTGGATCCAGGGGTAGGGTTGTCCTAGGGTGTCAGATGGTAGTGTATAGCTACGAAGGTAATGGAGTACAGTTGGAAGGGTAGTTTTATCCTGGTTAGGGCAATTCCATCACTATAGAATTGAAGTAGTTGTAGAGAGAGACTGGAACATGAAAGATGTTAAGCTTTTATGGGAGAAAACCAGGCCAGAATAGGAAAGGAAAAATTACCTTTCCATTCCTGTGGAGGAGAGGGAATTGATTCCCTGGGGAACAATAAAGAAGCATATGCCCAATCCTTTAAATAGGCTCTGATGTCATCCCCAAGGAACTGGTAGATAAGATGGAGGAAGTAGATTTCTTTTTCTCTGGAGCCTCAATTGGTCATTAAAATTACTCAGAATTAGGTTCCCTTTTAGTGTATGAACAAGTATGAATGAAGAGAGATGAAAAATAATCAAAAGTGAAAGTAATAAACTGGGTCTAAGTATGCAGAACCATAGGCTCTAGAGTCATAAGACCTGGATTCCAATTCTGTTTATGATACTATCATTGAGACATTGGGCATTCCATTTAATACATATGGGTCAGAGTTTCTCCAGCTGTGAAATGATGGAATTGGATTAAAAGGACTCTGAAATCCCTTCCTTCTTTAAAACTATGATTGCAATCAGGGAATTATTTTGAGGAGGAGCTAGGGCAAAATCAGAGGGCAAGGAGTGTAAGGTGATTCCATTAGTTTTATTTAATAAGTGATAAGCTAGTAAAAGGGTAGCTAGATGCTGCAGTGGATAGAGTGCCAAGTCTGAAGTCTTGCAGACTCCTCTTCCTGAGTTCAAATGTGACCTCAGATACTTAATTGCTTTGTGACCCTAGGCAAGTCATTGAACTCTGTTTGCCTGAGTTCTTCATCTGTAACATGAGCTAGAGAAGGAAAAGCCAAACCAGTCTAGTATCTTTGCCAAGAAAACCCTAAATGGGGTCACAAAGAGTCAGATAACTTAAATTTGCTGAACTGAAATTTAGTAAAAGTTGAATTTTACAAATTCATACACTCCAATTTTAAATGATATAGTATGAATTTTTTGTAATCAGATCCTCATGCAGAATTTTGCCCACATTAACTTAACATAATAGCATCATATAATTTTGTTTATACCAAATCATATATGCCAAATTTTTTATACCAAATTATACTTTTAGAAAGTTTTTAACCTGACATACATGGACTTAAAAATGTTTTGATACCTTTATTTTAATATAATTTGTTTTCTTGCTAATCTTATATATTTTAATTTATTCATTTAATAATAAATTTTCTAAGAATGAAGTACAGAGACTTGGCCAGACTCCCGAATGTGTCTAGAATGACTAAAAAAGATTAATCATGCCTGATTTAGGAGGTTACTAAAGGTCTTTGAATCCAAATCCTTGTTTTATAGCTATGGAAACTTATTTGTAAGGCACAGAGAGGGCAAGGGGCTTACTCAGTGTCATACAGCTCGGAAGTGCATAAGTAAGGATTCACACTCAGGTTTTCCTGATTCTAATCCAGCTCTAAAGTCATAACATTATTTAGTGATCATTTAGTCATTTTGCCTCTATTAAAGAAACCAACCAATTGTATTGAATGACTTGGTAAATTGTTACACACACACACACACACACACACACATAAAGACACCCACAGAAACACACAATTATATACACACATACATGACTGAACATAGTGAACAGGAGCAATAAAAGTTTATGATATTTTTCTTTGCTTCAATTTCCCACAGATTCCTTTCATTGTCTTTCTCTACCATTAACATTTCTTCTCTCTTCTTCGAAAAAACCTCCCAGCCAGGCTGTTTTCCCTTATTTTCTCTTAATTCTTGCTTCCTTGAGGCTTGAAATCGATAATTTCTTTATTAAAAGAAAATAAAAAGAAAAGGCTAATACTTTAAGAAATAAAAAAGTAAGCATGAAAGAATATTGGGAAAGAAAGCAAAGAAAACACTCCAAAATATTCACATCTAAAAATAAGATCTTGGAATAATAGATGGATAGTGAGTTTCTTAATTAGGACAGCCTGTAAAAAATGTCAACAGAAGTAGCAGATGATTCAGGTTAGGAAAAAATCCTTAAGACTGTTTTTAGCTGAATTACTTCAGTGATCTGATGGATATGTATTCAATAAAATTATCAAAAAATATAGTAATAACTGTACATAAGAGTTTTTGGTGGTAGGGGTAGGGAAAGAGTGATTCAGATTATAGTTGAACTATCAAGTTGAAATAATGGTTTTTTCTTTCATTTATTTATTTAGTTTTAATTTTCAACATTCATTTCCACAAGATTTTGAGTTCCTAATTTTCTCCCCATTTCTTCCCTCCCCTACCCCAAGACACCATACATTCTGATTACCCTTTCCCCAATCTGCCCTCCCTTCTTTCACACCCCTCCCTTCACTTATCCCCATCTTTTTTCTTTTATTGTAGGGAAAGATATATTTCTATATCTTATTACTTGCATTTCTTATTTCCCAGTTGCCTGTAAAAGCAATTCTCAACCTTCGTTCCTAAAGTTACTGAGTTACAGCTTCTTTTCCTTCCTCCAACCCCACCTATCCCCACTGATAAGGCAAACAATTCAATATAGCCTATATATGTGTAGTAATGCAAAAGACTTCCATAAGAGTCATGGTGTAGAAGACTAACTATATTTCCTTCCATCCTATACTGCCTCTCATTTATTCATTTTGTTCTATTATTCTCTTTTGACATTCTCCCTCCCCAAAAGGGTTTACTTCTAATTCCTCCTTTCTTCCATTTGCCCTCCCTTCCATCATTCCCCACTCATCCCACTTTTCTGCTTCTCTCCTACTTTCCTGGAGTGTAAAATAGATTTTCCTACCAAATTGAGTGTGCATGTTATTTCCTCTTTAAGCCAAATGTGATGAGAGTAAGTTTCCCTTTTTCCCTCTCACTTTCCCCTCTTTACCTCCATTGAAAAAATTTTTTCTTGACTCTTTTATGAGGGATAATTTGCCCCAATCCTTTTCTCCGTTTCTCCTTCCAATATATTCCTCTCTCATCCCTTACTTTTATATATTTAGATATCATCCCTTTCTATTCAACTCACCCTTTGCCCTCTGTCTAAATGTATATAATCCCTCTACCTACCCAAATACTGAGAAACATCTCAAGAGTTAGAAATATTATCTTTTCATGTAGGAATGTAAATAGTTCAAATTTAGTAAGTCCCTTGTGATTTCTCTTTCCTATTTCCCTTTCCATGCTTCTCTTGATTCATGTGTTTGAATGTTAAATTTTCTATTCAGCTCTGGTTTTTTTCATCAAGAATGCTTGAAAGTCCTTTATTTCATTGAATGACTATTTTTTTTCCCCTGAAGTATTATACTCAGTTTTACTGGGCAGGTGATTCTTGATTTTAATCCTAATTCTTTTGAATTCTGGAATATCATATTCCAAGCCCTTCTATCCCTTAATGTAGAAACTACTAGATCTTATGTTATTCTGATTGTATTTCCACAATACTCAAATTGTTTCTTTCTAACTGCTTGCAATATTTTCTTCTTGACCTGGGAACCCTGGAATACGCTTACAATATTCATAGGAGTTTTTTCTTTTCAGATCTCTTTCAGGAAGTGATAGGTGAATTCTTTCAATATTTATTTTGCCCTCTGGTTCTAGAATATCAGGAAAGTTTTCCATGATAATTTCATGAAAGATAATGTCTAGGTTCTTTTTTTTTTTATTGTGGCTTTCAGGTAACCCCATAACTTTCAAATTATCTCTCCTGGATCTATTTTCTAGGTCAGTTGTTTTTCCAATGAGATGTTTTACATTATCTTCTCTTTTTTTAATCTTTGGTTTTGTTTTTCTACCTTCTTGGTTTTTCTCATAGTCATTAACTTCCCTGAACTCTCTCTTTTAAAGAACTATTTTGTTCAGTGAGCTTTTGAATCTTCTTTTCAAGGAGAGGAGCCAAGATGGCAGAGTAGAAAGATTCACATATGCTAGCTCCTAACACACAGCCCATAAAATACCTGTAAAGAAGAACTTCTGGAGCAGTGGAAGCCACACAACAATGGAGTGGAGGAGATTTCTGTTCCAGACAGCCCTGAAAAATCAACACCAAAGGTCCATCAGGCACTGGCCCCAGAGCAGAGCCCAGCCCTCCCTTGGCTGCAGCACTGAGAGAAGCAGATCTGAGCAGGCTTCAGGGATGGAATCTTCAGCACCCACTCAGGTACCTCCACCCACATACCTCCACCCACAGATGCCAAAGGTCAGTGAGAGAGCCCGTTTGGCCGGCTATGAGGGGAGCGGGATGTCTCCATAACTGAGGCTCCCTTGGGAGGCAGCAGCAAAGGCAGCAGCAGACGGGAGCTCCCAAAGCAGGCAGGAGCCCAGATCCATTGTTGAAGATCTCCACATAAACCCCCTGAGGGAACTGAGCCCTGTGAAGTGGTCCTGCCCCCACCCAAGCAGCTGAACTTAATCTCACACTGAATAGCAGCCCCACCCCAACCAAAAGCCCTGAGGCTGGGAAGCAGCATTTGAATCTCAGACCCCCAGCACTAGCTGGGTAGATCTGGAGGCCAGGTGGGTGTGGAGAGGAATCTCAGAAGTCAAGTAACTGGCTGGGAAAATGCCCACAAAAAGGGAAAAAAAATAAGACCATAGAAGGTTACTTTCTTGGTGAACAGATATCTCCTCCCATCCTTTCTGATGAGGAAGAACAATGCTTACCATCAGGGAAAGACATAGAAGTCAAGGATTCTGTATCCCAAACATCCAAAATAAATATTCAATAGGTTCAGGCCATGGAAGAACTCAAAAAGGATTTTGAAAATCAAGTGAGAGAGGTGGAGAAAAATGGGAAGAGAAATGAGAGAGATGAAAGAAAAGCATGAAAAGCAGGTCAACACCTTGCTAAAGGAGACCCAAAAAAATGCTGAAGAAAATAACACCTTGAAAAAAAAAGAATCTTCTTTTCCATTTGACTTATTCTGCTTTTTAAAGTGTGCTTCTCCTCATTGGCTTTTTGGACCTCTTTTTCCATTTGAGTTAGCCTATTTGTCTCTCCTGGATCTGTTTTACAGATCAGTTGTTTTTCCAACGAGATATTTCACATTGTCTTTTATTTTTTTATTCTTTTGTAACTTCTTGGTTTCTCTTTAAGTCATTAGCTTCCATCTGCTTCATTCTGACTTTTAAAGAATCTTTTCTTCAGTGAACTTTTGAACATCCTTTTCCACTTGATCATTTTTGTTTTGTAAAGAATTCTTCTCCTCATTGACTTTTTGTACCTCTTTTGCCATTTGGGTTAGTCTATTTTTAAAGGTGTTTTATTCTTCAGCATATTCTGGGGTCTCCTTTAGCAAGATGTTGTCTTGATTTTCAGATTTTCTTGCATCACTCTCATTTCTTTTCCCAATTTTTCCTCAACCTCTCTTACTTGATTTTCAAAATCCTTTTTGAGCTCTTCCATGATCTGAGACCTTTGCACATATTTTGGAGATTTATGATGTAGAAGCCTTCACTTTTTTTTTTCCTTTCTGTGATGGTGTTCTTTGTTCTTTGTCACCTGAATGAATAGAAGAAAATACCTTTTCCTCAAGAAAATAACCTTCTATAGTCTTATCTTTTCCCCTTTTTTGGGCATTTTCCCAGTCAGTTACTTGACTTTTGAGTCCTTTGTCAAGTGGAGGCTATACTCTAAATTCTCAATTCCTCCAAGGTGGTACAGTCAAGGGAGAAGGGTCTACTACTCTCCTGGTCTGCACTTTGGTCTGGGAGCAACCACAAACTTTTCTGTCCAGGATCCTCTCCAAAGTCTTCACCAACTTCACCAGGCCAGCATTCTTCCTCACCTCAGGGCTACCACTTAGGAGTAAGACCCAGATTAGCTTCTTGATTCCCCCAGGTCTTTAGAGTGAGGGCTCCAAACTTGGATGCTGTTGTGGCAATGGCTGCTGCCACCCTGGGGCACAGTGGACCTTGCTGCCATTCTTACCCAGGTGAAAGACCTTTCTCACTGAACTTTGAAGCTATCTTTGGTGTTTATGGGTTGAGAAATCTGGAAATCACAGCTGCTCCCAGTGATTCCAGGCCCTGAAGCTTCCTCTGGTCCTGTCTGTGCTGCCTGGCCAAGGCTGAGCTGCTCTCTTCTCCTAGCCAGGTGCAATAGATCTTTCCTTTCGACCTTCCAGGTTGCCTTGGGCTGGAAATCTCTTTCACTCTGTAGTTTTGTAGCTTCTGCTGCTCTAGAATTTGTTTAGAGTCATTTTTACAGGTATTTTATGGCCTATGAGGGGAAAGCTACAGTAGGTCTATCTTTCTACTCCACCATCTTGGGTCTGCCTCAGTCAACTTGAACTAGTTTTAACAAACTTATTTGAGATTTCAGGGCCAATGTCCCATGTGCATGTTAAATAGAATAAAACATTCTATCTCTGCTCAATAAATCATAAATCCAAATAATATGAATGCTATTTCACTCGGATATTCCACAGAATGTTGGGGTCAGGAGTAGAATATTAAAGTATATTGTTGGAATTGTTTAAATATTGTAAGAGTCATTATTTCTATGTAGGAAGACTTTTTCTTGACTTCAAAAACCTGCCAGTGGAACTCTGATAATGACACTTACTGTCAAACTTATCATACCTCAATTATATTAACACCTTCTTTTGAAGTTTTCTTTTAACATTAAAAACACAATTTATTATAAAAGTCTCTGTACATCCTGAAAGGATTCAAAGGCCCCAACAGGCTTTTCTTCAGAGATCTGCAGGTAGAAGAAACTTTATATTCAGCTGGTGAACAACTTGGTTTTACTTTGCTGAGAGGTCAAAAAAATGAGGTGTTTCATCAAATCACAAGGGGAAAAAGGTGGCTTGAAGGGACCCCCTACTCCCACACAGAAGATTCATATTACCTCAAGCAACCCTTTCAAGGCTTTCAGCAAATCCCTTCAAAATCTCCAATCAGAAGGTGCTGAGCTTACATTGCATATAGTTATAAGTGTTGGGCTTGACCTGAATTCAACCATGCTTAAGAATGCATTACTTATTTTATGTGTTCCTCATAAACTTTGCTGCTATTTTTTATACCTCTCTGTTTCTTAACCTATTTCATTTCTTTTGAGCTTCTGCTCAGTGGTACAGAGGCACAAAAATCTGTTTTGTTCACTAATTGTTATTGCCTTTCTCCAAAGTTTGGCAGAACAAGAAGTTGAAACTCTTGACGGAGATGAAGCTTGAGGACTTCATATGAATTTCAATTTCATTTTTCCCTACTGAATAATTCCCTTTAGTACCACTGATAATCGAATAAATCTGACCAAGATTTTAGAGAAAATCACTCTAAATCTATGCTACTCTGAGTGAGAAAAATATAGTATACACAGTTACTATAGTAATGAAAAGCAACCATAAAGAAAAAGGACAGAAAGGAAGCTTAAATGAATAATTGTAATAATAAATTGTGACTTCAGAAAACAACAACAGCAACAAAATACATTATTCTCTTCTGGAATACAGTTAGAGGATTAGATGGGTGAAGTGTTGCATGGGTTGCCAAATGAGGTCATTTTGGCTTAGCCCTTTTTCTTTGTTATAGGACAGTTCAATTTGGGATGCATTTAAAGTTTGGATAGGGACTGCACTTGTAATTTTAGGGCTCCTGGTTAAGTATATTCCCTTTATGCATATAGGTTAACATATTCCAAACAACTTATAATCTTAAAGAGTTGGCAAGGTCCTGAAAGAATAAGCAATTTACCCAGGTCAATAAAATGTACCAAAGATAAGACTTAATCCAATTTTTCCTTGCTCTAAGGTGAGCTCTCAAACCACTACGTCCTGTATTCTCTCTAGCTAGAAGTAATTGTGATTTAAAACTAAAAGAGAGTAATTATTGGGGAGTGGATAGAAAGAAGCCTTCAGAGTCAGAAAAATTTTGGTTTAAGGTCAACTTTTGACACATATCAGCTCCTTGATCTTAAGCAAATTGTCAATGTTCAAAGCAACTAAGTTTTTATAGTTGCCTCCCTATACTTGTAGAGAAAGTTTATTCATCAGTAGGTACCTGTATCAGTGAAGTTAATGCTCCAAATAATCAAAACAAAATATAAAATGCGTCAACAAAATTCATTTAAAAAGTAATGTAAAATAGTGGTACTATGTGGTAGTTATATGGAAAAGTCACGCTTCCATTTTGGTCTCAGTTCTTTTCTTTCTCAATTGGAGGTCCTAGATGATCTCTATAGTCTCATGCAAGTATAAATATGCAATCCTATGATTCCAGGAACTTATTATGTCTTCTTAACCTTCCCTAAAAAGCCATCATAAACAAGAGGCCAAACTCATTCATTCCTCACTCTCAATTATTCTAATTCTGATTCTTCTATCATAGGTAAGAGTCCTAACTGAATTCCTCCCTTGGGAAACATGTTTTGAGTAGTTCTAACTAATCTTAATACATTGTTTTTCATTTTCATTTTCTCTAGGATATTGACAGTGAATATTGGATCCTATATAATGAACTTCCTTCTTTATCCATTACATAAGCTCTTATGTGAACTCTTCCCCTGACCTAAATACCTAGGTCATTTTTACTTGCTAAGCACATATGACTAATTTTATAAATTGCCCATATATTGAATCGAATTTCATACTTCATAAATATTTCTAGTCAACTCCAATTCTCTTCTTTCCTCCATGTGGCAACAGTATTTTATGCCTCCCAAGTCTGTGGACTGTATATAAACCGAAGATAGTGAAATCATTATACTCTCCTAGCAGCCCCACTTATTATTTCTGGTATTTAAGAGTACCACCAATCACTGCACCCAATTCAGTTCAATTTGATTTAATTTTAAAGCCATATACTAAACACCTACTAGGTACTGTATGAAGCACCGGAGATACAGATTATATTTGATTGGGAGCATACAAATTGCATACAGTTAAGAATAGAAGAAAACATGCTTCACTATGCACTTTAGTTAAAGTCTGACAAAGGTATTTTATTCATGATGCAAGCAATTAGAGGGACAAGCAATTGCAGGGAGAGACATAAGCCTACAGAGTTTCCCCTGACAGTCATGTGAGCTCCGCCTGCAGCAGTTCCCAATTAACATTTATAGTGACAGTGAAACAAAATATGAAGAGATACAATCAAAAGGAGAGAGAAGGCAGCTTTTTAGTGATAGATTTGTAATTTTCAGCGCAAGGGTAGCAGTGGTAACATGGGCACACTTGAAAACATTTAGTAAATAGTTCTGATATCTAATAAACCAGGGGATTTCCTAATCTTATCACTCTTCCAACACAATTCTTTAAATCTTACAACAGTAAGGAAGGCTTAGTGATTACAGTTTTATGCATTTACATAAGTAATTTTAAGGTAATTTTGGCAGGCAAAAACATACTAAAAACGTGGGAGGTTCAAGAATACTTCCCAAAGAGTATGATATTTGAGCTAATCCTTGAAAAAAGATAGATTGTGAAGGTTAAAGATGAGTGCACTTCAGGAAGATGGTTTGTGTGAATGTTCTCAGATGGGACATGGATGATCAAGTTTGAGGAACAGTTAGTGAATTTCTGTGAAATGACTACAATGGTAAGTTAGACCCAGTTAGTGGAGAGTCTTAAAATCTAACCTGAGGGAATTAAATTTTATAGTAATTACAACAGGAAGCCAATGTAGATTTTAGAACAAGCAAGTGTCATAGTCATATTTGCTTAAAGAAAAAATAATTTAACAGCTGTGTGCAGAGTTGAATAGAAAAGGAACAGGCTGGAAGCAGAGATACAAACATGAGGTTATTGTAAAAGTTCAGGAAAGAATCAGTAAATTACTATTGATGAAGACTGTATAAGTAAAGAAGAGATAATTGAAGCAACTTACAAAACAATGTAAGGTAATATCTACAAGACTTGCTTAGTTGTTTTTTTTTTTTTAATATACAAGCAGAGAAAAAGTAATGATAACCCTGAAGTTATGCATCTGTATAACTGAGAGGATAATGCCGCCCCTACCCTTTCCATACAAGAAATACAGAAATTTGAAAGAAAGGTCTACTCACAGTAGCTGGGGTGGGATTAGAAAATGAGTTCCATTTCAGGTTAAATGACACAGTTGTCAATGGGACATGTAGGTGAGATTTCCAACAGATAATTACTGATGTAGCAATGGTATTCAGGAGTGAAATTATTGCTATATATGTTGATTTGAGAGTGAAACTTTGGTGCCAGATGAGAACACCAAGGGAAAGTATACAAAGAGGAAAAAAAGGGACAAAAGAAGAGGGTCGAGTTCTTTGCCTTGGAGATCACCAAGAATACAGAATGAGGGAAACAGTGGTAGAAAACAGTGTAATAGAAGCTACAGGAGTAAGTTTCTTTCTAGGAGGAGAAGGTGAAAAATAGCTTCAAAAAAACCCCCAAAAGACTAAAGGAAAAAAAAATCAGAGTAAGTAGTTAAGAGATCATCTGTGACTTTTCAGAGAGAAATTATAGAAGTGTGTTAAGACTTGAAGCTAATTTCTATCAGGTCCAGCTGGTGGAAAAGGGGGAATGAGAAGAGATTGTTAGTTAAAGGAAAAATAAATATAGAATAGGATGGCAGCTTGAGAAAATGACATTGCCAAGTAAAATATTTTTTCTTGATTTAAATTCAATTTGATTTTTATATTCAGTTTCAAATGCTCTCCTTCCCTTCACTCTCTCTCTCTAACCAATTGAGAAAACAAGAAATACAGTTACCTTTATGTATGTGAAGTCATATGAAATATTTCCACATTAGCCATGTTCCAGAAAAACAGAGAAAGAAATAAAAGATAAAAAGGAATGAAGGAAAACCCTTTTATCAGCATTTAGTATCTATCAGTCCATTCCCTACCTGGAGGTAGATGGAAGCTTTTCTCATGAGTTCTTTTGAATTCTTCTGGATCATTGTATAATTGTATTCATCAGGGTTATTATGTCTTTCACAGTTGGTTATGCTTAAAATATTATTGTTACTGCTTAGATTTTCTACTGGTTTTGCTCACTTGACTTTGCATCGATTTATGTAAACTTCTCCATGTTTTTCTTTCATTTTTTCTGAAGCCATCCTCTAAGTAAATGATTTTTTAGGGATTGCAGAGATTTGAGTTTGTTCATAACTTTTATAGGTAAGAATCTATAGTTAGGAAGACCTTGTAAATGGGAGCAATGGAATAAAATTCCCAGGAGAGAAAGCAGAAGATGTAATTGTGGGTAAAAGCATAATGGTTTACCTTGACAAGAACAACCACATATTCAAAGGATACAAAGGATAACAGAAATGGAACAAATGATAATAATAAGTCATAAGGTTGTGGATTTCGACATGCAAGGGATCATAAAAGCCATCTATTTTAACCATTCCCATTTAATAGAGGATTAACCTGAGGAGCAAAGGGGTTAAGAGATGTTGGCAGATTTATGCAAGTAGTTAAGTGGCAAGGCTGTCATTCTCATTCTGACAATCTGTCTTTCCTGTTTGCTTCTCCAAGTCCTGTGTTTGAAGATAGAATTTTCTATCCACCTCTGATGTTTTTATTGATAAAGTTCGAAAGCGTACTATATCACTGAATGCCCATATTTTCCTTTGAAATATTATGTTCGGTTTTGCTAGGTAACTGATTCTTGCTTGTAATCCAGGCTCTTTGCCTTCTAGAACACTGTATTACAAGCTTTCTGATCATTTAATGTAGAAGCAGCTCATCCTGTATAATCCTATCTGTGGCTCATTGATATTTGAATTGTTTCTTTCTGGATACTTTTAGTTATTTTTTCCTTGACCTGATAATTTGATTACAATATTCCTCAGAGTTATTTTTAAATTTCCTTTCAGTAGATGAATGGTGCAATTTTTCAATGGCTATTTTATCCTCTGGTGCTAGGATATGAGGGCAGTTTTCCTTGATAATTTCCTTGATAATTTCTTTTTTTTTAAATAAATTTATTTACTTAACTTTTTACATTTATTTTCACAAAATTTTGGGTTCCAAATTTTCTCCCCATTTGCCCCCTCCCCCACACCAATACACCAAGCATTCTAATTTCCCCTATCACCAATCTGCCCTCTCTTCTATCATCCCTCTCTTCCCTTGTCCCCATCTTCTCTTTTGTCCTGTAGGGCCAGATAACTTTCTATTTCCCATTACCTGTATTTCTTATTTCCTAGTAGCAAGAACAATACTCAACAGTTGTTCCTAAAACTTTGAGTTACAATTTCTCACCATCCCTCCCTCCCTCCCCACCCATTCCCTTTGGGAAGGCAAGCAATTCAATATAGGCCATATCTGTGTAGTTTTGCAAATGACTTCCATAATAGTCATGTTGTGTAAGACTAACTATATTTCTCTCCATCCTATCCTGTCCCCCCCATTTCTTCTAATCTCTCTTTTGATCCTGTCCCTCCCAAAGAGAGTAGATTTCAAATTGCTCCCTCCTCTCTCTGCTCTCCCTTCCATTATCCCCCCCAGCCTGCTTATCCCTTTCTTCCCCACTTTATTGTAAGATAGGTTTTCATACCAAAACAAATGTACATTTTATTCTTTCCTTTAGTTGAATGTGATGAGAGTAAATTTCATGTTTTTCTCTCACCTCTCTTCCTTTTCCCTCCAGTAAAAAGTCTCCTGCTTGCTTCTTCTATGAGAGATAATTTGCCCCATACCATTTCTCCCTCTCTCCTCCCAATACATTTCTCTCTCACCATTTACCTTCATTATTTTAAGACCTGATCCCATCCTATTCAATTCGGTCTGTGCTCCTCTGTCTCTGTGTGTGCTTGGATGTGTGTATGTGTGTGTGTGTAATCCCACCAACTACCCAGATACTGAAAAGTTTCAAGAGTTACAAATATTGTCTTTCCATGTAGGAATGTAAACAGTTCCTCTCTAGTAAGTCTGTTATGACTTCTCTTTGCTGTCTACCTTTTCATGCTTCTTTTCATTCTGGTGTTTGAAAGTCAAATTTTCTTTTCAGCTCTGGTCTTTGCATCAAGAATGCTTGAAAGTCCTCTATTTCATTTAAAGGCCATTTTTTCCCCTGAAGTATTATACTCAGTTTTTCTGGATAGGTGATTCTTGGTTTTAGTCCTAGTTCCTTTGACTTTTGGAATATCCTATTCCACTGCCTTCAATTCCTTAATGTAGAAGCTGCTAGATCTTGTGTTATCCTGATTGTATTTCCACAATACATGAATTTTTCTTTCTAACTGTTTGCAATATTTTCTCCTTGACTTGGGAATTCTGGAATTTGGCCACAATGTTCCTAGGAGTTTCTCTTTTTGAATCTATTTCTGGGTGTGATCGGTGGATTCCTTGAATACTTATTCTGCCCTCTGGTTCCAGAATATCAGGGCAGTTTTCCTTGATAATTTCATGAAAGATGATGTCTATGCTCTTTTTTTGATCATGGCTTTCAGGTAGTCCTATAATTTTTAAGTTATCTCTCCTGGATCTATTTTCCTGGTCAGTTGTTTTTCCAATGAGATTTTTCACATAATCTTCCATTTTTTTATTCTTTTGGTTTTGTTTGGAGATTTCTTGGTTTCTCATAAAGTCATTAGCCTCCATATGTTCCATTCTAATTTTGAAAGACCTTTTTTCTTCAGTGAGCTTTTGAACCTCCTTTTCCATTTGGCTAATTCTGCTTTTGAAAGCATTCTTCTCCTCATTGGCTTTTTGAACCTGTTTTGCCAATTGAGTTACCCTATTTTTCAAGGTGTTATTTTCTTCAGCATTTTTTGGGTCTCCTTTAGCAAGGTATTGACCTGCTTTTCATGCTTTTCTTGCATCTCTCTCATTTCTCTTCCCATTTTTCTCCACCTCTCTCACTTGATTTTCAAAATCTTTTTTGAGTTCTTCCATGGCCTGAACCTATTGAATATTTATTTTGGATGTTTGGGATACAGAATCCTTGACTTCTATGTCTTTCCCTGATGGTAAGCATTGTTCTTCCTCATCAGAAAGGATGGGAGGAGATATCTGTTCACCAAGAAAGTAACCTTCTATGGTCTTATTTTTTTCCCTTTTTGTGGGCATTTTCCCAGCCAGTTACTTGACTTCTGAGATTCCTCTCTACCCTAGTGTTTTGTTGCCTCCAGATCCACCCAGTTAGTCCTTAGGATCTGAGATTCAAATGTTGCTTCCCTCCCTCAGGGCTTTCAGCAGAGGTGGGGCTGCTATTCAGTGTGAGATTAAATTCAGGTGCTCAGATGGGGACAGAGCTGGTATTCAGTATGAGATTAAGTTCAGCTGCTTGGGTGGGGGCAGGGCTGCCACCTCACAGGGCTCAGTTTCCCTCAGGGGGTTTATGCAGAGGTCTTGAACAATGGATCCGAGCTCTTGTCTGCTTTGGGAGCTCCTGTCCACTGCTGCCTCCACTGCTGCCTCCTGAGGGGGCCTGAGTTATGGAGACACCCCGCTCCCCTTTAGGCCAGCCAAACATGCTCTCTCACTGTCCTTTGGCATCTGTGGCTGGAAGGACCTTTGTGGTGCTCTGGAGATTCCAACCCTGAGTCCTGTTCGAATCCGTTCCTCTTGGTGCTGCATGGCCAAGGCAGGGGTGGACTACGCTCTGGGTCCGGTGAGTGACAGACCATTGGTGTCAGTTTTTCTGGGCTCTCTGGAACAGAAATCTCTTCCACTCTGTTGCTGTGTGCTTTCCGCTGCTCCAGAATTTGTTGGGAGTTCTTCTTTACAGGTATTTTATGGGCTGTGGGTTCGGAGCTAACATATGTGAATCTTTCTACTCTGCCATCTTGGCTCCTCCCTATTTCATGACTTTTAAAGTTGAACTATGCTTCTGGGGCATAGTGGGGGATGTCCCAACCTCCTTTTGCTGGAGGTCAGGAGCCTGGTTACTGACTTTCTGCTCTGGGGTCTCAGGTGTCTGTGGCTTGTGAACTGAACTGGGGTAGTTAAGTCTAGTTGTGCTTGTTGTGTCAAGGTCCAGGGCTTTCAGTTTGCCCTCTGCTCTGGGATTGGAGGCCTCATTGCTAGTCTGCTGAGCCAAGACAGAGATGTCTCAGTTTCTGATCTGTTCTGTGGCTAAGAGCCCCTGATATTTCACTAGGACACCATTTGTGCTAGGCTTTGCTCCTCCATTGCCTAAGTAAGACAGACCTTTCCTGATATCCTTCTAAGTTATCTTAATATTTTTCCACTCTGTCTGTGTTAGTTCTATTACTCTGAATCCATTTAGAAGCTTGTTTTAACATTTTTGAGAGAAACTGGAGAAAGCTCACACAACTTCCTGGCTTCTTTCTACCATCTTGGCTCTTTAAAATACATAAGCCTAAATGAGAAATTAAGTGAGTTATGGGAAGAAGTAGACAGCAAAACTATACTAGTAGGGTACTTCACCTGTCGCCTCTCAGAACTTGCTAACACCATCCAAAAAACAAACAAAAATAGTGATTAACGATGTTAATAGTATATAGAAAATTTAAGTATGACAGATATTTGAAGAAAACTGAATGGAAACAGTAAGGAATATGCCTTTTTCTCAGCATCAAAGATTTTAGAGGGACATATTGGTGAACCACATGAATGATTTAAAGGAGCAGCATTTTGCTGATGACAAGACAGGACCATTTTTTTTGTCCCTTAAAGGAGAAAGCAACTCCATAATGAAGGTAGTGAACAAGTCTAGTGCATAGCTTAAACAGCAGAAGAGGTAGCTTTGTCCCTAAACCTCTATAAGGAGTTAGATGCCATTCCCCAGTTGACAAATTATCAAATGATATTAACAAGTTGTTTTCAGACTAAGAAATCAATGCTACCTAAGTCATATAAAAATGCGCTAAATCACAACTAATTGGGCAGGATTGGTTTATCCTTGTGAATTTTATTATTTCTTCTAGGACCAAAACCAAAGAAATGGAATGTACAGTGCCAGGAGGCAGAGCACACCTCACTTTCCTTTGGTCCACCATATTCATTTCAATATTTTCAACAATTCATGTAATTAGAGCAACTGAGTAAAGTTCTGTCTCTGGTTCCCTGAAATATCCTAGATAAGAATAGGAGATATTATAGTTAAAGAAGAAAAATACACATTCTATATGCTTCATTTTACAGGAAAAATAAAAAAAAATTATTAAGGGGAGGGGTCAGAAAATTTATGAGGAATGCAAGATCAATCAGCTTTAATTTTTTAGAGCTATTTCTAACTTTTCATGATGATTTGGCCTTTTTGCTATTTCATATATCTTTGGTTACAGTAAGATAAAATAAACCTTGTTTTTAGCACAAAGTCTAGAGATCATTCATATCCTAACCCTCATGTAAATCAAATCCCAAAGGGCTGCTATGCAAATGAAGCACGGTATTTATGTCTGCCTTTTTTGTCTGTCTCTCTGTATTTTTGTTCTTGTGTTTCTGCATGTCTCTTTTTCTTCCTTATTCATATGCTATTTCATTGATATAGAATACTGCTCAAGTGGAAATGCCTTCTTCCAATAGAAATTAGCACATATTTTCTAATTTATAACCATAGTAGCCTTGTTAAGTGGCTAAGCAAGGGTCTTATATCCAGTGTATAGAATAGGCAAGAAATGAACCCTTTCCTGATTTTCTTTATGTTTTCCTGAATTTTCTTTAATTCCTGTGCATTTGGATTTCATTTTTCTTCCACAGTGGCCAAGATAAAGAAAGTTTTTTACCCTTGAATTACGTGTTTGCTTCTAATTTTGGCAGCATACAACACCAAAAATCTTATGGAAAGGGGCTGTGTCCTTGAACCTTGTGGCATACAGCTCATGTGTGTATTTTCACTTGAGGGATAAATTATAAGTTAGAACTGACTGGAGGAGGCCTTAAACTTCTGGTCCTTCCATTTGGTGAAAGTAATTGCAGAGAAAATTATGATCATTACCTAGGACATTCAACTAGAAAGTCAGACTGCAGTAAGTACCCCATCACACATACTTTGCAAAGACATTAAAAAGTAATATACAGTAGCCTCTATTATGAAACACTTTCTATTTTGCTTTAAAAGAAACAGTTTCTCAGCAGGGTTTTCATAGGAGATTTTTTTTAAGCCAGGTCGGGCTGTCTCCTTAAGGCTTTTGAACATTTGTCAAGAAGCTTGCAGGGTAACATGAACAATTTTGCAATTTTACAAAGTATGTAAGTTGAAGAGCAGTAGTTAATGACCACCATAGCAACTCCTTCACCCACCTAACCAAGTGATGTTATCTAAGGCAATAGCAGTCCATAGGATCAGTCTTTTCCCAAATGTTAGGCATTCTACTAAGAGTTCAGTGTCATAAGCACACTGAGAAAGTCTTTTAAGCTGTTCTTCTAAGTTTTACCATAGGTCTTAGTGTTATAGGGGCATACTTGGTCTTTGGATATAAATACCTTGGCTATAAAAAGGAAAAGAATATATTCTTCTCTCCTCCAGCATTTTCCAGTCACTGATCACTGTACTTATGCAAAAAATCTTTAAAATATCTATGGAATTTATATTGATGGTATTGATGATTTTGCTGAGAGAGGCACTATGCCCAAGACCAGTCCCCCTTTATACCTCAAAATAGCAAGAAGTACATCAAATAACATGGAATGATGAAAAGTAAACACAAGATAGGAAAATGGTTTCTGAGGACATATAGCATGGAAAACTGAAAAAAAATTAATAAAATCTTAATTTGATGGATAAATAGTATGGGTGAAGAGAAAGAGATATTTAAACATCAGCAGAGACAGCAAATGCATATAGCACAATATAAGCATACAAAGACATTAAAAAGGAAAGAGAAGGTGAAAGGGAGGGAAATAGAAAGGAAAGAGGAGTGAAGGGAGGGGGATGGGGAAGGAATCATGACAGAAAATAAAGAGGGAAGAAGGAAGAGAGGAGAAAGGAAGAAAGGAAGGAGGGAAGGAAGGAAGAAAGGAAGAAGAAAGATAAAATGAAGGGAGATAAAAATGAAGAAAAGAAAGGAAAGAAAAGGTGAAGTAAAGGAGAGAAGAAAGAAAAAAGAGGAAGAATGAAAAGAAAGGCAAGAAGAGAAAGGGGGAATGGAGGAAGACAAAGGGAAGTGGGAGTAAAGTCGAAAGGTTAAAAGGTAGGAAGGAAAGAAAAAAGAAAGAAACTTGGAATAGCATTTACAATTCTCAAATATAATTTTTATGAATAAAAATATCATACCTAGAAATATAATGGAGAATTTTTCTAAATGATGAATTCTATGGAAAGGAAGTTGGCAAATTCATAACACAAAAATTAGAAAAGAAAAAAATACCAAAACAACTGAAGAATAATACTTGAGGACTCTACAAAGAAAAATAATTGATCTCGAAGACAGAATGTGATAATAAACCACAAAATGACTAGTGCCCTCAAAAAAACTCATAATGATAAAAGTCTAGCTAAAATATTTAATGAAATAACATAATATCTGTCCTGAAATAGTAGAAATGGAGGGAAAAGTTTAAACAAATAGAAACTGATGATCAATTATTTGAGAGAATCTTCCAAGTATATTAACTCAAAATATAGTTTCAAGCTATGAAATGCAATAGTAGATAGCAAATCCTAAATAGAAAAATTCCTTTCATATACCCAAAAGAGAACATTATGAATCACATAAGAGTATTCTTTGTCCATAAGAAATAAAGAGAAAAGGCTGGAGTAAACCAGAATAAAAAGTTTAAAAAATCGCCCTAAATTGCATAGTCTAGAAAGCAAAGTTTAATAATCAGTATTGCAAAAAAGATGGATTTTTTAGAAAATTCTAGAGATTTGGAGTGTTCCTTCCTACTGAAGAAGCTCAATGTAATTGAAATATTTAGCTTGACAATTTACCCCAACAAAGGAAATTAAAGAAAAGTAAATTTTCCACATACATGGAAAAATAGAAAAGATAAATCAATATTTACTTGATATAAGCCTTTAAAAAATAATTTGTACCTTGGCAGAGGACCTTTGAGAACCATAAAAGATTTTACAGTTGGGATTTACAAAAAGAAAATCAAAGAAAAATAGCCTGAAAGGAATAGGATGAAAGAAGAATTAAATAACCCTTTCTCTGAATGGTGTATCACATGAGTTCACTTAAATATCATTTGTGATCTCATGCATTATATCCCTCTTGGCTTCAGTTTCCTTATTTGTAAAATGAAAGACTTGGGCCAGATAAACTGCTAAGATTCCCTTTTACTTTAGATCAATTTAATATTAAGCTAACAAGTGGGATAAAAGGGAGAAAAAGTAAGCACAATCAAAAAATACACTTTTCTTTCTAGTCTAATCAAAGGACATAAGAAATTTCCTCTTTAGAAGACTTACTCTGAGGTGATTTAAGTGATCAACTGGAATGGGGATGGGGAGGCAGTGAGACAGATGGCAAATACCATGGAGCAAAAGTTAATCTAGAAGTTGCCAAGCAGAGGTGGAAATGCATTATTCCATTCATAGAATTAAAGATGAAGGAGAACCAGGGGATTGTCTCCTATATCCTCCTTATTTGTTGGATGTGGATACTGTTGTCCTCAAAGATGGAGTAAGAAGTAGAACAGGTAGAGATAAAGCAGAAAGTCCTATATCTTCTGACTTAATCTGTTTCTTCTCTCCATATCACAATCACTCATTTATAAAATAGCATTTCTGAGATTGGTACTTTAAGTAAATTATCTTTCAAACAAAGACATGGAGAAGAAAGAAAGGGGTTCCAGAGACACCATCCTATGTGTTCTGACCAAAAGAATTGTGCAAATGACAATTTAAAATACAAATAATTGCATGTTCCCTGAAGGCCATTTTATGACGAAAGAGTGCGTTATATTTGTAGGAGAACTTCATAAACTGGAGTCACAGAATACACTAGAGAAGACCAAAAAATGAATTAATATTTCTGGAAACCAGGAGAAAGACAAGAATTAGTAAAATCACAAAACAATAATAAGAAGAAGAAGCAGGGAAACATCTAGAGAAGGGGTTCTTAGCCTATCTTTTATCATGGATACTTTTGCAGTCTGGTGAAGCTTATAGACCCCTTCTGAGAATATTGATTTTAAATAATTGAAAGAAACACTAACTTTCATTTAAAGCGTAGTGAAAATAAAGGTGTAATATTTTCCCCCACCTAAGGTCAACAACTACTTTAAATTCATCCATAGATTCATTTAGGGTAGGGGAGAGTTAGTCCAAGGAACCCAAATTAAAACCATCAAGTGTCAGCAAAACATAAGAAAACATCTTTTTGAAAATTTCACCTTGCGTGAATCTCCTTAAGAGAAAAAAAAATTATCAAACGTTATGAATAGGCATTTTCTTAAGATTTGAAAACAGTATGAAGAGTGAAATCTTTACTAAGTATATGAACTTAGAGAGAGGAAAAGAAATTTTATGATTGGAAGTGATTGAGGTTTAATGGATAAAAAGGGTGGTCCTAGGTCTTAAAAGTGAAGAGTGAAGGAGTTTACATCCTGAAGAGGTAGGCTCTGTCTCCAAAGTAGTTTCCCTGTTTATGAGTAAATATTGCTGGGATTAAACTATATAAATGAAAATTTCCAAACAATTAGAAAAAAAAGGGAAGAGTAGAAAATATATGAAGTCATAAATGCCTTACTGCTGTTCTGAGCATGGAATGAAGAAGAAAAGATTTTTGTTTTCTAGAACTCTCTCTTTCAAAGATAATTACACAGAAAAGAAAAACCTGTTGGCTAATTTGATCCAGAAAAAAGAGAGTTAAAAGCCATATTGCCAATAATAAAAATTAACATAGTGAAACACAAATTGATCAGTGGTAGGAGGAATGAACTCTCATAAGGTCCTATAAACAATTTTATATCAACAAAACTGAGAACTGAGGGAACTAGATAAATAACTACAGGCATATAAATACCCAAATAAGGAAAATGTAATAGAGAAATTCTAAACAATCCAATCTAAAAAGAGAACTATCACAGGCATAAATGGAATCCCAAAGGAAAAGAAAAAACACTAGTATGATCATGTAGATTTACAAGCAAATTCCATCATATATTTGATGAATAATTAGTTCTTATACTACATGCATTTTAGGTACTCTGCTAAAGTCTTTTGTGAGATAAATGTGATCCTGATTCCTTAAGCAGGGTGAAATAACACACAGAAGAAATATGTAGACCAGTACCATCCATGACTATTAATTCAAAAATATTAAATACAATTACAGCAAAGAGCTTATCAATTAACGACTCTTTATTAGATATTTATATATAAAACCCATTAAGTATGGCAGTATTATACCAGAAACGAAAGAATAATTTGATATCATGAAGATATCAAATAATATATATATATATATATATATATATATAAAACAAAAGAACAAAATTACATGGTAGAAAAAATTTTGATAAAATAAAGTACTTGATGCAAAAAAGAAAACAAAAAAAAACTCTAAAATACAGCCAAACTTCAAAATGTAGCATTTTGGATGGATCCTTTCATCCTTGTCATGATTAAAAACATTTATATAAAATGAAAAGCAGGATAGCTAGGTGGCACAGCGGATAGAGGGCCAGCCCTGGAGTGAGACTCATCTTCCTGACTTCTACTGTGGCCTCAGGCACCGTTTGCCTTAATTTCTTCATCTATATAATGAACTGGGGAAGGAAACGCAAACCACTCCAGGATCTTTGCAAAGAAAACCTCAAATGGAACCGCAGAGTCAGAAATAAATACACAACAACAACCAAAATCCTAGAAATACTAGAAGCTTCTTGAAATTTCAGAGATAAAGCAAGAAATACTCAGTACTAATAATGCTAATTATAACAAAGAAAGTGAAAGAAAATGAGGGATAAAATTAGGAGAAAGGAAGCAAAATTACCTTTTTGTAGATGATTCGATAGTTTCCTTAGAAATAGCTTGTTATTTAATGAAGAGAAGAAATACCTTCATTAAAAAGTACGTTACGAAAATAAATCCAAAAGAGTAGTCAGTATCAGTATCATTTTATATTACTAAGAGTTTAACAGAAATAGAATTCATTTAAAATTTCAAAAATTAGAAAATATCTGAGAGTTATATTACCAAGATAAGGATGGGACTTTAACGAAAACAAAAGAAAACAGAATTCATAGAAATAAGTAGTTCGTGAAATATTTAGTGTTCAAGACTGGTCTGTGAAATGTAAAAATGATTAAAAAAAAACAAAAAAAATAAAACAAAACACTACCCAAACTGCTATTTGGATTTAGTGTTATTCCAGTCAAGTTATGTAGGAGATACTTTATAGAACTAGGAAAAATGTAATTTGTAAGCAAAATTAAGCAGTTTTATGAAAAATAATAGGAAAAAAGTAGGAAATGCGGCAGGGGGAGGGGAATTAACCAGCCAATATGCATTTTCTTAAAAGTAACTGATACGTGTCAAGCAGTCGACTAAGCATGGATACATAGAAATATGTAAAACCAGTCCCTGCCTTTAAGAAGCTTGTAGTGTAACTAAAGGACATAATCTGTATATATCTTGCCACAATATACATAAAAAATATATTGACAAAATAGATCCAAGGTGAATATTTGAGAATGGCAATCACATCTTGGAAAACCTGCAAAGACCACTTCAAGGTGGAGGCAATTAGAAATTTAAAAAAAAAACAACGTGAAAAGGGAGTGTATGCTAGGGATGTAAAATAGTTTAAAATCACAAACTGATATATATGAGGAATGATAAAAAGGCCAAATTAGTTAAATCAGCATTAAATAAAGGGAACCAATGTGTAATAAATCTGGAAAAATAGATTAGGGCTATGTTTGAAAGAGTTTCAGATGCCAAAGAGAAAAGTTATTTTTTGATCCTAGAAGTAATAGTAATCCATTAGAGTCTATGTAGTATATGAGAAACACTAACAGGCTTACTTTTTTTTTTTTTTTTTCAATTGTTAATCATTTTTTTCTCCTTCCTAAGTTCTGAATGGGAAAAAAAGAGAGAAGACAATGTTATATCAAATATGTGTAGTAAAACAAAACAAATTCCCATATTGGTCACATCTAAGAAAGTGTGCCATTCTGCATATTCAGTTCATTACCTCTTTCAGTAGGTGAATAGCATTCTTCAATATTATTCTTCTGCAGTTATAGTAGAACATTGCTAAAACTTTTATCTTATTGGAAAGAGTTCTAATTTATCCCCTTTACATTCAATATTAACTTTTAGTTTTACATATATACTGTATATGGTATCCTCAAAGCCGTGATTCTTTTGGAACATCTTGTATATACTAGTCAGACAATAAGCATTGATTAAATATCCTTCTTATGTGCCAGTCACTGTAGTAAATGTGTTTTACTTTGTTCATTGTTTACCGTGTAGGGAAAAATCCTTTTATTCCTATGTTTTCTAGATTCTAAAATAAATAAATTGATATATTTAGTTAAAAATCTCTTTATGCATCTATTGACAAATGATTTTTGTTGTCCTTATTAATATTGTCAATTATGCTCATTGATTTTCAAATAACAAACTAATTCTACTTTCCTCATATATAAATCAACCTTGTCATAGTGAATAATTTTTGTGATATGTTGTATCATCTTTGATAGCGTTTATTTTAAATATTTGCATTAGTGTTTCTTAGATCTATTTTCTTTCTCTTAATTTTTGTAATATTAAGTATCAAGATCTATCCTTTCATTGATTACAGTATTTAAAATATAAATTTTCCTCTTAACACTACTTTGACTGAATATCACAAATTTTGGCATGATGCTTTATTTTGTCATCATATGCAATGAAATTTTTCATCATATCTGATTTGTTCTGTGACCCACCAATTGTTTAGGATTAAATTGTTTATTGCTCAGTTAGTTACCCTTTTTTTCTTTAATGACATTTTAATGAGTGTGTTTTATTGGATTCCAGTCAGTAAAGTCTGTGTTTAATATTACTGATTTTCTGAATTTTTGGTGTTTTTATACCCTAATAGACAGACGTTTTTACAAATAACATTCACTCCTAATGGAGTGAAACTCCATTTTAAAATTGTCAAATATCTAACAGATTACTTTTCTAAAATTCTATTCAAATATTTAAATTAATTCTTGCTTAATTTTGGCTAGATTTTTATAACTGTAAATAGTACACTTATGTCCCTTTCTGTTAATTTTGCTGTCTGTTTCTTCCTATAACTCATCTACCTTTGTCTTTAAGTATTTATAATATATTTAGGGAATATATATATATATATATTTATATATAATATAAATTAGATCATTTTATGTAGTACATTTCGAGAAAATCTAGTTTCTATTTTTTAATAAAAAATTAAGCCTATTAATTTAATTAACTTTTAATTAAGCCTATTTTTGCTATTTCCTTATCTGTGAGCATGATTACTAAATGTTTTAATCCAGCTTAATTGTAATAGATTGTAATCTAATTTTTATTTCAACTTTGTGACATATTCTCTGAATATGTTTTCTGTGAATAACATTGTTTAATTCTGCTTGCTAATATATTCTGCTATCCTCTTCCATTTTATGACTGTGTTCATCCCATTTGCTTTCACATAATTATGATTAACTATATATTCCTCGCCCTCTTAGTCTCATATATTTTGCTCTTTGCTTTTCCTTCTCCCTTAAACCTAATATTGTACCTTTTCTTCTTTCCTTTTAAATTTTTCTTCACAATCCGCACCTCTGAAAATAGGGTTTGTCATGATTTTCATTACTCCCTCTCTGACTCTTTTCTCCTTTTTTATTCCTCTTTTTCTTCCTGAACATTGACTTCTGTTTTCATATTGAGTTGAAAACACTTCTACTAACACTAAAGCACCATGGGTGGAATTGTGAATAGATCAAACTATTCTGGAGAGCAAATTATGATCTTTGCCTAAAAGACTATACATACCCTTCAAAGCAGCAATGGCACTACTATCTCAAAGACATTTTTTTAAAGGAAAAGGACCTATTTTTACAAAAATATATAATATTTGTACTATATCTTTTTGTGTTGGAAAAGAATTGGAAATTGATGGGGCATTCATTGACTGAAGAATGGCCGAACACTTTGTGATATGTCATTGTGACAGAATACAATTGTGCTGTTGTGCTTCTTCCACCCCATGAGATTTTCTAATTACAATTAATTTTCAATATCTTATTTAGTTCTTTTTGGAGGAGTCATGGGAGGAACTGAACTCTACTATTTTTACTCTTCCATGATGGCTTTTCTTCATTGGCATCCACTGTGACATTAACTGTAGGAAAATCACTTAACAGCCTTGTGGAGAGAACAATGGAGAAATGTCCTTAAGAGAATAGGGAAGCTTGGAAGGAAGATTAACTTGATAGAAGCAGAAAATTATGTCACTTTGGAAGATGTTAATTTTGTGATTTCTATTTGAGATTCTTTGGGAATATCCTATAGTTAGATTCTGATGCAGAACTGTAAGAAAAAGAAAAAAACAAAGTAGATCCAGAAATCATCTCTTTGGGCATTAAAATTCCTCTGAAAGAGAAAGTTCATCAAAAAAAGAAAAGAGGGACTGGTTCCAAAAGTCAGAGTGATATGTGGAGGAGTGGAAACAGAATGGTGAGACAACACAGGATACTGAAAATGAGTGGTCATAGAGGGAAAAGATCTAAAAGAGCATTGTTATGAAATTTCAGAGACGAGAGAGTATTTCAGAGGGGAGTATACATCATTGGTTTCTTTATTATTATCATCGTGTCATTTGTCTTCAGTGTTCTACAATCACCTCCCTATAACTTAGACTGTTTTCCCCTCCCTCTCCCTCATTCCCCCTTTCTCCTTCCTCCTTTCTCCTTTGCTGAGATGGCATACAATTTTATGTAAGTTCTACACATGCATTCCTATTAAATATATTTTTACCTTAGTTATGTTGCATAGAAGAATTAAAATGAATGAAATTACAAAACAAATGAAAATGTAATACAAAAGAAAACAATATTCTACCTTTTATAATCAAATTCCATAGTTTTTTCTCTGTATGTGGAGGGCATTTTACCTTACGACACCACTGGGAATTTTTTGAATCCTTGCATTGCAATGAAGTTCTAAGTCTACCAGAAAAAATCCTCACACACTGTGATTGTGGTTGTGGACAAAGTTCTCCTGGTTCTACTTCTTTCACTCACCATCAGTTCATACAAATCTTTCCAGGTCTCTCTGAAGTCTTCCTGTTCATCATTTCTTATAGCACAATAGTATTCCATTACATTCATATGGAACAATTTCTTCAGTCATTCCCCAATTGATGGGCATCACCTTGATTTATAGTTTTTGGCCACTACAAAGAGTGCTGTTATATTTTTGTACATGTGGCACCTTTTCCCATTTTTATGATCTCTTAACGATACAGTCCTACAAGCAGTATTGCTGGGTGAAAGAGTACGAACATTTTTTGTAGACCTTTGGGCATAGTTTCAAATTGCTCTCCAGAATGGTTGGGTAAACTCACAGCTCCACCAAAAGTGAATCAGTGCTCCAACTCTCCCACATCTTCTCCAACATTTATCATCATTCCATTTTTTCATGTTAGCCAATCTGATAGGTGTGATGTTGTATCTCAAAGTTGTTTTGATTCGCATTTCTCTAATCAATAGTGAATTAGAGCATTTTTTCATATGACTATAGATAGCTTTGATATCTTCTTATGAAAACTGCTTGTTCATATCCTTTGACCATTTATCAATTTCTAAAGAAATATCCAGGAGATGAGCATGGAGAAGGGTTCATCAGATTTAGCAATTAATAGATTACTGGTGATTTTAAGAGGGCTATCTCATATAATAATATAAAGTAGCAGTTATTAAAATCATTAGAATTTTTTAGATAGGATAGTACAATCCTGAGTTTTCAGTTTCACATATGGAAAGTTAGGAAAGGTGACAAAAGATAGCAACAGTCAGCACTGGAAAAGTTGTTTAAAAAGAGGCACACTAATGTATTATTTGTGGTGCTATGAATTTAAATGGTTATTCTGGAAAGAAATTTGAATTAATGCATTTTGGCTAAAACATCCAAATAATTTGACCATCTGCTCCAAACAGACATGGAGGTGGGGGTGGAGTGAAGAGAGTTACTGACAAAAAATGAAAGTTCCCTCTATTCTGAAATATTTATAGCAGAATAGTGAAGAATTGGAAACCAAGTAGATGTTGACTGAAGAATGATCAAACAAATTATGGCATGTATTTTAATGGGATATTTACTTTGCTCTAAGAAATGTTGAATATGACAGACATTTGCTAGCATGAAAAAATCTTCCATCAACTGATGTAAAGTGAAGCCAATTAAACAATAGTCACAAAGATATAGCAATGGAAAGCAAAATTACCACAGAACAAATGAAAAACGAATGTAACAAAATTACAAAGAACCAGAATAGTCCTACAGAAGATAAATAAGAAGATACCTTTCCCCCTACTCTTTTGCAGTGAGGAGTCTATCAGTAAGAAAATTGCATACAACAGAATAAAAATAGGTTGTTTTATGTATTAATGGATATTGCTGTTTTTTTTTCCTTTTTAAAAAATAATCTTTGTTTTAAGATTTAGTTGTATGGAATAGGAATATGAACAGAGAATTAGGTCATCAGAATAGATTAGAAAAGCAAGATAACAAACATATGAGCACTCTTTTTTTTAGGAAACAATACTATATGATGTAATATTGAAGAGATCATAAGAGAGAAAGTATAATTTCCTTTATGAGAAATAGAAATATTTTAAATAATTATTGTAAAATCAATAAAGGTAGAATTAGAAAAGTTATGAGTTTGTCAAAAAATTACATCAAATACATGTGATAAAATTTTTGATATACAAAATCCTTCAGGGAATTGACATAAATGTATAAATGCCATTTATCAATTGATAAGTACTAAGAACATATTAATAATTTTTACAAGAAATACAAACCTTTAATAAGAAAAAATATTCCAAATCACTAACAATAGTAATTTGAATTATAACACTGATGTATCAATTCTAATCCACCAAACAGACAATTCTGATTAAAATATATTTATCATCAATTTTGAAAAGTTTTATTATACACACGACTGTTATATTATTATATATTTTTTCTAAAAAATTGCAATTGTTCAAAGAAAGATAGTAAACTATTCATAGCATTTGATCTGGCAATTCCACCACTAGACTTATATTCGAATGTCAATTACAGAAAGATAGGACCCATATGCTCAAATGCACACATATTTATAGAAATAAAATTGATAGTAGCAAAAGATGGAAAACAAATTGTGTGCTCATTTATTATGTAATGACTAAATATTGTTGTTAGTGAATAAAATGGAATATTATTGACTTGTTGGCAATGATGACTACAAAGAAGGCAGAAAAATAGGTGAAAATATATATATGCAGTAAAATCAGGGTCATGCAAACCATAGACACTACTACTGAAACAATGTAAATGAAGATAGAATTCAAGTGAAATATAATAGCAAATATTATTTCCAGTTGACTGAGATAAAATATTTTATACATTTTTGTTAAGAAATTGTAAACTTTCATTATGAAAATGTTACATGCATGTCCTTATCTCTCCATGTTATATAATTTTGTTTAGCCTTTTCTTTTAAAAATATGTGATATGTGATAAAAATATGTGATACTTGCTGAGGAGAAATTTTTATATCAAAATGTAAAAATCAGTAATTATTTGTGAATATATAGGTAAAATAGATTCAATAAGTGATATTCTTTTCTTCTGTATCCTTTTTTTCTCACACATTTAATATCTATTTTCAGGCATATTTTACTGATGTTCAAATATTGGTATTATTGATGCATTGATCTATAAGCATTTATTAAGTACCCACTATTCACCAAAATGTTCTAGGCCCTGAGGAAACAGGAACAAAATAGGGCATTTTGCTTGAATTATGAAGAAAATTAGAGATTCAAAGCAACAGAGGTGCTGAGGGAATGCATTGCAGATATTGCGATCATCATATGCAAAAGTACAGAAGCAAGAGATAGAATGTCATGTTCTGTCAAGTAAAAAAATTTGGTTGGAACAGCAAGTATATGGAAGGGTCACATAGTAATACAATAAATTGAGAGAGGTCAGTTGAAATCAAAACTTGTAAGACTTTAATTAGAAGCCTGAGGAGTTTGTGTTTTATCTTAAAGATCAAAGGGAGTCACTGAAATTTTATTAGCATATCAGATACGTACTTTAGAAATTTTGGCAACTTTTATGGTGGAGGGATTTTATAGAGGAGAGACTAGGAGGAGCAAAGGTGGTGCTTTAAAGGGGACATTGAAGCCAAACTCTTTCAAATTAGCTCTATAAATAAATTTAACATGGTGTAGGAAGTTGAATTCTAAAGTAACATACCTGACAAATGGTTAGGGTAGGGCATTTTTTCCTTCCCAGAACAACTTTGGAGGTGAAGAGGTATATGGCACTGAGATGAGGGCTTTCTAGGAGCGTAATGGCTATACCATCTGAAGGCCTTAAAGATAGTGGAGGTGACAGCAGCATTAGCAGTAATACCAGGAGCTCTTACAACCCAGTGACAATAAGGGAATTGAACTCCTGGTCAGATAAAAAAAAGATTACAGGCAACTCTTGTGCTAGGAATAGACACAGAACTGGACAACATGTGGCAAACTTGCCCATTACTCAAGTCTGGGTCACAGTTCCATGGTGGAGAGCAGCACTTTGGCCAGTTACAGGGGAACAGGGGTCCTGCCTGGGTAAGGACCAGAGTCTGGACCAGGAGAGTGGGGATCATATCCTTCCCTGGAAGCACTGAAACCTTATAGACCCTCAGAGCTAGTAGTGAAGGCATCATGGAAGAAAAAGACTGAATCTTAGGATCATAATCACTCCATATCCCCCAATCCCACAGGAGTCAGCAGAGCCAAACACCAACATAAAATTGAAAGTCAAGAAATAGTCTGGAAAAAAAAGATTGAATAATGACAATGAAGAATATGACCATCAAAGGCTGTTATAGTGACAGGAAACCTCAAGACAGACTCAAATGGCAACCAAGTGAAGACATCTAGAAGCAAAGTCTCAAAGAAAAAATGCATTTTAGAAATGCATTTCTACAAGTGCTAAAGAAAGAGATAGAAAACAGAACTGAAGAATTTTAAAAGTAGAGGAAAATTTGGGAGTTAAGAGAAACATACAAAGTTTATGCAAAGAGAATTAACAGCATGGTAAGAGGCACAAAATAATGAAGAAAATAACTTCTTTAAAAAAGTGGCCAAATGGAAAAAGAGGTGCAAAATATCACAGAAGAAAATAATTCCTTAAAATTTAGAATTGGTCAAATTGAAGTTAATGACTCTATGAGACAGAAAAATATGATAAAAACAAAGTTAAAATAATGAAAAAATAGAAAAAAATGTGAAATAACTCTTTGGAAAAAAACAACTAATTTGGAAAATATTTTGAGCAGAGATCATTTAAGAATTATTGGATTCTGTTCAACATAGTAGCAACCCTTCTTCTTCCACAGTGGTCAGCTATCAACCCTGACTCACCAGCAACCATGTCAAAGGGACTCACAATTGGCATTGATTTTGGCACCACTTACTCCAGTGTGAGAGTCTTCCAACATGGGGAAATGGAGATCATTGCTAATGACCAAGGAAATGGGACCACCTCAAGATATGTCACCTTCACTGACTCAAAACTTGAATCAGTGATGCTGCAAAATCTCAAGTTCCAATGAACACCACAAACACAGTTTTTGATGCCAAACATCTGATTGGTTACAGATTTGATGATGCAGTTGCAAAGTCAAACATGAAAAATTGGCATTTTTACAGTAGTGATTGATGCAGGTAGGTCTAAGGTCCAAGTGGATTACAAATGGGATACCAAAAGTTTCTATCCAGAAACATCATCTCTCATTGACCAAGATGAAAGAAATTGCTGAAGCTTACCTTGGGAATACTGAATGCTGTGGTCAAAGTACCAGCCTATTTCACAGATTATTCTCAGTGTCAGGTCACCAAAGATGTTGGAACCATCACTGGCCTCAATGTGCTCTGAGTCATCAATGAGCCAACTGCAGCTGTTGTTGCTTCTGGCGTGGACAAAAAGGTTGATGCCAAGAGAAATGTCTCCTCTTTGATCTTGGAGATGATACTTTCAACGTCTCCATTCTTACCAGCGAAGATAGCATTTTTGAGGTCAAGTCCATACCTGTATAACACACTCTTAGGTTGGGAGGATTTTGACAACTAAATGGTCAATCATTTCAGTGCCAAGTTCAAGTGAAAGCACAAGGAGGACATCAGTGAGAACAAGAGAGATGTTTACCATCTTTGCATCACTTGTGAACATATAAAGTGTACCCTTTCAAGTCCAGTATTGTGATTGACCCATTCCAGCACTGCAATATATCAATACTGTAAACAAGAGGAAATGCAACTATTCTGGAGAATAAAATTTATTTAAAAATGACACCATAAAAAGAATTATTGTAATATCTGAAAGCAATGATCAGTAAAAGAGTTTAGATATCATATTTCAAGAAATTATGAAGAAAAATTGCTTAAATATCTTAAAAACAGAGGGCATAAAAAAATTAAAAGTCCACCAATCAGCTCCTGAAAGAGATCCCAAAATGAAAACTCCTAGGACTATCAGAGACAAATTTGTGAGTTCCCCAATCCCCAATAATTTTTTCTTAAAAAGACTCAGAAGAAAAAAAAATCAAATGTCACAGAGCCACAGTCTGGATGATACAGAATTTAGCAATTACAAAAAGAAAGGAACAGAGGGCTTAGAAAATTATATTCTGGGAAGCAAAAGAATTAGAATTTCAACCAAGAATAACCTACCCAGAAAAACTAAATCTAACCATGCAGAGGGAAAATGGCATTTACGAAATAGAAAATGTGCCAGAATTTCTAATGAAAAGACCGAAGCTAAATGAAAAATTTGGCATTCAAATGCAAAACTCAAGAGAGTCATAAAAGGTAAACATGAGTGAGAACTGATGAGGATAAAGTAAAATTATTTACATTCCCAAAAGGGAAGATGATACATGTAACTCTCAAGAACTTTATTGTTATGTTAGGGAACTTAGAATTTTTCTACATAGGCACAGGGCATAGATGTGAGTCCATTATGTTGGGATGATCTCAAAAAAAGTGGAAGACTGAAAAAGAGCAATGTCCTGGTAGAAGGAAGAAGGCAGAGGAAAATGGGGGGTGGTATTTCACATATAAAAGGTATACAAGAAAGAAGTTTTACAATGGAGGAGAATATGAAAAAACAGCCAATGCTCGAATGTCATGTTCAACTCAAGTAGTTAAAAAAGAATAGCATACATACATTTTCAACTGGGAACAGAAATCCTCTAATAGTGAAGAAGGAGAAAAATGAGATAAGAGGAAGACGGAATTGATAAGAAGGGCAGATAGAGGGAAGCAGTTACTGAAGGCAAAAAAGATTTTTGAGGAGGAACAGGGTCATAAAGAGAAAGAGAATGTTCAATGAAAATAGGATGGAGGGAAATATACAGTTATCATTCATTACTGTGAAAGTGAATGTGATGAACTCACCCACACAAAACAGAAGTGGATAGTAGAAGGGATTAGAAACCAGAATGCAAAAAAATATTATTTACAAGAAAAACACTTGTAGCACCAAGACATGTATTATGCTTCAACTAAAATTAAAAAAGCAGGGATAAAAATCATGATCTCAGACACAAGAGAAGCAAACATAGATGCAATTAAGGCACATAATCAGGTAACCTATATTTTGCTGCAAAGTACAACAAATAATGAAGTAATATTAATACTAAACATATGCACCAAAAAGTATAGGATTCAAATTCCTAAGGAAAATGCTAAAAGAATTAGAGGAGGAAATAGTCAATAAAGCAATACTAGTGAGACATCTCAATTTAACCCTCTCAGAACTAGATAAATTTAACCATAAATTAAGTAAGCAAAAAGTAAAGGAGATGAAAAGATTTTTAGAAAAGTTGGGTATGATAGGCCTCTGGAAAAAAATGGTTTAGAGTAGAATGGAGCATACTCTTTTTCCTCTTCATAAAAATTGACCATATGTTAGGGCACAAAATTTTACAAACAAATACAGAAAAACAGAAATATTAAATTGATTATCACTGCACCATGATGCAATATAAATTATATTCACTCAAGGGTCCTGGCAGCATAGATTAAAAATTACAATAAAATAAACAAATAAAAATTTGGAAACCAAGTAATCTAATCCTAAGGAATGAATCAAGGAACAATTCATACATATAATCAGTAATTGCATTAAAGATAAGTACAACAATGAGATAGCACACCAAAATTTGTGTGAAGCATCCAAAACCATATTTAAGGAGAATTTAATATCTCTGATGCCTATATGAGAATAAAAAGGAAAAAAAGATCAGTTTAACTAATTGGACATGGAACTAAAATTAAAAAAAATACATAAAAAGAACAAAATTAAAATTCTCAAATAAACATCAAAATAGATATCCTGAAAAATAAAAGGAGAGACTAATGAAATTTACAGTAAAAAGCAAACACTGGAATACTAAGTAAAACTAGAGGTAGTTTTGTGAAAATAAAAATAGTAAAATAAATAAATCATTGGTTGACTTGTTTTTAAAAATAAACTAAATTACCAGTATCAAAAAATGAAAAAAGTGAATGCGTTACAAATGAAGATAAAATTAATGTAATTATCAGGAGCTATTTCACCCAACTGTATGCTTATAAATCTGATAGTCTCAATTAAATACATGAATATTTTTGAAACTGTAAATTGCCCAGATTAACAGAACTGGAAATGAGATATTTAAAAAAATCTTAGAAAAATAAATTGTTTCCTATTACCAATAAACTGAGTTACCTAAGAAAATATTTCCAGGACGATAGCTAACAAGCAGATTCTTTAAAACATTTAGAGAGTAACTAATTCCAATACCATATTTACTATTTGAAAAAAACAGGAAAAGGACTCCTACCAAAAAAATTTTTATGACATCATACTGTTTTTATATCTAAACCAACAAGAGCAATACCAAGGAAAAAGTAGATAAATTTTCCTAATCAATATTGATGCAAAATTAGTAACAAGAGACTACAACAATATATCACATTGAGATTATTATCTGCATGGCTGACCTAGTTAAATGTTAGGAAAATATAAATATAATTGCTAATATCAGTAAGAAAAGTTACAAAAAGCATATGATTATATCTGCAGTTGCAGAAAAAAGATTTTACCAAAATATAACACTTACCTATTAAAAATAGAAAAGATAGGAATGAATAGAACTTTTATTTCTTTTCATTTTATTTACTTTCCCGACTGATATTGAAAAAAACAATTTTAAAAATTGGTTTTTAAACTTTGAGTTTGAAATTCTTTCCTGTCCTCCATTGCCTCAATGAAAAGGCAAGCAATTTGATGTTATACATGTGTAGTCTGGCAAAGTATTTCCATAATAGTCCTGCTGTGAAAGAAAACATAGCCCAAAGAGGGGAAAACATCAAGAAAAATAAAGAAGGTAAAAAAAAGTATGCTTCAATATTTATACAGATACCATCAATTCTTTTTCTGGTGATGGATAACATTTCTCATCATAAGTTTTTCAGGTAGGCTTGGATCATGATATTGCTGAAAAAAGAAGTTATTCACAGCTAATCACATTACTGTTACTTTGTACACAGTGCATTTCACTTTAATTAAGCTCATGTAAGACTTTCCAGGTTTTTCTGAGAACACCCTACTCATCATTTCTTATAGCACAATAGTATTCCACCATAATCTACCCCTTTACCATATGTGAATTGAGAGCTCTGGAAGCAACCACCACTGCTCCTGATTCAGTGGCTCCTGCTCCTGGTCTGCTGGGGCTAATCTATGATGATATGGCCTATGCTGGACTATATTCCTCTCTCATCCTGGTGCAACAGATCTTTCTTGCTAGACCCAAAATGAACATATTCTTGTAAGAATTATTTTTAAATAAGACACCAAATCATCCTATGTATGGCATTTGAGTACAGAAAAAATGAGTTAATTTGTGCATCTGCAAATAAAAAGCTTCTTCACTTTAAAGAATTAAAATCTCCAGGCTTTATACAATCCCTGCAACATATGTCATAATGCAATGCACAGGGCTCTGGTAACATTGTGATGATCCATGTAACAGATTTGCATATAAAATTTGTATTCACAAGATTTACACAACAGAGCATTATAGCTCCAAAGAAAACCTCACTATTTATGAAGACTATAATATGAAGCCAAGGTTTAAAAGTCTGGTAAATAGATTTATGTACACAATCAGGTTAACAATCTGTATTTTAAACAGCTGTTCAGTATGAATGAATCTAACAAACCCTGATAAGAGAAACAGAAACTTTTGTTCAATGATGATATTAGGTAAGAAACAAAAAACTGTTTGGGATGAGGTTTTTTCAATATAGACATAAAAGTGATCTTTAAAAGTCATATACAGTGGATTGTTAAAACATTTCTTTTAAAGAAATTGCTAAAATTCATTAAGTTATTGTAGCATAAATATTTTTAATATCATGATAGCAATTCAATTCATAGCATATTTAAATAACTAGAAGAGTTAGTTTATAATGATAAAAACCAGTACAGACAGGTATAGTGATTTGCCCAATATTACAAATATTACATCAGTCAATAATAGAAATCACAATCTCTTCCTCAAGAAGTTTTCTAAAACAAGAAGCTGCTCCCCTCCAGAAGTATATGCAGTAGCTAATCTCAGTATTTATTTCATGGAATTTGTTCTATTAATTTTTATAGTAGAAAAAACAATATACAATATAATGACTATTCATAGTTGGTTGTAAAATTAATTTAGCTTTTCGGCTTGCAAATAGGGCAGAACTTGTATATATTTTAGATTTTACAGACTAATTCATAGCATTTACCCTCAGAAGATATACATCAGTACATAGAAGAAGGTAATAAAAACATTTACATAAAACATTAAAGGAGATCCACACTTTTTCTTCCTTCTCAGTCTTTACCTCCTATAGTTAACTAGTTCAACTATCTACATTTACTCTAAAGCACTTGCCCAGGCAAAACTTTGGATTATCCAACCATCAGCCTCTTTTTCTCCTATATATGAGGCTGATGAGTTCTAGAGGAAACTGAGAAAACTATGCTGTTTTGAACTACGGCAAATCAGTTATAACTAATACTAGCTAGGCTTTCATTGTTGCAGAATATTTCTTTTCTAAGTGACATTCTTCTTTTGTGAGTTGTAGTAGCTATTCACTGGGGATCCAACTGACTAGTTCCAGTTAGGTAATGATACTCTTTCCTTCTTTCCTGACTTCCTTCCCTCTTCCTCTCCCTTTGTCCACATGGGGAATCATACCCTTTAAAAATGTGGGTGCTCTTCCAAGGAGTACATATTTTAATTGTATTCAAGTTATTTGAAGGAAGCAGAGCCAATATGGCAGAGTAAAAGCAGGGACCTACAAGAGTTCTCTTTCAAACCCCCTCAAAAAACCTGTAAAAATGATTCTAAACAAATTCTAGAGGAGCAGAAGCCATAAAATGACAGACTAAAGCACATTTTCAGCTCAAGATAATTTGGAAAATCAACAGGAAGGTTGTATTGCACCAGACTGGGAGAGGAACACAGTTTAGCATGGGCCATACCAGAATGGATGGAGCTAGAGCCGACCTTAGATGACTAAATTACTGGAGGCAGCTGAAGTTTCCATTCTTCTCAACCCACAAACACCATACATCTTCAAAGGTCAGTGAAAAGATTCTCTCACCTACTGAAGGGGGCCATGGTCTGGCCCCAGTCCCAGTTCTGGCCCTAAGCCTGTTCTCAGCCCCAGCCCCAGCCACTGATGAAGCAGAGGATGCTTCTAGAGCTCCTCCCTTAACAAAGAGCACAAAAGTTAAGGAACTGACTGGGAAAATGAGCAAACAGGGGACAAAGAAACAGACTATTGATTCTTACTTTCTTGGTGAAGTTATTTCATTATGTCATTGGGGATGAGGGAGATCAAAACATATAACCAGAAGAAAACAAGAAAGCCAAAACTCCTGCATCCAAAGCCTCCAAGAAAAACATGAATTGGTCACAGGCCATGGAGGGACTCAAAAACGATTTTAAAAATCAAGTAAGAGAAGTAGGGGAAAAACTGGGAAGAGAAATGAAAGCAATGCAAAAAAAAAAAATCATGCAAAGGAGTCAACAGCTTGCTAAGGAAACCCCAAAAAGTGTGGAAGAAAATAACATATTTAAAACTAGATTAACCCAAATAGCAAAAGAGAAGTCAATGAGGAGAAGAATGCCTTAAAAGACAGACTGGAACAAATGAAAAAGAGTTCCAAAAGCTCACTGAAGAAAATAAATCCTTCAAAATTAGAATGGAGGAGGAGCCAATATGCCCAACTAGAATGACTGACCTGCTCTCACTTGCCCCCCATAGACCATAAAATACCTGCAAAAATGACTCTAAACATATTCTAGAGTAGTAGAAGCCACAAAATGTCAGAGTAAAAAAGATATCCAGCCGGGAAGACCAACAGGAAAGGTTACGTGCACTGGGTTTATACTGAAGCACAGTCCAGTGTGGGCCATGTGGTACAGACAGGACTGGAGTAGGCTTCAGGACACTGAATTATGAGTATTAGCTATGGTTCTCAGATTTATCAACCCACAAATACCATACACAGCTTCAAAGTTCAGTAAGAAAGCTCTTTCACCAGGGTGAGAGGGGAGTAAAATCTGGCCCCATAGTAGCTGCAGGCACTGTCACAGCAACATCCACTTTTGAAACCCTCAGTCTAAAGATCCTGGGGGAATCAAGCAGCTGATCTGGGTCTCAGTCATGAGTAGCAGTCCTGGGGTGAGGAATAGTGCTGGCGTGGCATAGATGGTGGAGGCTGTGCAGAGGGAATCCTACTCGCAGTTCCAGGGCAGGAAAGCATGCATGTGGTCACTCACAGACCAGAATTCAGGACAGGAGAGGAGAGAATTCCTCTCCCTTAATTGTGCCACCTTGAAAGAATTGAGAACTTGCAGGTCCCTAAAGATATCTCAGAGAAGAGCTGAACAAAACATCTGAAATCTGGGGTAGTATATCCTGCACTTGACAAAGGACTCAAAAGTCAAATAAATGGCCATGAAAATTCCCCAAAAGGGAAAAAAATAAAACTACAGTAGGTTATTTCATTGGTCAAAAAGTATTTTCTTCCATCCCTTCAGATGAGGAAGAGCAAAGCACACCACCATAGGAAGACATCAAAGTCAAGACTTCTACATCTAAAACTTCTAAAAAACTATGCAATGATCTCAGGTCATGGAAGAGCTCAAAAAAGATTTTGAAAATCAAGCAGGAGAGATGGAGGAAAAATTTGGAGGAGAAATGAGAGTGATGCAAGAAAACTGTGAAAAAAGAGTCAAAACAGTTTGCTAAAGGAGACCCCCAAAAGAGGTGAAGAAAATAACACCTTTAAAAAAAGACTAACTCAACTGCCAAAAGTCCAAAAAGTCAATGTGAAGAATACTTTAAAAAGCTGAATGGGTCAAAGGGGAAAGGAGGTTAAAATTTCATTGAAGAAAATGGTTCCTTAAAAGTTAGAATGCAGCAGATAGAAGCTAATGATTTATGAGAAAGCAAGAAATTATTAAACAAAACCAAAAGTATGAAAAAATAAAAGACTATATGAAATATCTCATTGGAAAAACAACTGACATGGAAAATAGATTCAGGAGAGAGAACTTAAAAATTATTAGCCTACCTGAAAACCAAGATCAAAAAAAGAGCCTAGACATTATCTTCCAAGGAATTACCAAGGAAAACTGTCCTGATATTCTATCATCAGAGGGTAAAAAAGAAATGGAAAGAATTTACCAATTACCTCCTGAAAGAGACCCCAAAAGGAAACCTCCTAGGAATATTGTAGCCAAATTTCAGAGTTTCCAGGTCAAGGAGAAAATATTACAAGCAGCCAGAAGGAAGCAGTTCAAGTATTGTGGAAATACATTCAGGATAATACAGGATTTAGCAGCTTCAAAGGGACCAAAGGGCTTGTAATATGAATTTCCAAATGTCAAAGGAGATAGGATTAAAAAAAAGAATCCCCTTCATTATAATACCTCAGAGGAAAAATGGAATTTCAATGAAATAGAGGACTTCCAAACATTCTTGTTGAAAAGATCAGAGTTAAATAGAAAATTTGACTTTCAAATGCAGTAATCAAGAGAAATAAGAAAAGGTGTAGGGAGAAGAGTCTGTGACCCTGCAGGTCAAGCCACAGTGACCTTGGAGATAGGATTCCAAGCCAGAAGTTGTTGCTGGGGTCCAATAATGAATCCCTAGAAAAGAGGGTCTGGGTAGATGGGCCCAGGGGGACTTTGGACTTGGAACTTGGTGGGACTAATGCTATATGGGAGCTAAGTGAAGCTAAGGCTCTAATTCTCTTTGCCTGGGGGAATGTTTGTATGTTTTTTCTTTGATGTAAACATTCCTCTGTAAAAGCTAATCTGATTGCTAATTGGTTAATGGAACTGGGATACTTGGAGAACACAATTTGTGGGAGATTGAGGTAGTGGCAGAAACCAGATCACTCCCATGTCCCCTAAGAGCAACCAAGAATACGTGTTGAGAGAATCCTAAGAATTCAGACAGTGAGTGAAGGCCTGAGTTATCACCATTATACTAATATGCAATTATGGTCAGAAAAGGAAAATTCTAAAATGTCCCTTTCTTTTACCTCAACTTCTTTTTCTTGTTTTCATATATCTTCTAGTCTCACAGTTATTTTGTTGAAAAAAAAAAAACAATTTGCTTCTTTTTTTACTAGCTTATACAACTATATTACATTTCATCTTGTAAGAAATAACCCCAATGAGTGTACAACCCTAAAAAAATTAGAATGGAGCAAATGGAAGCTAATGATTTTATGAGAAATCAATAAAATGTAAAACAAAACCCAAACGAATGAAAAAAATAGAAGATAATATGAAGTGTCTCATTGCATAAAAAACTGAGTTAGAAAATTGTTGCAGGAGAGATAATTTAAAAATTATTGGACTACCTAAAAGTCATGATCAATAAGAGAGGTTAGACATCACCTTTCAAAAAATTTTCAAGGAAAACTGCTTTGATATTCTAAAACCTGAGGATAAAATAGAAATGGAAAGAATTTACTTCTTACCTCCTGAGATTCCAAAAGAAAAATCCTAGGAATACTGTAGCCAAATTCCAGAGTTCTCAGGTCCAAAAGGAAACATTTCAAGCAGCCATAAAGACCTAATTCAAGTACTATGAAATACAATCAGGAAAAAACAAGATCGAGCAGTTTCTACACTAAAGTAGGAGGGCTTGGAACATGAAATTCCAGAGATAAAAGGATGTAGGATTAAAACCAAGAGTCACCTACCCAGAAAAACTGATTATCATACTTTGGGGGAAATAGTGGAACTGCAATGAAATAGCAGACTTCCAAGCATTCTCCTTGACAAGACCTGTGCTGAATAGAAAATTTGGCTTTCAAATACAACAATAAAGAAAAAGTATGAAAAGGTAAATAGGGAAGAGAAACCATAAGGGACTTATTAAAGTTGAACTGTTTATATTTTTACATGGACAAAGTGTTATTTGTAACTCATGAGACCTTTCTCAGTATTAGTATAGTTGGAGGGAATACACATACACACACACACATATACATATCTATGTATGCATGCACATGCACACACACATAGACAGAGAGAGACAGACAGAGAGTGCACAGGGTGAGTTGAATATGAAGGGATGATATCAAAAAAAAGAAAATTAAGTTTTGAGAGGAACTTACTAGAAGAGAAACAGAGAGGTAGAATACAGTAAACCATCTCACATAAAAGAGGCAAGAGGGAGCTTTTACAATGGAAAGGAAGAAGGGGAAAGTGACAGGGAATAAGCAAGCCTTCCTTCCATCAGATTTGACTTCAGGAAGGAATAACATTCACATTGAATTGAGTATGGGAGTTCATCTTACCCAACAGGAAATCAGGGGTAAGGGGATAAGAGAGGGGGGATAAGAGTAGGGAGAGTAGATTGGGTGAAGGGGTAATTAGAAGCAAACACTTTGATAGAGGGGCAAGTGAAAAGAGAAGCATAATAAATAGAGGGTGGGACAAAATAGAGGGAAATTTAGTCTTCCGCAACATGCCTGTAATGGAAGTGCTTTTCATGACTACTCATGTATATGTGTACTCATATATCAAATTGCTTGGTCTCTCAATGATGGCGGATGGGGAGGGGGGATGGGAGGGAATGTTGAACTCAAAGCTTTAAAAGTGAATGTTAAACATTGTTTTTCAAATGTAACTAAGAAATAAGATATATAGGCAATGGGATTTATAGATCTATCTTGCCCTACAGGAAAATAGAAGGGAGAGGGATGATAGAATGGAGGGCAGAATGGAGGAAAGGGTAATCAAAATACATCCTGTCCTGTGGTGTTGGGAGGGGATAATGGGGAGAAATTTTGATATTCAAAATTATGTGGAAGTGAATGTTGAAAACTGAAAATAAATACATTTTTAAAAAGACATTTGTAGACATCCTGTTTTCCAGAGCTAAGACCCAGTTAGCAGGCTCTGCCCTGAGTTTGGCATAACAACAATCAATGATGCTCACCCTCTAGATGATCTCTAGGTGACCTCTGAGTGACCTCAACCACCACCAAATTCTAGAATTATTTCTGATCACACCAGGTGTTCTCTGAGTTTGGACAAACACTTCCTGCATCCTTATTCTAAACATGAAATCCTGCTATGAATCAAACTTGTCACATTGTTTCTGTTACCCATCATTTTCAGGTCTACAGGTCACTGTGTAGACATAGGCATAAGTACTGACATCTTCCCACACTAAAGAAGGTTCTTTCCATTAGGGGCAGGGCTCCAGCACATGTATTCTTTCTTGCAAGTCATTTTCTTCACTTTGAAATTAATTAAACTTCTGTTTGTGTTCTGACACACCTGCACCTGACCTACTCTATTTGGCTCTGATGATTCCCAGGTTAGGGGTCAGCTCCAGTCTGAATAATAATTGCTTAAATTTTGCAAGATTCATACCTCCAGATCTGGGCACTAGATTTTTTTCTTCTTCCCTACTTATTTATTATATTGTGGTTTATTTTTTTCAAAAAAATTGGGACAATTAACTCTTATTCTTTCATGTAGTTTTCATTTCTGATTTTTTGAGCTAGAGAGCTGGAAAATCAGGCTTTCAAAAACCCCAATACAATTCAAAGGAGGCTACTTTACTATGCCTTTAAAGACAAATCATTCTGGCTCTCATTAATTGGCAAATAATAGGCCCAAATCCAAGCCTCACTTGCTCATTATTTGGGTTTTGAAGGCACAGTGTAAGTGCAAATAGCAATTGTTTATGTTCTGGCCAGAAACCCTAAGGGTCTTCCCCTCCCAGACTTATTCCTTTGAGTAGGCAAACTAGGCCATCTTTTGTCATTGGTCTTCTTCAAAAATGGAGGAACAACTGTCTTCATCATATTCCAACAGCAGCTGTTTGAGATCTTTTATTCATCTCTGAAGTCTTAACATCTTGAACTCTTCAGCAGAGGACCTTGCCTCACACCTACTGGGAAAATGAAGGTCAATCACTCTAAGCTCCCCTTTGCCTTTTATTTTTACATCTCAAAACCTTTTGACTTCATCCTCCATTCACTACTCCAATCTTTGATGAAAAACGGTTATCACAGTTAACACTTTCTACTTGTATCGTCCTCTCTTTGCAGATATTCTGTCAATAGCTCTAGTCCTTTCTAATCTTTAATTTATTTGCTGAATCTTCCCATGCTCTCTACAAACATGGATAGATTTTGCTATCCTTAAATTATAAATTGACCACCTATTCTCTCAATATATCATAATTAATCTCTTCTCCTTCTACAAACCCCTAAAAAAAATATCTATCCTTAAGGTTTCACTTCCTCTTCTCTCATTCACTTCTTAAATATTTTGAAATTTAGCTTCTGATTTCATTGCTAGCTGCAATTGTTCTCTCCATAGTTATTTTGAAAATGCTTAATTTCCCTTAACCTTTTTTTTGTTGCTTATCTGGAAAATTTTTGGCCTTTCATCTTCCAGATGAATTTTGTTATTTTTATTTCCATATAAAATAAAATATAAAATTATATTTTCCATATAAAATATAAAATTGCCAAAAAATGTTTTGGTAATTTGATTGGCATGACATTGAACATGTAAATTAATTTAGATATAGTTGTAATTATTATTACATTGGCCCATCCTCTTCTGAACAATTAATATTTCTTTAATTGTTTAGATCTGTCTTAATTTGGCTGAAAAAAAAGTATTTAAAATTGTGTTCATGCAGTTCCTGGGTATATCTCAAAGGATAAATTCCCAAGTTCTTTATACTTGCTCTAGCTATTTTAAATAGTTTCCCTCTCTATCTCTTCCTACTAGGTTTTAATGGTACTATATAGATCTTTTTTGTCATTGTTGTTGGGTGGAGAAAAGTCCCTTTTTGAGGCACGCAAAGGAACTGGTGCCCTGGTCTCAGTTCCCAAGCTTAAAAAAAAACTATCATATGTGTCCACAGGAAAGCAAGGATCCTTCCTGGCCAGTGAAGGGGTAACCACATCTCTCCTTGGATCATACCACTTTGGTAGCACTGAGAAATTGCAGATACCCAAAACTAGATCAAAAAACAGATAAAAGTATACACCCTGGGAGCAATATCCAACTTTAATATAAATTTAAGGAAAACAAAAATAACTTTGAAAATTGAGCAAATAATACAAAAAGAACTGATCATAAAAAAAGTTTACTATGTTGATAGGGAAGATTAAAACAAAAACTCAGAAGAAGACATCACTATTGAAACAGAAGCAAAGTCTCAAAAAATGTGAATTGGACACAAGCTCAACAAGAATTCCTGGAAGATCTCAAATAAGAAAGGAAAATTTAAGAAGAGAAATAAGAGTACTGCAAGAAAATTATGAAAAGAATCAACAACTTGAGATAAAATTCACAAATGTATCTAAGAAGGCACCTTAAAGATGGAATTAATCCAATAATTTTTTAAAAAGCATAAAAATTCACTGAAGAAAAATAAACTTCTTAAAATATAGAAATGATGTAAAGATTCTGTAAAATTCTGTAAAAATTTCTGTAAAAAAAAAGACTTCTGTTAAAAAAAAAAGACTTCTGTTAAAAGAAGTACAAAACCGCACTGAAATTAGATTTGGGATACCTAAACCAGGAAGAGCCAAAACAGAGAAATAAAATTATAGACCAATTTCCCTAATGGATAAAGATGCAAAAATTTTAAATAAGATATTAACAAAAAGAGAAGAGTTAAGTCTATCAGAGTTTGTCATCACACAATGTAACTGTTACTGTGTATGACGTTCTCCTGGTTCTACTCACTTAAGATATGCTTTTCTAAAAAGAAAGCAACTTTTGAGGGGTCAACAATCACATTCATCAAACACATATACCAATAGAGAAAATATAAGCAGAATTAACAGACAGAGCTTACAACTGTCTCACCACATGCAATACATTTATCATTACCAGAGAGAGAAGCACCAACATCTGGTTTTTAAAATCCGGGGGCTTCTTAAAATAGCTGCCCAGAGTTTCATCTGGTGCACAAATCTTCTAATCCCCAAAGCAAATCCTCACCTCAGAGTATACATACTCTTTTCAGAGCCAGAGGACACAACCCTTCATGACCCAGTGCCTCATTAGCAATCAGAAAAATGTGTGGGCCTTCATATAAAACAAGTCTCCCCTGAGCAAGTGTCCCTTAGTAGCCCCACCTGAGGCCTATTATTGGATGAGGAAGATTTTTAAATCCTATTGCAATTTGGCTTTCTGGTATCTGAATAAATATTTTGGTTTCATCTCTGAGGAAGAGAGTTCATTTTGTGAATTTACCCTGGAACTTTTCATATTCATAGCTACTGCTACAGGTATTGCACTGGTGTTCAAACTCTTACAATTAATCTTTGGGAAGGTTATTTTCAACTACAACATCATCTGTAGCTGGAAACATTTCTAAAGAACCATATTCTACCTTATTCTTCAATAGTTAACTTTTCTAGCAAATTTTCAATTTTATCTTTTAACATAAATATGTTACAGTTTTTTCCTTGAAGCAACATGTTTAAATTATTGAGGTTTTCAGAAAATATTTGACAAGTAACACAGTTTTGAGAGTCATGAATCATTATGAAAAATTAATATAATCAGATTTCTGTTCACTTAAAAATGTAACAATCTTTTCATTTCAATAATCTGTTTAAACTTTATCATCTTGAGAACCAGCTCACCACTGATATGGTGATAAACATTTGTATTTGTAGTATGTCTTTCCAAAGGTTTGAAAACAAATGATAGGTAAGGGCATGACTTCTAATGAGGTTAATGATTCTGACAGTAAAGTGAAGCATCACATCGAATTCTGGTGATATGTGTGTGTGTGTGTGTGTGTGTGTGTGTGTATATATATATATGTATATATGTATATATGTATATGTATATATTTGGCTACAAGTGCCTTCTGATAGATGATGCAATGAATAAAAGTGATATGTTCATTTTTACTAGCTTTAACTTTTCCTACAAATCCAATATACTCACACACCACAGACTCCAACACATTTTTTTCCATTCTAAACCTTCATTGGGAACAATTCATCGATTTTATGATATATATCTTTCCCTCTTGGTATGCCCTTCCAGAAGACGAGAAAACAATAATTAGTTATGTACATTTCATTCATAAATATATCATACATAAAGTAACAACTGGGTCATATTAGAAATACCAGTTGTTTTAACTAACTGAATTGCAAATTTTGGGCTGCTCTTAAGCCTGATAACAAGCTTCTGGAATTGGTCATTACTAATCTTCAGAAATTCTTTTGAAAACAGTATCATTTGATAAAAGAATTTTATGAATTCCATCCCCATACTTTTTCTATGAACTCTTTCTGACATTTTAATAGTAGCAGGTAATATGAAATTTTTTCTTATTATGTAGTGCTTTTTAGTTTTTGTGATTAAATAAGCTCATAAGGTACAAGTAAATGCTTTTTGTTGACAGTAACAAATCTCTTAAAATGTTGTTTTTCTTTATTTGAAGATTTCAAAAGTCATTCAAAATATTCCTTTGATTTATTGTAATATGTTTCATGCTTTGCATTAAAACGTCATTTTTCTTTGATTGGTTTCATGCTCACTGCAGTCAAAACTACTTTACAAATTAAGCAAAGAGATTTTTCCACACAATCATCAATATAATATTAGAAGCAAATCCATAATGCAAAATGGTTCATCATATTTTCTATCTCTTGTCAATTTAGGTGGACTACAATCTGGTAATGAAGACTGTGGTACATTGCCATCAGTATTTTTACCTCTTTTGTATAAATTTAGCTATTTATTCATAGCCAAAAACATTTTTGTCCTAAAATATTAAAAAAATTCTAATAATTTCTCAAATAAATAATGTATGAAATTCCATTTATGCCTTTTGAAAAAGAAGATGTTCACACATACACACCTACAGCAATGATGGTGGGAAAATATTATTAAAGGTTTTTTGTCTTGCTGCAGTTAAACATTTATGTTTCTGTAAAAGAAGGAGATAACAGCAACTTTAAAAATCAAACATTTTAATACACTACAAAGATATATTAATATGATAATTACATTCTGAGGAATGGTGTAAGAAAATGTTAAAAGTGTTTGTTTTCCATAATTAAACTATTATGTTTCTGTAAGAGCTGATAACTTAGTGTGTACAGTAAAAACACCGCAATTCGTTACATAAAATAGTATTGAATGGGAGCCAAGATGTTTCTGGCAGTGTTCACTAGTATTGCCTGGTGTGATGGCATGTGCAGTACAAACAGGGAAGGTTGTATGCTCAAAGCCAAGGCTCCAGTGAAGTTGCATGATGCAACACAGGCAAGCACTATTAGAATTACCTTTAATTCATTATGTGTTTAATTTTGAATTCATTTTTGGTCATTTTGAGTTCTGAATCCATTTAATATTGCTAAATTTTTTGTGACTCCCACATTCAGTTATACAAACCCTTATGGGGTCATGAATTATAGTTTAAGAAGCACAGCTAAATCATACTGATTAGAGATTGTCAAATTAAAATCATTCTGATATAGCACATCACACCTATTAAAAATGACAAATGTTGAATGGGATGAGGGAAAATAGGGAACTGGGAGATCATTATTCACAGTAAAAGAAATGTTGCAATGATAATCAACTACGAAGATTTGCCTACTCAATTAAATAGAATTATTTGAGACAGTTCCAAAGAAATCATGAAAAACATGCTATTCACTTCCAGAGAGAAAGATGATGAACTCTGAGTGAAATTTTTTGCACAATTTTCTCAATTTCTTTTTTTTTCTTCTTTGGCAATATGACTAATATGGATTTTTTTTGTGTGTGTGATTTCACATGCATAATTGGCTTGTTAGTTTCTTATGAGTTGGTTGGTCAAGGTTTGGAGGGAGAGAGAAAATTTGGGACTCCAATTTTAAAAAGAAAAGTGCTCAAAATAAGTAATCAAATTTTAAAAATTAGATTGTTTTATTATTATTATTATTAATTTGTTTTCAGTTTTCTACAATGACTTCCATAAGTCTTAGATATTCTCCCCCTCCCCTTTCCTTCCCCTTATCCTCCCAAAGACAGCATGCAATCTTATATGGCTTCTACACCTACATTCTTATTAAACGCATTGATCATGTTGCATAGAGGAATTCAAATGAATAGGAAAAACCATGAGAAAACCCAAACAAAACAAAACACAAGAGAAAATTTTCTGCTTCATTCTGTGATCCAGTCCAGTTCTTTCTCTGGATGTGGAAGGCATTTTACCTCAAGAACGCATTGGGAATGTTTTAGGTTCTGGTATTACTGTAAAGGGCTAAGTTTACCAGAAAAATTTCTTGCACACTGTGGTTGTTACTATGTACAAAGTTCTCCTAGTTCTTCCCCTTTCACTCAGCATCAGTTCATATAAATCCTTCCAGGCCTCTCCGAAGTCTTCCTGTTCGTCATTTCTTATAGGACGTTACTTCATTACATTCACATACCAAACTTGTTCAGCCATTGATGGACATCTCCTTGATTTCCAGTTCTTGGCAACCACAAAGAGAGCTCCTATAAATATTTTTGTGCATGTGACACCCTTTCTCATTTTTATGATCTCTCTGGGATACAGTCCTAGAAGGGATATTACTGGGTCAAAGGGTATTCACATTTTTGTAGCCCTTTGGGCATATTTCCAAATTGCTCTCCAGAATGGCTGGATCAACCCACAGCTCCACCAACAATGAATTATTGTTTCAACTATCCCACATCTTCTCCAACATTTATCATCTTCCTGTTTGTCATATTAGTCAATCTGATAGATGTGATATGGTACCTCAGAGTTGTTTTTATTTTCTTCTCTCTAATCAATAGTGATATAGAACAATTTTTTATATAACTATATACAGCTTTAATTTCTTCCTCTGAAAACTGCCTGTTCATATCCTTTGACCATTTATCATTGGGGAATTTCTTGTATTCTTTCAAATTTGACTCAATTCTTTATATATTTTGGAAATGAGGCCTTTATCACAGACACTAGTTGAAGAAATTCTTTCTCAGTTTTCTGCTTTCCTCCTAATCTTGACTGCATTGGGTTTTCAATTTAATTTAACTTTTCAGTTTAATTTAACAAATTATCCATTTGTCAGATTTATGGAGAATGGAGAAATTCATGACCAAACCAGAGATAGAGAACATTATGAAGTATAAAATTATATTTGTGTAAGTGGAAGCTAATTACTCCATGAAATGTCAAGACACATAAAAAATAATGAAAAGGATGAACAAATAAAATAAAACATGAAATATGTCATTAGAAAAATAACTGACCTAGATGATAGAGAAGAGATAATTTAAGAATTATTGAACCATCTGAAAACTATGATCAAAAAAGAGCCTAGACATTATATTTCAACAAGATAACAAAGTAAAACAGACTTGCTATTCTAGAACCAGAGGGTAAAATGTAAATTGAAAGAATGCCCTAATCATCTCCTGAAAGAGACGCAAAAATGAAAACTCCCAGAAATGTTATAGCCAAATATCAGAGTTCTCTGTTCAATGAGAAAATATTGCAAGCAGCCACAAAGAAACAATTTAAATACCATGAAGTCATAGTCAGGATCAATCAAAATGTAGTAGCTTCTGTGTTAAAATGAGCAGAGGATTTGGTGCCAAGAACCTAGTAATGTAATCCAAAACAATTAGTCTATACTCAAGGAAAACTGTATATAATACTTCAGGGGAAAATCTGAGTGTTTAATGTATTAAAGGACTTTCAAGCATTCCTGATGAAAAGACTTAAACTAAATTGAAAATCTGAAATTCAACCATAACATTCAAAAGAAGCTCAAAAAGAGAAATACTAAAGAGAAATTAAATGGATTCAGTAAGGTTAAACTGTTTACATTCCCACATAAAACGAAGATATTTGTTAACACCTAAGAATTTTACCACTATTAAGGAAGGTAGCAGAGGTCTATCATAGAATGATGACATGGGTGCAAGCTGACTGTGAAGGGGTAATTGAAAGGAAATAATGGGTGAGAAAGAAGTGTGTACTGAGAAAAAGAGGAAAGGAGAAGAAAAATTGGGAAAACTATCTCACATAAAAGAGATGTACAATGAAGGGGAAATATGCTGTGAGAGGGGAAATTAGAGGGTAGGGAGTGGCAGGAAACACTTAAGCCTCATTCTAATGTCAAATTATTTTCTTTATTTAAAGTTCCTTTACTGAAATGGATTCCTAAAAATACTTTGAATCAGCAGCCTCATGATATCAGCTAATGGAAAAAATATCTTAAAATTCTCACTTCCTTAAAAGCAAACATAAACAAATAAAACCAAAAAGAGTACTTTCTTGAATCATACATTCCGATAGCACTCAATCCACCCTGCATTTCTTACTGACCTTCTAATCACACTATCAAATGAACCCATCATAACAGAATCACAACTGCACATTTGAAGATTTTGAATGAGTCAGAATATTTTCGTCATTCAAAATATTTAACCTTTTCATACTGACTATCTAGTTGAGAAGAGGTTTTTAGAATTGTGAGCATGAATATAGTGGGTCAACTTGAAATCATTCTATATTTGGAGAATCGTGGAGAATTAAACTAAGCCTAAGGACTGGCAAGATGTAAAATAAATATAGTCCATTAATGATATAGTCAGGATAAAACATCAAAGATTAGAATGTGTAGGCCACAGGATACAAACTATGTGTAACCATAATCGTATTACTCACCTTCATTAACTCTATGCTGCAGCTAAACAGGCCTTGTTATCCCTCACATAAGATATTTTGCCATCTATCTCCATACTTCCATAATAGGCTATGTATCCTTCCTGTAACTCATTGTCTCCTCACCCCTAGCCAAGTTTTCTTCAAAACTGGATTCATGTGCCACTTCCTAAGTGATCCTTTAAACCCAAGTATCTACTCTACCATATTACCTTATACTTACTTTGTATAAATTTTATATCAAGTAATATGTGTTCATATCATTTCCCTCAATATAATACATGAACATATATACATACAGCTATTTATGTCCACAATAAATTTATATTTTCTTAATTTATATATTAAATGTGTTTATTACAATTAATAATATATTTGGAGATATATTCATATATGGCCATATATCCATCCCCAATCAATAAAAAAAAATTCACAGACATCTTAGAATCAAATATGGTTTTGTGTAAGAGATAACATTTGGGATGTTTTTAGAAAGAATCTAAAGACTCTAAGAAGTGGAGGTAAGTAATGAGGGAGTGCTTTTCAGCCAAGGTTCATTGTTTCTGCAAAGTCAAGGAGTTGGGAGATAGAAAATAAGACACAGGGATTGCAAATAGGTCAGTTTACTAGAATTAAGAATGTACAACAAACTTCTGGGTTACAAAATGAGTATTATGTATTTTCTCTGATCTTCCAAACCTCTCTGATCTCCATAAAATAGGAATCATGTTCAATAAATAAAGCAGTTTTAGCTCTCTTGACGATCTAAGACACCAAAAACTGAAATGAGTTAACAAATCAATGACCTAACAGCAGACTGAAAAGGTGGATGGAAACCAAATGATGGGAGGATTTAATACGAGGCTGAGCATTTTTATCCTAAAGGCAATAGGAAGCCAACAGAGATTTTTGTAAGGCAGTGAATTGATCAGATATGTGTTTTAGAAATTTCAATTTGACAGCTATGTGGATAGTGATTCCAAAGTGCAGGGACTGGCAGAAAGAAAAGTAAATGGAAGATATTATAGTATTGCAAGAGAGATCTATGGGACTGAAGTGCCGTTGTCAACATGTGAGTACAGAAAAGAGGAGATTTAAGAGAAATGTTATGGATACAGAATCAGCAAGATGCCAATAGATAGAGGAGTGATACAGAGATATGAGTCAAAATTGACTCCAAGGCTACGAGTGTTACTGGAAGGATAGTGGTTCTATCAATAGAAATTGAAGAGTTTAGAAGGTGAATGGATTTAAGGTACAATATAATGAGTTGTATTTGCATAGTTTGAATTGGAGATTTCTTTGAAACAAGAAGGTAAAGATGTTAGCAATGTTGTACCAGAGTTTAAGAATTAAATCATGTGTGGATATATAGGCTCAGGAGTTATCTAGAGAGAGATAATGACTGAACCAGTAAAGGCCAATGACATTACAAGAGAGAGTGAAAAGAAGGGAAAGAAGAACTTTGAAGGCTACTTATTCTTTGGAGTGGATGAGAGAAACATTATGGTCTAACAAAGGTGAATGAGAAGTATTATTAGATACATGGGAGGAAATCAAGAGAGAACAAATCATTTATTTTATGAAGTGAAGTTTTGTCATGTATAGGACTAAAAATGGCACCGGAAGGCTACACTGACTGACTGACTTACCCTATAGTCTTTGAATCAATAAAAGAGTTGTAATACTTGAAATATATTTTGCTTTCGGTCGGAGACTATATGAATTAAGTTCATGAAGAAAAGCACTAAAGTTTTGTTAAAACTACATCTTCTACTGTAAGCTACCTTTTAAAAATCATTCTAGAATGAATCCAAGATTAAGCATGTTACCATATGACTCAGTCAGATGATTTTCGGAATTATGTGTAAAAAACATAGTATCCTACCACCATATTTCTAAAATTGTAAGGGAATTTAAAATTCAAATCAACCACATATCTTATCTGTCAGATGGAGAAATGGAGGCTGAAGAGGGTAAGTGACTCATCCAAGGTCACTTTGATAGTTCATTATCATTGAAATTACAAAATTTGAATAGAAAAAACAAGTGTTAATGACCAAGAAACAAACATGTAGGAACCTAGTTCTATCCAGTTCATATCCACAAAACAGGAGACACGCAAATAGAATGTCTTATAATTCTACCGACTGTAGAAATGAAAGTTATATTTCAAATTAAAAATATATATATATATATATATATATTTAGTGGTCTTGAGAATTAAAACAAATTGTACAAAAACAATACAATTTTTAATATTAAATTTATGGTCTTTTTCTAATGAAAATATGACAAACTGGATCAATCATCTCTATTACTGGTATATATAATAGATAAAATTGTTTTAAAACACTTCCCAGAGTGATCTATTATATCTAATCTTGTTTCAAAAACACTGATTATAAACAATGATATATTGGCAATAAAATTGAGCTGAAAAGATTGCGTAGATTAAAATAAGTGAATTTTTTCTATTTGATACAGTAATGCACATATTGCACACTTACTCTAGAATTCCATAATTTATAGTTTTCCACATAGAGGTACTTTAAGGTGTCCAATGCTCACTCTGATAACAAACTGAATATGAACTCAAAAATATAATTTGAAAGTATCTGAATGGGATATAATAACTAAGTAAATAAGGAGCAAACCAAAGCTTAGAATAATCTCAACATATCCTCTTCTTGCATAATACTGGGTAGAGTTCCACAAAAGTCTGACCACACATTAATCACACAAGTATTTAGTACTTATCTATTATGAACCAGTCACTATGGTATAGTTTGGAAAGACAAAAACAAGTAGTCTTGGTTAACAAAAATTCATTGATGCACCTCTTCAGCCTCCCTAGTCAGTGAAATAAATGGTATTTGCCTAATTTTGGGTACTCTACAGCTTTCTCTCTCACTAGTTAACACGTTAAAAATGTGGAACGTGGCATCAATTTGAGCTACAACGACCTTATTCTCACCAGTTGTATGTAGGCCTTTATTCATGATGGTAGATATATTTATCTACTTGAGTAGCAAGTTTTTAAAAAGTTGGTACAAGGGATGTAAAAATGACTCTGCAGATGCAGTAGCTTTTTGATAACCAAATACAAACATATTTTTTCCTCCAAGGAGCAAAAATAATTTACATAAAATTACAACAGTAACAAAGAGAACAGATTGTGCAACCTAAAGAAAGTTTTTTTCTTATAAGCTGTACATGCCATAACCATAGCGCACACTCAAGTGTTATTCTATGGTGTTGCAATATCTCAGATCACTTCTGCATTCTTTATAATTTTTGTGGAATATGCCTTTTGGAAAAATAGCGCAACAATATGTTAAGTAAAATTAACCAGTTGTGATTTTTTTAAGTGCTTTGAATTCTGTTTTTTTTTTCCCTTGCAAGTCTATAATTACACATGGAGAAATATACTGTAAAGCTCATGACAATATCCAATACCTGATAAATTGCTGAACTTTTGCCTTTATGGAAATGTATTATCTACTGATAAATCTTCATGTGATAGGGCCATGAAGTCACTTGAGAATAAAATTACAAAGATGGCAAAAGAAGTACCATCTTAAAATTTTTACTAATGTGGGCTCATGAATCCAGCCTTAATTTGAATTTGACTTTCCATTACAATGAACTAAAATTAAGAAAGTCATTGTAAAAAGAGAAAAAGTGAGAACCTCAAGCTTTTAATTTTCCCAACAATTTTCAGAGCTAATATATTTTACATAGTATCTACACACCAGTCATTTCAGACCACAATTTATTTGTTCACGATTTAAAAACTGCCTAACAGTCAGAGGCAGTATAGATTACTGGATAGAAAACTGTCTTTGGAGTCAAGAAGACCTGGGTTCAAGCTCTATCTTTGACACTTACTGGCTAAGTTATCCTGTATAAATCATCTAACCACTCCATGCTCCAGACAAATCGATAAGGATGTATGACAAGGAATACATGATGACCTGAAGTGGTATCATTTCCTTACTTGAGGCCATATCCATTAGCTATTGTCCTTTATATTCATGTGTGTGTGTGTGTGTGTATGTATAGCTAAACTCCATGTCAAAGTTGTCAACAATCACTACTTGCATTTCTGTTCCTCTCACTCTCTTGTTAATTCTTTACAGTATGGCATCTTACTTCACATAGCTCAATCCACTCTCTCCAAAGTTACCAATGATCTCTTTATTGTCACATCTAAAGACCTTTAAAAATGAATTTATTTTCAGTTTCAAATTCATTTTTTTCTCCTGACCCTTCCCCCACATATTGAGAAGGCAAGAAATAGGATATAAAGTCATATACATATTAAGTCATGCAAAACTGATGGGTGGGGCAAGAAAGTATGCTTTAATCTGTATTCTGAGTCCATCAGTGCTCTATTTGTAGGTTGATATCATTTTTCATCACAATTCTTTTGGAGCTGTTTTGGATTATTGGGTGGATCATTATACTGATCAGAGATAATAAATCTTTCACGTTGATTATCTCTACAATATTATAGTTATTGTATATATGATTCTCCTGATTCTACTTACTTCAATTTGCATCAGTTCACATAAATTTTCCCAGGTTTTTCTGAAACCATTCCCTTTATCATCATTTTTTTTAATAATGTAGTATTTCTTCTAATTCATATACCATAACTTATTCAGTCATTACCCAGTTGACACACATCCCCTCACAGAAAAAGAGCTACTGTAAATATTTTTGGTACATATATGTGTACTTTCCTTTAAAAAAAATCTCCTTGAAAAGACCTAGTATTGGTAATGCTGGGTTAAAGGTTGTACACATTTTTGTATTTCTTTCAGCACAGTTCCAAATTGTTCTCCGGAATGGTTAGAAGAATTCACATCTCTACCAATACACATTAGTGTACCAATTTTGCCTATATCCTCTCCCATGTTTGTTATCTTCCTTTCTCTTGCCTTAACAAGTATGATGAGTGTGAGGTGCTATCTCATTTTTTTTAATTTGCATTTTTCAAATTATTAGTGATCTAGTGAATTTTCTTATAATCTAATGGCCTTTTATTAATCCTCATTTTTCTTGACCTATCCTCAGCCTCTGACACTGCTAATCAACCTATATTAATTCTAATAAATAAATGATTATTATAAATTATTTTATATGAATTTTATTATATTATTTATTTCTAAACATTTTATATATTCATAGATTATAATTTATGTGATTTATATGAATATATCATATTCATTCATGTTATGTACTAGAAATAAATCATATATTTATTTATATATTATTTATATTATAATACAATGAATTATATTATAAATAATTTTTGCAAATAAATAATAGATAAATAAATAATAAGTAGATTTATATTTTCCCAACACATCTTTGTCTTTTGGTGTCCACCAAGTAGTTCCCTAGAACCTCTTCCTTTTGCTCTCTATATATTATATCACTAAGTGATCTCATTATATCCAAAGGATTCAATTGTCATCTCTATACAGATGATTCTAAAATATTTTTATCTAGTCATAACATCTCTCCTGATGTCTACTCTTGAATCTTCAGTTTCCTATTAGATATCCCAAACTGGATGTTTCATAACCACCTCAAATTCAACATGCCCAATCTGAACCCAACATCATTTTCCCAAAAACTTCCCCTTTTCCAAAATTTCCTCTTATAGTCAGTGGTACCACCATCCTTCCAGTCATCCAAGCTTACTAGGTCTCTACTTCTCATTCTCTACAATCCCCATATACAACTAATTGCCAAATCTTGTCAATTGTACTACCTTCTCAATCTTTCATAAGGATTCTATTCTTTCTTCTGCCACCTCTATCACCTTGGTGCAGGCACTAATCACCTCCTGTATTGACTCAAGTAACAGTCCTTTGCTTGCTCTCTCTGTCTCAAGTCTCTCATCATTCCAGGCCATACTCCATTCAGCTGCCTAAATGGTCTTTCTAAAGTGCAGGTCTGACCATGTTACTCCCCTATTCAAGAAATTTTGATGGTTTCCTATTTCCTCTAGGATAAAACAAACAAAACCCCCTCAATTTGCTTTGTAAATCCCTTCATAACATAACCCTTCCCTAATTTTCCTGTCTTTTCCAATTTTATTCATTTCCACATATCCTCCATTCAGTGACATGCCTTCTTTCTTTTTCTCACACATGGAACTTTCTTTCTAAACTTCATGAATTTTCACTGATTATCCTCCATACTTGAAATGCTTTGCCTCCTTATCTCTGTATCCTGGCTTCTCTGGTTTCCTTCAAGTGTTAACTAAAGTCTTGCCTTCCACAAGAGTCTTTTCATGCTCTTTATTAATTCTAGTGAAAAGTGTAAAAAGTTAAGATTTTGAGATAAGAATTCATTATTTGGGAAAAAAATAAGTTGGGAAAACTAGAAAGCAAGATAGCAAAAACTGTGCATAGACCAATATCTCACACCATTTACCAAGATAAGGTCAAAATGAATACATAACCTAAATGCAGAGATTTTTACAAGAAAATTAGAAGAATATGAAACATATTACTTATCAGAATATGGATAGGTGAACAATTTTTGAATAAAAAAGATAGCAAAATTAAGTGTAAAATGAATTATTTTGATTGTATTAAAAAAAACAAGTTTTTGTATAAATAAAAGAAATGTAGCCAAAATCAGAAGTAGAAAATTGGGGGAAAATTATAGATACTTTATCAAATAAAGGTCTCATATCTAAAATATGTGAAGAACTTTCTCAAATTTTTAAGAATATGATCCATTCCTCATTTAATAAATGGTCAAAGGATACGAACAGACAATTTCTTCTTTCAGAAAAAGAAATAAAAAATCTGTATAGTTGTTAAGAATGCTCTAAATCATTATTGGTTAGAGAAATGCAAATTAAAACAACTTTGGCATATCATTTTACACCAACAAGATTAGCTAAAATGATAGAAGGAGAAAGTAACAAATATTGGAAGGGATGTGGAAAAATTGGAACACTATTTCATTGTTGGTGGAATTGTGACTGATCCAGATATTTTGTAGGGCAATCTGGAATTATGCTAAAAGAGTTATTAAACTACCTATACCCTTTGACTCAGTAACATTACTACTTAGTCTATATCCAAAGATGATTAGGGGAAATAGAAAACAGCTTACTTGTTCTAAAATATTTCTAGCAGTTTTCTTTGTGGTGGTGAAGAAATGGAAATTGTTGGAATGTCCATCATTTGGGGAATGGCTAAACAAGCTGTGGGATGTGTTTGTGATGAAATGCTATACTATAAGAAATGAAGAGCTCAATGAGTTTAGAAAAATAATACATTTACATGATTAATTTTGTTTTATATTTGAAAGGAATAGCAAGTTGTGCATAGTAAATCTACAGTTTCATGTTCAACCATTTATTTTATTATATCATCTTTTATATTCTTTATTATAGAAATGCTTTTCTTGATTTCATAAATTGAAAATAAAATAAATTAATTTAGTTAGAATAATTCTAGTGACTTCCTTCTGGGATTTATCTCTAATTTGTCCTGTATGCCTTGTTTTTTGGTAGTTTTTGCTATACGAATACCCTGTTAGAATTTGAGCTCCTTGAAGGTAAGGACTTTTTTTTTGGTCATTTTCTGTATTCCCCAACTCTGAGCACAATGCTTAATATGCTTAATAAATAATTAACACACACTTTTTTATAGACTTTTTAATAGACTTTTATATGAGACAAAGGCATGCCTCATTTTTACCTAGCCTTAATTACTGAATGAACTTTGCCTCAAATAGCCTGAGACCTAGAAAAGACATTAGCTCAAAAGAGTCAAGGCCTCCTGTCCCGCCTAACTGCCATGGGCTGCCGGGTCATCTTACCTAACTCAGGTCTTCGGTGATCAGCCGGATAAATGTAATGAGAGAAGAGACCTCCAGAGTCAAACGGAAGTGTAGGCTTTATTCTGGATACCAGCTACACGTCAGCATGCAGGACAAGATCTCCCCTGTGGAGCCCTCTCCTCCTTCTGGAGGAGAGAGGAACCCAACCCCCAGGCTTTCCGGTCCCCATTTAAGCTCTCCAGCTGCATGGTTCCCTCGTGGATAGCATGCTCTCAGCCCCTTAGCCAATCAACAACAGGTGTGCTCAGACCATGGACCAATCTCAAGGGTGGGATGCTCTCCCCAGCAAGTTTCCACTGAGAAGAGGTGGAAAAACAAAATAGCTCGTGATTCACTCCTCAATTCCCAGCTGTACCGTGGGGGACCTTGTGAGAGCTCTGTGGTTTAGAAGCCCTCACCTTTACCTAACCCGAGACTGTTCATGTGAAAACCGAGTTTGCACCCCAACAGTCTCCCACTACATTCAGGTCAATCTCATTTATCTTGATCAATATCTTGCCACCAGATCCAAGTGACTCTGGAGGAGAGTACTGAAACTTAGAAAAATATATTGGGGTTTACAAGCTAGATTTCTTTTTTATGGACCATGCCTTAAACCTGAATCATTTCTAGTTCTCATTGATTGGTCAAAAATAGGTCCTAGCCCAAGCTTCACTTGGTCATTTTATTGGATTCTGATAGCTCAGAGTAAGTGTAAATAGCAGTCATTTCTGTTTTGGTCAGTAACTCTGAGGGTCCTCCCTTCCCAAATTGACTTTATTTTTTTGACTAGGTGGAAGAGGTCATTGATTTCCTGATGTCATGATCCTCTTCAAGAATGAAGGACAGGGGAGGAGCCAAGATGGCAGAGTAGAAAGATTCACATATGCTAGCTCTGAACCCACAGCCCATAGAATACCTATAAAGAGGAACTCCCAACAATTTCTGGAGCAGTGGAAACCACACAACAATGGAGTGGAGGAGATTTCTGTTCCAGAGAGCCCTGAAAAACTGACACCAAAGGTCCGTTGTGCACCAGACCTGGAGCAGAGCCCAGCCCTGCCTTGAAGGCGGCACCAAGAGGAGCAGATCTGAGCAGGCTTCAGGGACAGAATCTCTTGTGGCCGCGAAGGTCCCTCCACCCACAGGTGCTATAGGTCAGTGAGAGAGCCTTCTGGGCTGGCCAAGAGGGGAGCGAGGTATCTCAATAACTCAGGCCCCCTCAGGAGGTGGCAGTGGGAGAAGCAGAGGACAGGAGCTCCCAAAGCAGACAGGAGCTCTGATCCATTGTTGAAGGTCTCCACATAAACCCCCAGAGGGAACTGAGCCCCGTGTGGTGGCCCAGCCCCCACCTGAGAACCTGAACTTAATCTCACAATGAATAGCAGCCGGGCCCACCACTGAAAGCCCTGAGGCTGGGGAGCAGCATTAGAATCTCAGACCCCAAGCACTAGCTGGGCAGATCTAGAGGTGAGGTGGGGGGTGGAGAGGAATCTCAGAAGTCAAGTAACTGGCTGGGAAAATGCCCACAAAAGGGGAAAAAAAATAAGACCATAGAAGGCTACTTTATTGGTGAACGGATATTTCCACCTTTCCTTTCTGATGAGGAAGAACAATGCTTACCATCAGGTAAAGATGTAGAAGTCAAGGCCTCTGTATCACAAACATCTGAAATAGATATCCAATGGGCTCAGGCCATGGAAGAGCTCAAAAAGGATTTTGAAAATCAAGTTAGACAGGTGGAGGAAAAACTGGGAAGAGAAATGAGAGAGATGCAAGAAAAACATGAAAAACAGGTCAACATCTTGCTAAAGGAGACCCAAAAAAATGCTGAAGGAAATAACACCTTGAAAAACAGGCTCACTCAATTGGCAAAAGAGGTTCAAAAAGTCAATGAGGAGAAGAATGCATTCAAAAGCAGAATTAGCCAAATGGAAAAAGAGGTTCAAAAGCTCACTGAAGAAAATAGTTCTTTCAAAATTAGAATGGAACAGATGGAGGCTAATGACTTTATGAGAAACCAAGAAATCACCAAACAAAACCAAAAGAATGAAAAAATGGAAGATAATGTGAAATACCTCATTGGAAAAACAACTGACCTGGAAAATAGATCCAGGAGAGACAATTTAAAAATTATGGGACTACCTGAAAGCCATGTTCACAAGAAACTCCTAGATATCATCTTTCATGAAATTATCAAGGATAACTGCCCTGATATTCTAGAACCAGAGGGCAAAGTAAATATTGAAAGAATCCACTGATCACCTCCTGACAGAGATCCAAAAAGAGAAACTCCTCGGAATATTGTGGCCAAATTCTAGAATTTCCAGGTCAAGGAGAAAGTATTGCAAGCAGCTAGAAAGAAACAATTCCAGTATTGTGGAAATACCATCAGGATAACACAAGATCTAGCAGCTTCTACATTAAGGGATAGGAGGATATGGAATAGGATATCCCAGAAGTCCAAGGAACTAGGACTAAAACCATGAATCACCTACTCAGCAAAACTGAGTATAATACTTCAGGGGAAAATATGGTCTTTCAATGAAACAGAGGACTTTTAAGCATTCTTGATGAAAAGAACAGAGCTGAAAAGAAAATTTGACTTTCAAACACAAGAATGAGAAGAAGCATGAAAAAAGTAAACAGCAAAGAGAAGTCATAAGGGACTTACCAAAGTTGAACTGTACACATTCCTATATGGAAAGACAATATTTTTAGTTCTTGAAACTTTTCAGTATCTGGGTAGTTGGTGGGACTACACACACACACACACACACACACACACACACACACACAGAGACAGAGAGCACAGGGTAAATTGAATAGGATGGGACCATATCTTAAAAAAATTAAGGTAAATGTATAAGAGAAATGTATTGGAAGGAGAGAGGGTGAAATGGAATGGGGCAAATTATCTCTCATAGAAGAGGCAGGCAGGAGACTTTTTAGTGGAGGGAAAAAGAGGAGAGCTGAGAGAAAAACATGAAGTTTACTTCTTTCCATCACATTCAACTAAAGGAAGGAATAAAATGCACACTCATTTTCGTATGAAAACCTATCTTACAATACAGGAAAGTGGAGGAGAAGGGGATAAGCAGGGTGGGAGGGATGATGGAAGGGAGGGTAATGGGAGGAGGGAGCAATTTGAAGTCAACACTTTTGGGGAGAGACAGAATCAAAAGAGAGAATAGAAGCAATGGGGGGCAGGATAGGATGGAGGGAAATATAGTTAGTATTACACAATACGACTATTATGGAAGTCATTTGCAAAACTACACAGATATGGCCTATATTGAATTGCCTGCCTTCCCAAAGGGAATGGGTGTGGAGGAAGGAATGGGGACAAGTTGGAACTCAAAGTTTTAGGAACAACTGTTGGGTATTGTTTTTGCTACTAGGAAATAAGAAATATAGATAATGTGGAATAGAAAGTTTTCTGGCCCTACAGGACAAAAGAGAAGATGGGGACAAGGGAAGGGTGGATGATAGAAGAGAGGGCATATTGGTGATTGGGGAAATTAGAATGCTTGGTGTATTGGGGTGGAGGGAGGGGACAAATGGGGAGAAAATTTGGAACCTAAAATTTTGTGAAAATGAATGTAAAAAGTTAAATAAATAAATTTATAAAAAAAAGAATGAAGGACAAGCAGCACAAGTATAATAAGAACATAATATGAACTATGACTGTTGACATAGGATTATTTATTTGATGCTCTTCATGAATTGGCTAAAGACTCAAAAATTCCACAGTTTAGGCCATAGAAGTTTGATTTTTAAAAGCAAACAAAATGCTAAAGGAACAATTATTTATAGCAATGAGTTCACTAACATGTTGTCAAGTGGTTACAAAAAGTTAACATGACTTTTGCCCAGTTCATTTTGAATAATCTTAGAAAAGGTGTAGTTACCTAATTAAATCAATTCAACAAACTTGGTTACTATAATTGAGCTAGGAAAAAATAAATGGCTACTGAAGTTGTTTATTATGGTTCATTCTTTTACATACTGATGAAAAATAAAAAACTGAAAGTTGAAGTCCTCCTTGGTAGTCTATGCTGTGATCCACCTTAGAGAAGTCATGTGTTTACTCCAAGATCCAAGATAAAGCCACCTTCTACCCAATCTGCTTTATTGAGATATCATTTAAACCAACATGTCTTATGGTACTGTGTAAATTGTTGGGACAAGCAATAATTTTGATATATTTGTCGGGGCTAGACAAGAGTAACCATTTCTGTGCACTTTTACATTCCTTAAGCCACTTCCAAAACTGTGACCTGGATTAGATGAAAGTAGATTAATCTAGTATCTCCACCCAACGTACTTCTGTCTCACTAGAGTGCAAGATCTTAAGCCATACAGATATATTTCATTTTACTTTCAGTGCATTCTTGGAATACACCAAACAAAGGTGTAACACTTGTAACTCTTAAAAGTGAGCACACTTCAGTGTCTATTAGACATATTACAGAGACTGTTAGTTGTCAAGCATTTCAAGAATCATCTAAGCTCCAAGAAGCCATTCAATAAATATGACCAATTGTACCTGGGTGCAAAGTGCTGTTGAACATGAAAAATATCTCCAAGTACTGACAAAGCATTTCTTCAAATAAACCAAATTGATTTTCACAAAACAAAGGCCTTACTAAGAGACCTAGTAGGTAAATTGGAACATTAATAATTTCTTTATCCACGTAGCATAAGTTTCTTGAATTTGGAAGAACAGCAGGAAGAATTGTGATATTTTTTGAAGAGCTGCAAACCTTTGCTGTGAAAAACAATGCATTTGATAGTCAAGACAGTAGAAATACTGGGGTGGACAAGAAAATGAACTTATTTAACTCATTTTTCATTCAAGATTGTATCAAAACTATTTTCAGAAGAAATCCAGGTAAATCTGTAAGATCTGGTTATCTTTATCTTACTGTTAAGACTTCGCCCCTATATATATATATATATAGGGGCGAAGTCTTAACAGTATATATATATATATATGTACATATATATGTTTATATACATAAATTTCCACTTCCAATAAGCTTGGACGCCTTGTCCCCATTGATGGAATTATGAACTTTGATATTAGTATTAAACAGCAGGAAGAAAAATTGCTCCAGAATTACAGAAGATGCCTAAAGGAAGTAGAATACTGTAATGTAGCCTTCAGCATGCCACATATCATGAAATATTAAGCTATGTATCTGGAAGATGGAATTAAGCATACTTCATTGTTCTGGAAACTCCTTTGATCACCTATGGGCTTAAAATCAAGATTGTATTTAAGGGGGAAAAGGTATGATTAACATTAAATTGAATAACGGTATAGTTTCATGTTAAAGAAAAAAGGCACGTGTGAAAATTTTGTATGTTCAATGCCAAAATGAGTAAATAAAAGTGATTGTAGCAAAAGAACATATTGCATATTAAAAAAAAGTTTAATGTATAATTGTTAAGGTTTTTAAAAGTCAATAAATTATTTTAATTTTTCTCAATTAATTTTCAGAGTTCCATATGTGCATATAATCCTTTCAATTCACTGTGCTAGGTTTGACTGTTTCCAGATCATCTTATTTTCACTTAATGATCTAGTTCTTAGTAAATTTACAGACTTGACCTCTGATTGTAACCCTTTGAATCCAAACTTCACAGAATAAATCATTTTAGTAAAAGGATTTAATCTGTAAAACTTGGACTTGGTCAAAAGGCCACATCCAAGGACCTAGAAGGCTACATGTGGCCTTGAGGCTGCAAGTTCTCCACCCTTGTAATCTAGTACTTTTTAGGTTGCATATAAATCTTTTTTTTCCATCTTTATTCCATTGAAACACATTTACTCTGTCTCTCTATTTTATGTGGTAAATCTAAAACTTTGCTCTATGGAGGGGCAGAGTAAGAACATGGACTCATAGACTCACCTTAGCTCTACCACAGATTCCACCAGATACCTCTGAAAAGAGAATCTGAACAAATTTTGCAGTGGTAGAATCCACTAGGACACAGCGTGTGGCAGATTTGAACCCAGGACAGCCTGGAAGGTTGATAGGAAGGATCTAATACGTAGGGCTGCGGGAGTGCAAAGCACAGAGACTGCACCAGTGCAAACCACAGCATAGCAGAGTGCTGGGGCATACTGGAGTAGAACCAGCAGAGCAGATTCTCAAACATATCAGCCCAGGATGGGAGTCTAGCAGAACAGAGTGCGAGAGAAGTGCATGACACCCAGTAACAATAGCAGCTGGTCCTGAGACTATCAGCCCACAGATTCAATGTCTGTAAGTTATCTCTGAACTTCCAGGAGCCAAGATGGTGGAATGGTCTGTTAGTGCTCTCCCTCTCCTATTCATGGCCTTGAATAACCCAGAAAACTTCTGAAATAGTGGGATCAGCTGAAGGGGTAAACAGTTCGTTAGCTTGAGAAGCTAGGAAAATCATTAAGGAGAGACCCTCTTACTGTAACTGAAGAGGCCCAGTGCAGGGCTGGAGTGGCCCCAGACAGCATGACCTCAGCAAACCAGGAGGTGATCCTAAGCCCCAGAGGGTAGAGCATGTAAGCTTTAACACCAGGTTCCCAGGCATGCCTTTTATCACAGACAAGTGAATCAGGAAGACCCTAGTGCAGATGGAGGTTAATCAACCACAGAACCTACCTGTTCTCTAGCTCAGGAGGGGAAACCTCCTGCAGTCAGACCACCCTTCTCACACACTTTCATGCAGTGAGCTCCAGGGTAACTCTGGGGAAACACAGAAAGACTTCACTTGGCCTGTCTTGGTACAACCAGTTAGCTCAGCACCAGGTAAGCTGCAGTGTTCCAGCTTCTAGCTGAGAGAACCAGAAGCTGCAACACACAAAACCTCAAGTTCTCAGCCTAGGACAGAGCTCCCTGTGCCCCAGAAGCAAAGATCTATTCTAAAAGCTAGGAAAAAGTCAATCATCATTAGCAGGAAGCAAACCAGAAAAGAAAAGATCATAGAATCTTACTTTGTGGACAAAGTACAAAACAAGAATACAGAAGAGTTCAGCATTAAGAGTGTACTCCCATCTGAAACCTCAGAAGGGAATATGAACTGGTCTCAAGCTCAAAGCGCATTCTTGGAAAGGCTCAAGAAGGATATTTTTTATTTTTATTTTTATTTTATTTATATTCGGTGTTCCACAATTACTACCAAATAACTTAGATTTTTTCCCTCCCTCGGTCTTCTTCTTCCCTACCTCCCCTTTCCCTCCCTGAGATGGCATACAGTTTAATGTAGGTTCTACACATATGTTCCTATTACATGCATTTTCACCATAGTCACGTTGCATAGAAGAATTAAAATGAATTGAAGAAACCATATAACAAACCAAAACATAACAAAAAAGGCAATGACGTGCTATGTTCTGCAACAGAATTCCATGGTTCTTTCTTTGGATGTGGAAGGCATTTTGCCTTGAAAGAACATTGGGGATTTTTTAAGTAATTGCATTGCAGTGAAGTTCTAAGTCTATTAGAAAAAAAAAGCCCCACACACTGTAGTTGTTGCTGTGTACAAAGCTCCCCTGTTTCTGTTCCTTTCACTCAACATCAGATCATATACGTCTTTTCAGGTGTCTCTGAAGTCTTCCTGTTCATCATTTCTTATGGCACAATAGTATTCCATTACATTCATGTGCCACAATTTATTCAGACATTCCCCAATTGATGGGCAACCCCTTGATTTCCAGTTTTTGGCTACCACAAAGAGGGCTGCTATAAATATTTTTGTACACATGAGAACCTTTCCCATTTTGATGTTTTTTTGAGAATATAGTTCTACAAGCAGTATTGCTGGGTAAACGGGTATGAACATTTCTGTAGCCTTTTCTGCATAGTTCTAAATTGCTCTCCAGAATGGTTGGATCAGATCACAGCTCCACCAACAGTGAATTAGTGTTCCAACTCTCCCACATCCTCTCCAACATTTATCGTCTTCCCCTTTTATCATATTAGCCAATCTGACAGGTGTGATGTGGTGTCTCAGAGTTGTTTTGATGTACATCTCTCTAATCAATAGTGATTTAGCGCATTTTGTCATATGACTATGGATATCTTTAATTTCTTCTTCTGAAAACTGCTTGTTCATATCCTTTGACCATTTATCTATTGGGGAATGACTTGTATAATTGTACATTTGACTAAGTTCTCTCTCTATATTTATATATGAGGCCTTTATTATGGAAACTAGTTTGAAAAATTCTTTCCCAGTTTTCTGCTTCCCTCCTAATCTTGTTTGCATTGGGTTTGGCTGTGCAAAAGCTTTTCAGTTTAATATATCCATTTTGCACTTCATAATACTTTATATCTCTTGTTTAGTCAAGAATTCTTCCCTTCTCCATAAATCTGATAAATACACTATTCCTTGCTCCACTAATTTGTTTACAGTATGAAACTTTATACCCAGATCATGTTCCCACTTGGACTTAATTCTTGTGTAGAGTGTCAGGCATTCATCTATGCCTAATTTCTGCCACACTGTTATCCAGTTTTCCTAGGAATTTTTGTAGAACAGTGAGTTCTTATTCCATAACCTGGGGTCCTTGGGTTTATCAAACAGCAGATAGCCATATTCATTGACTACTGTGTCTTGAGAATCTAGCATCTTCCATTGGTCTACCCTTCTGTTTCTTAGCCAGTATCCAGTACTTTTGATAATTTCTGCTTTATAATACAATTTGAGATCTGGTAGAGCTATGCCTCCTTCCCTAGCATTTCTTTTCAACAGTTCCCTTGCTCTTCTGGACATTCTGAATCTGGATCATCTACAGCCCCATGTAATGGCCACAATGAGGGCCCAGAGCCCCATCCCCAATCTCTACCTTACAGGTATAATGCCTCACTCTGCTAGAGCTTGAGCTGCCTCTAAGTTCCTTTGACTCTCACCGTTTTGTTCTTCCAGATGAGTTTTGATATTATTTTTTCCAGCTCTAGAAAATAATTATCTGATAGTTTCATTGGTGTGGCACTAAATAAGTAAATTAATTTAGGTAGAAATGTCATTTTTAGTATATTGGCTCAGCCTATCCATGAGCAACTGATGTTTCTCTACTTAATTAGATCTGATTTTATTTGTACCAAGAGTGTTTGTAATTGTGTTTGTATAGTCCATGGATTGGTTTTGGCAAATAGAATCCCAAATATTTTGTAGTGTCTACGCTAGCTTTAATTGGGATTTTTCTTTCTATCTCTTGCTGTTTGATGTTGTTCATAATATATAGAAATGCAGAAGAATGGCGTGGGTTAATTTTGTAACTTGAAAATTTGCCAAAGTTTTTTATTATTTCAAGTAATTTTTTACTTGAGTCTCTGGGATTCTCTAAGTATATCATCATACCATCTGCAAAGAATGATAACTTAGTTTTTTTCTTTGCCCATTCTAATTCCTTCAATTACTTTTTCTTCACTTATTGCTACAGCTAACATTTCTAGTACCATATTGAATAATAGTGGTGATAATCGACATACTTGTTTCACCCCGATCTTATTGGAAATGCATCTAACTTATCTCCATTGCATATGATGCTTGCTGAATATTGCTTATTATTTTATGGAAAATTCCATTTATTCCTATGCCCTCCAGTGTTTTTAATAGTAATGGGTGTTGTATTTTGTCAAAAGCTTTTTCCGCATCTATTGAGATAATCAAGTGGTTTCTGTTAGTTTTGTTGTTGATATGATCAGTAATCCTAATAGTTTCCCCAATATTGCTCCAGTCCTACATTCCTGGTGTGAATCCTACCTCATCATAATGTATTATTCTCATGGGGAATTGTTGTATTCTTTTTTTAAAATCTTATTTTAAATTTTTGAATTGCTTTTCATTAGAGAGATTCTTCTATGGTTTTCTTTCTCTGTTTTGGCTCTTCCTGGTTTAGGTATCAAAACCATATTTGTATCACAAAAAGAATTTGGGAGGCCTCCTACTTCTCCAATTTTCCCAAATAGTCTATATAGCATTGGAATTAACTGTTCTTTAAATGTTTGATAGAATTCACTAGTAAATCCAGCTAGCCAGATTTTTTCCTAGGGATTTCACCAATGGCTTGTTCAATTTCTTTTTCTGAGATGAAGCTATTTAAGTGTTATGGTTCCTCTTCTGTTAATCTGGGCAATTTATATTTTTTAAAATACTCATCCATCTCATTTAGATTGTCAAATTGGTGAGCATAAAGTTGGGCAAAGCAATTTCTAATTATTGTATTAATTTCCTTCTCATTGGAGATAAGTTCACTCTTTTCATTATTGATATTGATAATTTGGTTTTCTTCTATCTTTTTTTAAATCAAATTAACCAAAGGTTTATCCATTTTATCAGTTTTTTTTTTTCATAAAATCTGCCCTTAGCTTTATTTGTTAGCTCAATAGTTTTCTTTATTTCAATCTTATAAATCTCTCTTTTGGTTTTCAGCATTTCTAATTTGGCATTTACTTGAGGATTTTTAATTTGTTCTTTTTGAAACTTTTTCAGCTGCATGCTCAATTCATTGATCTCCTCTTTCTCTATTTTATTCATGTAGGCATTTAAAAAAAATAAAGCTTCCCCTAAGAACTGCTTTTGCAGTATCCCATAAGATTTGGTAGGTTGTCTCATTATTTTCCTTCTCTTGAATGAAGTTGTTGATTATTTCTATGATTTATTATTTAACTCACTCCTTCTTTACAATTAGGTTATTTAGTTTCTAATTAATATTTATTTATCTTTTCATGGCCTTTGGTTACATATAATTTTTATTGCATTATGAGCTGAGAACGATGCATTGACTATTTCAACCTTTCTGCACTAGATTGTGAGGTTTTATGCCCAAGTACATGGTCAGTTTTTGTATATGTGCCATATTCCAGTGAGAAAAAGGTATATTCCTTTCTATCCCCATTTACTTTTCTCCAGAGAGCTATGATATTTACGTTATCCAGAATTTTGTTCACCTCCTTAACTTCTTTCCTGTTTATTTAAAGGTTATATTTATCAAGTTCAGAGAAGGGGAGATTGAGAGTCCCCACTAGTATAGTTTTACTGTCTATTTCTTCCTGCAACTCCCTTACCTTCTCCTCTACAAATTTGGATGTTATACCACTTGGAGTATATAAGTTTAGCAATGATATTGCTTCATTGTTTATGGTGTCTTCTAGCAGGATATAGTTTCCTTCCTCATCTCTTTTGATTAGATGTATTTCAGTTGTTGCTTTGTCTGAGATTAACTTTTCTATCTTTGCTTTTCTTACAGCAGCTGAAGCACAATATATTGTGTTCCAATCTTTCACCTTTACCCTATGTTCATCTCTACGTATCCCCCTGTTTCAAATGTGTTTCTTGTAAACAACATATTGTTGGATTATTGCTTTTAATCCATTCTGCTATCCATCTCTGTTTTATGGGAGGGTTCATCCCATTCACAGTTAAGATTACAATCTATGCCTTTCCCTCCATCCTCTTTCCTACCATTTGTGTTTTTAGTTTTCCCTTCTCCCTTCCCCTCCCTATTAGATTTTTAATTTTTGAAGACTACCGTCTCCTGCAGTCTTCCCTTTCTTCTTTCATGCCCCCTCCCTTTTACTCCCCTTTACCCTTACTACCTCTTCCCTCCCTTTTTGCCTCCCCCTCTTTCTTTCCCCCTTCCCCTCCTACTGCCTATAGAACTGGTTAGATTTATGTACTTAATTACGTTTGTTCTCCTCTCGAACCAAATCAGATGAGAGTACTCCTCAGTCGCAGTTCATCTCCCTCCCCTTTCTTCCTGTGATGTAATTTACCATTTGTTTTGCTTCTTCCTTTTCACATCTTCTCTTACAATTCCTTCACACACTTAAGTCACATTTTTATTATCATGCCATTTACTTTATACCTGCTCCCTCTATCTATATATCCCTTTTATATTTCATAATAGATAAACAATTCACAAGATTAACAAGTATCATCTGCCCTTACAGGGAAGTAAACAGTTTGCCCATACTGAGTAACAAGTTTTTCTTTTCTCTTGTTTACTTTTTTATGCCTCTTTTAACACCTGCATTTGAAGATCGAATTTTCTATTGAGTTCTGGCCTTTTTATCAGGAAGATCTGGAAATACCTTATTTCATTGAATGTCCATCTCCTTTGCGGAAATGTTAAGCTGAAATTGCTGGGTAGTTGATCCTTGATTATAGTCCCAGCTCCCTTGGCTTATGGAATGTCATATTCCAGTACCTTAGGTCTTTTAATTGAGAACCTGCAAGATCCCGTGTGATCCTGACTGTAGCTCCTAGACATTTGAATGGATTCTTACTGGCTGCCTGTAGTATTTTCTCCTTCACTAGATAGTTCTGGAATTTGACAACAATATTTCTTGGTGTTTTTAGTTTGGATCTTTTTTGGGGGGTAAAAAATGGATTCTTTTGATGACTATTTTGCTCTCTTCATCTAGCACTTCTGGGCAGTTTTCCTTGATGATTTCTTGGCAGATATTGTCCAGGCTCTTTTTTTATGATGACTTTCTGGTAGGCTAATAATTCTTAAATTTTCTTTCCTGGATCTATTTTCCAGGTCAGTTGTTTTTCCAATGAGATATTTTACATTTTCTTCTATTTTTTTCATTCTTTAGATTTTGTTTAACTGATAGAGTCATTAGCTTCTACTTGCCCAGTTCTAATTTTTATGAAATTGTTTTCTTCATTTAACTTTTGCATCTCCTTTTCCATCTGTCCATTTATTCCTTTCAAGGAATTATTTTCTCCAGTTAGTTCTTGTACTTCCTTTTCCATTTGTTCAATTTTCCTTTTTAAAGAGCTGTTCCCTTCAGTGAATTCTTTTTTCATACTTTTGAAATTATTGGCCAGTTTTTCTTCTGTTTCCTTCTTCAGCTCTTCCAAGAGTGTTCTTTGTGCATATGATCAGTTCATATTTCCTTCTGAAGTTTCAGATGTGAGTACAGTCTCAATTCTGACCTCTTTGGTGTTTTGGTCCTTGTCCCATAGAATGATTCTATGGTCTTTTCCTTCTTTCTTTGTGTCTTTTTCCTCATGATAGTGACCCTTTTTGTATTGTGGCCTGTAGTTCTTTCAGTTAGAAGCTAAAGGACCTGGAAGTGAGCTGGCAGGTGTGAGAAAGCAGAGACTGGCTGGATTCTTTTTTTTTTGTTATTCCCTGGTGTCTTCCCATTTTCTCTGGAATGCTAAGGCATGCCTGAGCTCCTGGTGTCGGTGGTTGTGAGGCTCCAAGCCCCTGAGGCTCCAGATCTCCTCTTAGTTGTGTTGCTAAGGTGGGTTTGACTGGGACAGCTTTGGTCCTCTGCCACAGTGAGAAGAATCCTCCTTAGCAATATTCCTAGCCTCACATGCTACAAGCCTTTTTACCCCTTCTGCTGACCCCACTAATTCAGGATTTTCCTGAGGAAATATTTTATGGTTCTTTCAAGGTCTACAATGGGAGGTTGAGAGAACATTGACCGATCACTCTGCCATTTTGGATCCTGGAAGTTCAAGTAAGTGACTTACAGGCATTTCATCTGCGAGCTGACAGTCTCAAGCACAGCTGCTGGAGATACCTGGGGCTGTGCCCATGGTTCTTACTTGCTCAGCTCTCCTGGACTCCCACCCTGTGCTGCTATTCCACTGTGCTGCCACTGCCTCAGGCTGCCCTATGTCTTTTCTGTTTGGCCTTTGCACAGGGAAGTGCTGCACTGTTTTCTATGTGCTCCTCCATCCCCATGGAACAGATCCTTCCCGTTAACCTTCCAGTCTGTCCTGGTCTGTGAATCTGCCACACTCTGGCAAATGTAGGATTCTCCACCTCCAAAATTTGGTCAGATTCTTTTTTTAGAGGTATCTGAAGGAGTTTTTCTGGTTAGGTGAGTAGTTGCTCTCACTCAGCCATCTTGGCTCTGCCTCCCTCTCAAGAAGGATTTTGAAAGCTAGATTAGAGAGATAGATGAAAAATTGGCCAATGATTTTAAAAATATGTAAATAAAATTCACAGAAAAGAACACTGGACAAAGGAAAAAGGAAGTACATAACCTAATTGAAGAAAATAGCTCTTTAAAAGGAACAATTGGACAGATGGAAAGGGAAGTGCAAAAGTTAACTAAAGAAAACAATCTGTTAAAAATTAGAATTGGGCAAGTAAAAGCTAATGACTCCATGAGTCATCAAGAATCAGTCAAACAGAATGTAAAGAATGACAAAATATTAGAAAATGTGAAATATATAATTGACAAAATAATTGACCTAGGAAATGGATCCAGGAGAGAAAAATCTAAGGATTATTGGTCTACTGGAAATCCACAATGAAAAAAAAAAAAGCCTGAACAATATCTTCCAAGAAACATAAAGGAAAACTGCCCTGAGGTCCTAGATCTATATGGCAAAATAATCATCAAAAGAATCCATCAATCGCTTCCTGAAATAGACCCTAAACTGAAAACACCTAGCATCTTAATTCCTTAGAGGAGAAGTTAGGAGTTACAGGAAGAAATAGACAGTAAAACTATTCTACTGGGAAACCTTAACTTTTTTCTCTCTGAACTTGACAAATCTAACCTCAAAATAAGCAAGAAAGAAGTTAAGGAGCACTAGGTGAGGTAGCTATGATAGATCTCTGGAGAAAACTGAATGAAGATTGAAAGGACTATACCTTTTAGTCAGCAGTACATGGCACAAATACAAAAACTGAGCATGTACTAGGGCATAAAATCTCACAATCTTGTGAGAAAGGCAGAGATGTTCAATGCATCCTTCTCAGATCATGATACAATAAAAATTATGTGTAATAAAATGCCATGGAAAGATAAAATAAAAAATTAATTGGAAACTAAAGGATATAATAGCAAAGAATGAGTGCATTACACAAAAAATCATAGAAACAATGAAGAACTTCATTCAAGGGAATGAAAATAACGGACAGTCTACCAAAACTTATAGGATGCTACCAAAAAAAAAATAGTTCTTAGGGTATGTTTTATAGCTTTGAACTCCTACATGAATAAAATAGAGAAAGAAGAGATCAATGAATTGGGCATGCAGCCAGCTGAAAAAGCTTGAAAAAGTACAAATTGAAAATCCCCAAATAAATACCAAATTAGAAATACTGACAACCAAAGGAGGGATTAATAAAATTTAAATCAAGAAGACTATTGAACTAATATATAAGACTAATGATGGGTTTTATGAAAAAAAAGCAATGAAATTGATAAACCTTTGGTCAATTTGATTTACAAAAGACAATAGAATACCAAATTTCCAATATCAAAAATTAAAAGGGTGAACTCACCTCCACTGAAGAGGAAATTAAAACAAAAATCAGAAATTACTTTGCCCAGCTGTATGCCACTAACTTTGACTAGCTAAGTGAGATAAATGAATATTTAAAATATATGTAAATTGCCCAGATTAACAGAAGAGGAAGTTGAATACTTAAATAACCCCATCTCAGAAAAAGAAATTGAACAAGCCATTGGTAAACTCCCTAGGAAAAAGTCTCCAGGGCCAGATGGATTTATAAATGAATTCTATCAAACACTTAAAGAACAGTTAATTCCAATGCTATATAGACTATTTGAGAAAACTGCTGAAGAAAGAGTTCTACCACATTCTTCTTTTGATATAATATGATTCTGATACCTAAACCAGGAAGGACCAAAAGAGAGAAAGAAAATTATAGAACAATTTCTCTACTGACTATAGGTGAAAAATTTTTAAATAATGAGATTAGAAAAACAAATGTGGCAACTTGTCATGAGAATAATACATTATGATCAGGCAGGACTTATACTAGGAAAGTAGGGTAGTTCAATATTAGGAAAACTATCAGCATGATTGATCATATCAACAACAAAACTAACAGAAGCCATATGATTATGTCAATAGTTTCAGAAAAAACTTTTGACAAAATACAATACCTATTCCTATTGAAAACACTGGAGAGCATAGGAATAAATCGACCCTTCTTCAAAATAATAAACAGTCTCTATCTAAAACCACTATGAAGCATTATAGACAATGAGGATAAGCTCAATGCATTTCCAGTAACATCAATGGTGGAAAAAAAGATGTCCATTATGACCATTGTTATTCAATATGATAGCAGATATGTTAGCTTTAGCTGTAAGAGAAGAAAAAGGAGATCAAGTAATTAGAATAGGCAAAGAAAAACTTAAGTTATCACTCTTTGTAGATGCTATAATGATATACTTAGAGAATTCCAGAGAATCAAGGAAAAAATTACTTGAGAAAATAAACAACTTTGGCAAAGTTGCAGGTTACAAAATAAACCAAAATAAATGTTCTGTATTTCTATATATTACCAACAGAGTCCAACAGAAAAAGCTGGAAAGAGAAATTCCATTTAAAGTTATGGCAGACACTATAAAATAGCTGAGAATCTATCTGAAAAAACAAATCCAGTGGCTATATGAACACAATTACAAAATACTTTTTGCATAAATAAAATCAGATCTAAGTAAGTGGAAAAACATCAGTTGTTCATGGGTAGGCTGAGCTACTATAATAAAAATGACAATTCTATCTAAAGTAATTTACTTATTCCATGCCATACAAATCAAACTAACAGAAAATTATTTTCTATAGCTAGACATCAAAATTCATCTGGAAAAAATGGTCTAGAATATCAAGGGAATAAATGAAAAGAAATGCTAGGGAAGCTGGCCTAACCCTACCACATCTAAAATTCTATGATGCATATTTATGCATGCAATCATCAAAACCATTTAGTACTGGCTAAGATATACAGGAATAGATCAGTGGAATAGGAATAATTACACAAGACACAATAGTGAATGACTACAGCAGTCTACTGTTTGATAAATCCAAAGATCCCAGCTTCTGGGATAAGAACTCACTGTTTAATAAAATTACTTGCAACAACTGGATAACAGCATGGCGGAAACTATGCATAGATCAATGTCTAACACTGTACACAAGAATAAAGTCCAAATGGATACAAGATTTCGGTATAAAGACAGATAGTATAACAATTTAGAGGAGAAATGAATAGTGTATTTATGGAGAATGGAGAAATATATGGCCAAACAAGAGATAGAGAACATTATAAAGTGCAAAATGGGTAATTTTGAAGACATTAAATTGAAAATTTTTCACTTAAACAAACGGAATGCAGTGGAAGATTAGGAGGGAAACTGAAAACTTAGAAAAAAATTTTGCTACTAAGGTCTGTGATAAAGGTCTCATTTCTAAAATATATAGGGAACTGAGTGAAATTTACAAGAATACAAGTGATTCCCCAATTGATAAATGGTCAATGGATATGAACAGACAATTTTCAGAAGAAGAAATTCAAGCTATCTATAGTCATATAAAAATGCACTTAGTCATTATTGATTAGAGAGATGAAAATCAAAACAACTTACATCACACCTATCAGATTGGCTAATATGACAAAAGAGAAAGTTGATAAATGTTGGAGAAGATGTGGGAGAGTTGGAACACTAATTCATTGTTTGTGGAGCTGTAAGCTGAACCAACCATTCTGGAGAGCAATTTGAAACTATGCCCAAAAGGCTACAAAAATGTGTATATCATTTGACCCAATAATATCACTTCTACGACTATGTTCCATAGAAATCATAAAAATGTGTGTAAAATTATTTTAGCACCTCTCTTCGTGGTGACCAAGTACTGAAAATGAAGGGCTTGCCTATCAATTGGGGAATGGCTGAACAAGTTGTGGTGTATGAATGTGAAGGAATACTATTGTGATATAAGAAATGAACAGTAAGACTTCAGGGAGACGTGGAAGGACTTATATGAACTGATGTTGAGTGAAATAAGCAGAAGTAGGAGAACAGTGTACACAGTATCAGCCACAGTGTGCAAGGACTGATTCTGGTAAACCTAGACCTTCACAGCAATGCAAGAACATAAAATATTCCCAAAGGACTCGAGGCAAAATGTCATCCACATCCTGAGAAAGAACTGTGGAACTGGAATGCAGAATCAAGCAGAATATTTTCTCTTGTTATGTTTTGTTTTTTCTCATTGTTTCTCCCATTCATTTTAGTTCTTCTATGCAACATGACTGATGTGAAAATGTGTTTAGTAAGAATGTATCTGTATAACCCATATAAGATTGTATGCCATGCCATGGAGGGAGGATGGAGGGAAGGGGATAAAATATAAGACTTATGGAAGTGATTGTAGAAAACTAAAAACAAATTGATTAATTAAAATTAAAAAAATTATTTCCTCTGTGTATACTTAGAAAGGTTCTTTAAGATTTGAAGACAAATCCTGAAAAAAATGGAGTAATTTTAACTATGAGATCTATATATCCCATTGGGAAAGAGTTTTCCTGGAAAACAACAGTAAAAATATCCCAATAAATTATCAGCATTTCTCTATACTACAAACAAATCCCTGTAGGAAGAAATAGGAAAAGGAATTATGTTTAAAATAATTGTAGACAATATAAAATTCTTCAAAGTCTACCTGTTAGAAAAATCCAGAAACTATAAAACCACAGTTACAAAACATATTTTACACAAATAAAGACAGATCTACTGGAGGAGTATTCTTCATTGGTAGAAACAAGCCAACATAATAAAAATGACAATTCTACCTAAGATAATTGCTTATTTGTTGTCATACCAAACCACCACAAATTATTTTATAGAGCTAGAAAAAAATAACATTAAATTCATCTGGAAGAACAAAATTAATTTATTGATAATTAATAATCAAGGGAATTAATGAAAAATGCTAAAGAAAATGGCTTCCCAATACCAGATCTCGAACTGTATTACAAAGCAGTTATCATTAAAACTATCTCTTGCTGGCCAAGAAATAGAGTGGTGGAACAGTGGTATAAATTAGGTACACAGTGACAGTAATAATCTAATGTTTGATAAACCAAAAGATCCTTGCCTTTGAGGTAATAACAACATTTGACAAAAACTGCCAGGAAAACTGGGAAGCACTTTGAAAGAAACTAGGCATAGAAAAATATTTCATACTGCATACTAAGCTAAGGACAAAATAGATAAATGATTGTGACATAAAGGACAACATCATAAATAAATTAAGGAAGCATGGGAAAAAAAAACTGTACCTGTTAGATCTATGGATGAGAAAATTTTATGACAAAACAAGAGATAGAGAGGATCCCAGGAAGTAAAATGGAAAATTTTGATTCCATGAAAAAAAAAATAATGATTTTGCTCAAAATCAATGCAGCCAAGGTTATAAGGGAAGCAGTAAAAAAAAAAATACATTTCTTAGATAAAGACCTCATTTCTCAATTATATAGGGAACTCAGTCAAGTTTACAAAACTAAGAGTCATTCTCCAAATTACAAATGGTCAAATGTTATGAAGAGGTAGTTTTCAGATGAAGAAATCAAAGCTATCAATAGTCACATGAAATGCTTGTACTTCTTAAACTGTGGCTTGTGATAACAAGTAGTGAAGGAGTTGAGAGTGGAAAAAGTTTAAGTCTAAATCTCTATTCATTAGAGAAATGTAAATTAAAACAACTTTCAGGTATCAATCTCATACTTATCAGATTGGCTAACATGACACAAAGAGAAAAATGACAAATCCTGGAGGGAATGTGGAAATTTTGAGACACTGATACTCTCCTGGTGGAGTACTGAACTAGTCTAACCATTTTGGAGAACAATTTGTAATTATGCCCAAAGAGCTAAAAACCTAAAAAAGAGCTATAACCCCAAACTACTGTTATTGCTGTTAATGACTCACATCTAACTCTGTGACATTTGGACCATAGTATATCAACGTTGTTCATGAGTTTTTCTTGGCAGACATACTGGAATACTTTACCACTTCCTTCTTCAGTGGATAAAGGCAAACAGAGATTAAATGACTTGCCCAGGATGACAAAGCTAGTAAGTGTCTGAGGCCAAATTTGAATTCAGGGAGGTGAGTCTTCTTTCATTCTATCCTCTCAGCCATCTAGCTGCCTTTATGTTTACAACACTTATGTCCTAATTTTTTCTCTGAAACACTAATGAAGCATCTCAGATACTTAAAAGACACTAGTAAGCTATCAAATTTTCTTGGCTCCAGATTTAGCACTCCACTGAGCCACCTAACTCACTACTAAGTCTTTAAGCCAAAGAGATCAGAAAAAAGGAGAAAAAGACCTATTTGTACCAAAATATATGTATAACATCCTTTTTTGTGGAGGTAAAGAATTTTAAAATGATAAGATGCCCATCAGTTGAAGAATGGCTGAATAGTTGGAATTTTTGATTGTGATGGAATACTATTATGCTATAAGAAATAATGAACAGGAAAAACCTGGGAAGACCTGAACTTATGCAAAGTTAAGTGAGCAGAATCAGGAATAAATTATACACAGTAACAACAATAATGTAATGGTCTACTCTGACTTATCTACTGTGATCAATAAAATGATCCAAGATAATTTCAAAGGACCCAGGATGAAAAGTATTTTATATCTCCAGAGAGGGAACTGAAGAATTCTGAGCATAAATCAAAGTATACTTTTAATTTTATTTATCTTTCTTCATGTTTGTGTTTTCTTTTGTAACATGACTAATATGGAAATACATTTTTCATAGCTTCACTTGATTGAAATACAGCATGGAAAAAATAGGCTTTTATAAAGCCCATTGGGATTGAAATGGAGCTACTCGAATATATCTTAAACCATTTAAATTACTCTGGCTTTCACTGATTGGTCAACAATAGGTCCCAGGCAAGTCTCATGAGGTCATTACTTGGGTTTTAATGGCCTAGAGTGAGCAAAAATAGCAATTGTTTCTGTTCTCAACAAAACCCTGAGAGTCTTCCACTGCCAGATTGATTTTTTTAATTGGTGAAAGGGGCTATTTTTTTTTGCCTCATTTCTTACCTAACCTTATTCACTGAATGACTGTTGTCTCAGAGAAATTAAGACCAGGGAAAGACCTTAGTTTAAAAAGGCCAAGGTCCTCATTGCTTCTGGGGCAATATCCAGTTGTCTTAATCTACATCTTGTCACTGGACCCGGATGACTCTGAAGGAGAGAGTGAGCTTACTGATTTTGTGCAGTCTTGTCTCACTTAAAACCAATTCACTTGTAAGTCAGGATATCACCTTCCTTATGTCATTGGTTCTGTTGGAGAATGTAGAAAAACAGCAACATTGAAATATGTTTTTCATAACTTCACTTGTATAATTAATATTGCATTATTTGCCTTCTTAAGGGATGTCTAAGCAGCAGGGGGGAGGGAGAGAATTTGGATTTCAAAATTTAAAAAAATATATTTTACGTGTAGTTGAGAAATTTTTAATGACAATGTATTTTTACAGAAGAAAAGAATAGAAATTGATGTTACTTGTAAATTATCAAAATTAAAATTTTAGGGAGAAGGACTATATACTTGACAAAAGGAGGGGTGAGAGAAATATTAGGCTATTTAGTATCAGGTGATTACCAATTTCTACTTTTACTCATGATTTCGGTCATACAGACTTCTTAGAAGGGGCAACAAATACATTAGTTTAAGATGAGTGTTTATATCAAAGGAAAATATATAGGTTCATATGGGTTGTCTAAAAGGCTCACAGGAAATATATGTGTATGTATATGATATGGAGTTTGAATGACGCTTGATATAGGAATAAAGCCAGTAGAATTGCTGGGGGGTCAAGACTGGGGATTTATTGAGGTAGGGAAGTTCAAACAACCTCCTAAGCCCCAACAGGTTGGGCACTTTTTTCTTGTGATGTGATAAATTAGAATTATATCTATTTTCCTCTCTAAATATCAATGATTTTGGAGTATACTGGCTTCAAAACAAAATCCATTTCCTTGATTGCTCTTCAGGGATGTTTGCCTCAAGTTTGTTCTTGCTAGCTTCCCACCAAAGCACAAAACATACACATGCGTGCGCGCGCACACACACACACACACACACACACACACACACACCCTCTCATAATCATAAATAAATGGTAGCAAAACTCATTTATCCAAGTAATTAAAAAATATTAATTGGGGAAGGTATGAAGATTTAAATATGCCAGAAAATGTTCTGATATCCAAGAGAGAATTCCCTAAAGTTTCTAGGAAGACAGGGCAGAAATCATAGATATGTTGACTCAACATTTTCTTCATGTTTCTCTCTCCACACATCTGAGTCAATTCTGAAGAGAAGTCCTTTCAAAGGGAAGCTCCTTGAGATTCTGAGTTATTCTATTTTTCTTTGCATTTATATTCCCACTACTGAGTCCACTATCTGGCACATAGTCAGCATTTTAACAAAACTGGCTAATTAATTGACCTCTGAAGATCTTTCCGATTTCTTTGAACTCTAAATTCTATGATCCCGAATTCCGAGATCCTGAACACTAGGGTGACTTGCCCAATCACTTGAATGCAGGAATTTGCTTCCACAATACACGTTTTGAAGGATTTGGTTGGAGTAAAACGGTAGCTAAGTTCTTTTGATCTCATTGAAAATCTTTGAGCAGTTTATGTCCATAGTAACTTCATAGTATAGCTTTTCTTTCCCCTTCAAAATAATAATGATAAGGTTTATTTTAGGAGGAAATGCATGTAAAAGTTTGGTAAAAATTGATGAAAATGAACAAATACTGCACTGCACCATGAAAGGTGGCTCCTAGTTTGCTTAGGAGTATTATTTTTCTAGGCCCCCTCTGCAGTCCTTCAAATGAGATGATAAAATCACCAAGTTCCACGATCCCCTGAGCTATGGTGCTTTTTTTATAGCTTAATGTAGAGCGTCTGCCCTCAGAGGCCCTGAAGGATGACACACACAGACATGCTGGGCATGCTCTACTAATGGAGAGGAAATAATCAAAATGTCATCTAGTTCTTTGTCTATGAAACTGTCAAGGAAGTCTCTAAGGATGTCATTAACAGAGTTTTGGAAGGCTGCCAGGGCACTGAATACTTTCAACAGCATAACACAATATACAAAAGTCCATGCCCTATCTATAATCCCATTTTCTGCTCATCATGTTCATACTAGACAGCATGGTATAGTGGATAGAGAGCTGGCCTCAGAACAAAAAAGACTTGTGTTCAAGTCCAGCTGTGGGTGCATGTTAGCTATATCACTCTAAAAAGTTTCTTAACTTCTCAGTGACCAAAGCAACTCTCTAAGACTATGCAGTCCAAAGAAGATGCCAGTCTGCATTGATGGAAAGAATTTTCTCACATTTGGTCCCTATCTTTATTCATTTTCCCACATACAGACCAAGCTAGGATATTCTCAGAGGCTTGCATCAATTGATAATGAAGGACATTCACAAAGACTCTTGTATACATTCAGAAAGAGATTTGGAATAATGGACAGCTGGTGCCTGTTTTTCATAGCAAACTATTTAAATGACATGCAATCTATGAAGGCTGTGATCTTCCATCTTATTTTTTTAGTAAAAAATAAGGACCCAAGTTATTCATGACAAGCAAACTTTCAAGTGACGGTAAGGCAATTGAGGAGCAGTAAGGGCACCCCTCTTGCAGAACACCAATCAGCAAGCAGTTACTAAGCACCTACTGTGTTCCAGGCATCATACAAGGTGCTGACTAAGAGAACACCCATCAGGCAAACAGAGTTAAGTTCCAGAAGTAAGACAAGGTTGGAAGGGAAAAGTCAGTTTAAGAGTATGGCCCTAGTGAATAGCAATGTGACCTGTGAATTTACATTTCTGCAAAATTAGTGAATCAATGGCAAAGGCAATATGTAAAAAAAAAGAAGAGTGCTTTATCTTTCCATCTGTTTAAACCACTCCCCCCACTCCTTGAAATGGCCTACTTCTGTGTTGAAGGTATAACCATTACTTCAGGTAACCATGTTTGTAATGTAGGAATCATCCCCAACTCTTTATTATCATTCCCTCCTTTCTTCAGATAAATCTTGTCATTTCTTCCTTAACAACATCCTTTTTATTTGTTTCTTTTTCTTTACTTGAACTACAATAACCCTAGTTCAGGACCTCATCACCTCATCATTTAAGATAACTTCCCAATCAGTCTGACTCAAATATTTTCCCTCTCCAATCCTTTTCCACAGCTGCCAAAGTAATTTTCCTAGATCACAGGTCTGACCATGTCTTTCCCCTAGTTGATTATCTGTAATGGCTCTCAATGCCTTCTAGAATTGAATACTCTATCTATCTATCTATCTATCTATCTATCTATCTATCTATCTATCTATCTATCTATCTATCTATCTATCCCTCTGTCTATCATCCACTATTATACAGACCTCTTCACAATCTGACTCATCATTTCATCCGCAATTCCTTCCCTTCATGCACTTTACAGTCCAGGCAAATTGACCTGTTTGTTGCTCCTCACACAGGACATTCCATTTCTCATCCTTAAAACCTTCTGCAGAACTGTAATGTACTAACTTCTCACCTCTGCCTCTCAGAATCTCTTTGTTCCGGAAACATTTAGTTCAAGCTTTATCTTCTTTAAAGATTCTCAATTTCCCAAATGCTAATTCTTCCTCCAAATACCTTATATTTATTGTGGATGTAGTTATATCTGTGCATGATGTTTCTCTCAATAAGTTGTAAATTTTTAAAAGGTGAGGACTATTTAATTTTTGTAATTGTATACTCAGTATTTAGCGCAATGTCTGGCACGCAATAGGAACTACTTAATAAATGCCCATTGATTGATTGATTCAGCCATACTTTATTGATTTGTAAAATAAATGGAGTGGCATTAGATGATTTCTAAATTTCCTTCCAATTCTTGATCTGGACTTCTGAAAGGTCAGCTGCATTTCTCATAATGACTTTATGCACATGAGAATATATAAATATTACACAATGTTTTCAGAATTCTCCAGGTATCTGCTTTTGATGCTAGAACAATATAGTCTTTTTCCCACTGTTTTTGTCTGTATATTTATCTCTTCATTTTTTTGTTTATTTATTTATCACTTTTTTAAAATCTAAAACAGAGTTAAGTGAGAACCTGGAGAACAATTCATATATTAGCAATTACCTTACCACAACTTTTAAAGACTCATGAACTGTGATTCTGAACGCTGTATGAACCAATCACAATCATATGGGACTGATGATGATTCATGTGACCCACCTTCTGACAGTAAATTTGCTGGACTTTAGTAACATAGAGACATGATGGACTCAAGATGTAGAATGAAATATACCCCATTTTTGATGTGGGCAGTATAGTAATCTCTTTTACTAGATTATGTATATTTATTACCAATCTTTTTTTTTAAACTTTTCCCCTCATTCTTTTGAGTTCTCCCTTCTTTCATATTTTTGATAACTGATCCTTAAATGCATTCAAAATTGGACTGACTCAAATACTTATTTCTCTGTATGTACCTGTTCAAATGCAATGGCTTTTTCAGATTTTATTTTAAATGCCATCACCATCCTTACATGGTGAGGGTTCTGGATGTATAAATGGCAGCATTTATATCTTTTCCTCTATGATCATAAATCACTGCATAAATGTTAGTAGATTTGTTCAGTTTCTTGTGATCTTTTCATTTTCACTTACAAAGTTTCTCAACATGATCTGTTTCAGCTAAACCCCATGTTTAGTGTTCGACAGGACCATTTTCTTAATATGTGTGTATCCATGATATTTTCTGAGAATATACTGTTTATATTGTTAATAATTTTCCATCTCCTTCACCATAGTGCTTCATGAACATACTTATACTTTATACTGGCATTGCCTTTGGGAATCGTATTTCCTAATCAAAATTAAAAAAAAAAAAGTTTAATGGCTGAGGGAATTTTTGTTCTCTTTTATTCTCACCATGTGAGCTAATTATTTTACCCTGGATATGCTTATCTAATAAATGCTGATTGAATCAATATATTTTATCTATCACTTTTATCAGTCCACATTTTGTGAAACAACATTGTATACTAGATTTGGAGTAAGAAAACCCATACTTATTCTGGTTGTGACACATATTGCATCATCTTGGCCAAGATATTTAACATTTCCTGTTTCTTTACATATAAAATTGCGATACTTATTCCTACTTCATAGGGATATTGTAAGAAGAAATGCTCAGTAAACTAGAAAGTACTATACTCTCTCCTGACTCTCTCCTCTTTGACTCTTACCGTCTGACATTTAACCTGATCATTCCACTAAAACTGCCATCTCCAATGTTACCAATCATCTATTTATTGCCAAATCAAATGAATTTTTCTCAGAATTCATTCCCTTGAACCTCTCTGTGTCCTTTGGCACCAATGATCACCATTTTTGATATTCTCTTTTCTCTAAGTTTATGGGATACTATGCTCTTCTAGTTCTTTTTCTAGCTATCTGATTGCTCCTTAGCCTCTTTTGCTAGATCCCCATTCAGATTTCACCTTTCAACCATAGGTGTCAGTAAAAGTTCTAGCCTGGATTCTCTATTTTTCCTCTATATTACTTCACTTGGTATTCTCATTAGCTCCCTTGGATTTTATTCTCAAATCTACTTCTCTGCTGGCCTCCACCCCGCATCTCCAACTCTCTTTCGGACATCTCAAGCTGTATTTCCAGTAGATATTGTAAATTCAATGTCCAAAACAAAACCAATTATTTTTCTTCCTAAATCTTTCCCCACCTGTATTACCTGTTAATATAGAGAACAACATCATTCTCCCAATCTTTCAGTCTCACTCTCTAGAAGACATCCTGGATACTCATTATCTCTTACCTCCCCCCTCCCCATGTTGCAAAGGCCTATTCTTTTCACCTTTGAAACATCCCTTGAATATTCCCCCTTCCTTCTTCTGACACTGCTACCACTCTAGTGTTTGCCCTCATTACCTCATGGTTGAACTATTGCAATAGCCTGCTGATGGTTCTAACTGCTTCCATTCTCTTCCAACTCCAATCTGCCATCCATTCAACCACCAAAGTGATTTTGCTAAATCATGATTCTGACCATGTATCTCCCCCTCACCACCTAATCAGTAAATGTCAGTGACTCTCTATCCCTTCTAGGACCAGACATGAAAATCTTCTGTTTGGTATTCAAAGTGCTTCCTACCTGTGCAGTCTTTTTTTTATATCTCATATAAATGTATATGAGTATACATTTATATGTAATGTATAAATTACATTATATTTGTTTTCAAGTCTTTCTTCCATATTACTCTTCCAATTAATGCCACTGGCCTCCTGGTTGTCCCACGAACAAGACACATAACCTCTTGGCAATGAGCATTTTGTCTGGCTGTCTCTTATCCCTGGAAAGCTCTCCCTCCTTATCTCTGCCTACTCACTTACATGACTTCCTTTATACCCCAATAAATCCATTCTTCTATAGAAGGCCTTTCCCAATATCTCAATTTTATTGGCTTCCCTCTGGTAACTATTTCTTTTTTTATTGTATAGATTTTGTTGGTACATGATTGCTTGTTGTTTCCCTCATTGGATTATGAGCTCCTTGAAGGTAGGCACTGTGTCTTTTTCCAACCCCAGCACTTAGAATAGTTCCTGGCATATATAGTAGGTGTTTAATAAATCTTTATTGATTGACTGACTGAAAATTTTGAGTTGTTATACTTGAGACAGTTCAGGTCAAGGCTGCTATCATTACATGAAAAACTTTTTTTCTTGCTTTGCCCTTTGTTAGAATTTGGCACCTAGATTGACCCCTGATCAAACAACCACTTATCTGAATGCACAAAACCAACTAATTCTGACTTGATTCTCACATTGGTAATACGATTTTTTTTTCTCCTTTCTGTTCAGATACAGATTCTATTCTTGCTGTGTTGTTCAATGTGCCTAGGGAAAGCAAGGTGGCCCAGTGGATAAGGCCACTAGGCATGGAGTCTGAAAGATTTGAGTTCAAAGCTGACTTCAGTCCTTAACTAGCAGGGTGACTCTGGGCAAGTCACTTAGCATTTGTTTCAGTTTGTCAACTTTAAAAGGAGGATAATAATACCATCTGCTTCTAGGGGTTTTGTGATCATCAAATGAGGAAATACTTGCAAATCCCTTGGCACATTGCCTGAAGTATAGAGAGTATTTTTTTAAATGAATGTCTTTTCCTGCTCCCTTACATCTAACACCTTCCTACTCTGTTCTTGCAGAAATATTTGTGGTTTATAGTTCTGTGGCTTCTGAGTAATTTTCACACCTTTGGCATCTTTCTTTCCTTAATCTTGAAACACGTTTTATAATATAGTTTTCACTACCATTCCCATACTCACCTTCTAAGTGAAGTCATTGAATTTCAAGATTATCTCTGCAATGCCTCACAATAGAATACCTATCATTTTGATGAAGTATCCTTAGAGAAATCCAATGATATTTTTAGAGGCTGTTGACAGCTACCTTGATCATTTTTGTTCCCAAACTGAAATTCAAAGTTCTTCTTTCTTCAGTTTAGATGTTGCTGTATCCTTTTCTTTTCCTCTGCTAAAGGAGTTCAAATGGCTGTTAGCTATAATGCCTGCCCACAGAACTCCTGTGGCTATCATTGTCCAAACCACACTACTTTGCTTTTGTGGAAATAGTGATATTGCTTGATGGCTAGTAAATGAGAGTAATTTTTTCCCCTTTTATGCAAGGAAAAGACTACCTGGAGTGGTTTAGGCATAATATTTGGGTGTCTGGCTCTTCTTGGCGATCTTCATGAATTTTTGGAGGTCAAATACTTATGAGTTTCTTTTTTGCCAACAAAGGGGTTGTTCTTCACCCCTCCTCCCATACTTGTCCAGTAATTTCTGGGTTGATAAGGAATAGTTCCTGAAAGATTATCCCTAGATAAGCCAGTCTTTTACTATATACAAATAATAAATGTTTATTGATTGATTAAGTACATTTGATTTCTCTAGCCACCCTTAATACTGAGAGTCCAAAACAAGGTAGAATTTAGGGGATTTGTTATTAACATTTGCTTCATCCAAGACCCAATTTTCTATTCTGGACTGGGCTTAACTGAGGCTGGTCTTATGTTTTGAGCTTGAGATAAGAACAAAACAAATTATTTTAGGTCATCTAATATTTGACAAAAAAGAACTTAATAATAATATGGAAAAGTTATTCATCAAGGATACAGTATTGATACAATTAGATGAAGGCTTCCAAATTTTCTTCACGGGTACTCCTTATCAATAGGGTATACCAAGATTGAGAAATCTCAGAGTCTTCTCCTGTTAGGATTTTATAATTAGACAGTCATGAAGCTTGGTCATCAATATAAGCCTTAGTCCTCTGGGCCACTTGATTGGAGGGACAGTTTAATTGCCTTCAATGGAAAAATCACAGAAACCTCCATGGGATTGATGTTGATCCTTCCTTGCTATGTGACCTTGGAAAAATTAACCTCTCTGGAGTTCTGCTTCCTCATTAATAAAATGATGAAGTTGAGCTTTTGAGCTCTATGTTCTCTTACAGATCAAATAGTGTGTGATCTATAAATCTATAGGGCTTGGTACAGATATGCACCTCTTTTTGTTCTTTTTTATCTTTTCCTTCTGAAAATTCAATAAAACAAAAGATTAGGCATGAGGAAAAAATGTAGAAACTCATGGTGAGAATAAATTCTGGGGTTAATCAAAGGATTTAATTTTTCCCTAATTGGCATGGATAATCAAAGAGATACAGCCACTACTTTTATAGAATCCTTAGATGTAGCTGGTATATAGATATAGCTATCATATATCAATTTATAGCAGAGATAGTACTTTGTCTTTCTTCCTCTATAGTTTTTCCTTCCCTCCCTTCCTTTATCATACATTTTCTTACACTATGAGTAATAGCTAGCTGGAAAACTTCATAGAAAAAAAGCAGGATAACTCCTTTTTTTTCCTCCTAGTCTTTGGGATGGATAGCCATCCTGGCCAGACAAAGAAAACATGGGATACTGTATCCTTGCCAGAAAAGTATTATATAAGATCCCTCATGTCTTGACTTTATGTAATATTATAGAATCTCATCACAATTGCTTATGCTACATATAAAGGTACATTAAAATATACCTCATGTGAATTTCTCAGAATCAGGGGTGCCAGCAAAAATTCCATGTGCTTCTCAAAGCAGAACAGTACCCAAAAGGACACAATTTTCTATTTAATTTTTTTAAAATTGCTCCCTTTGGCATGTTTTCTTGGGGGAAAAAGGGAGACAGCTATTCTATTTATCTTTTGTTTTTATAGAATTGCATATGCTATTATGGAAACAATTGAGTACTTATCTAAAGAATACCTAAGCAGTTACCCAAAAGATGTTTTGGGTATTAAAGTAAACACAAGATCTTGGAGGTGAATTCCTAAGTTAAATGGTCAATTTAGAAAATAAAGTCAAAAGACCTTATCGTTACTCTCTCATTCAGGAAGATGGATAAGTCATTTTTATTACTAATTTTAACATCTTTGTCAATAAAGTAATCAATTTACCTATATTATACATTTTTAAATAAGCAATTTTTATTTAATCTAAGCCTACTCTGTTGCTACGCTTATTTCAGGTAAGTAGATATTAATGCCAATGCATTAGTACATGTACACATATGCATGCCAATGCATCTGCACATGCAATTGCACCTCAAAATAACATTCAAACCTGAATTTATTTAGAGCCTCTTTAGTAAATCATACTCTTGTATCTTTCTTATCTGTCTTCAGTAAATCATCCAGCTATTATAGATACAGTGCTCCCCCAAGGAAGCACATGACATAATGTTAGAACTATGAAGAGAAAAAGAGTCTACTCTTTTCATGTTATCCCCTTAGAAAGCCTTTCTTCATCTACAAAATATCACCTAGCACAAGAGAACAAGCTCAGTGGATCAAGCGATAGGTTCCACTTTTGTATTGTTTTCCAAAAAAAAGACACATCTGCTGAAGAATTTAGCCACAATAATTTACTTCTGAAGCAAAAGCATATGTCATCTATTTCTTCCTTTACTTGACCAACAGAAAAAAAAAATGAGAGATTTCAGGGCAGAGAGTAGAGATTTTTCTTTTCTTTGGAAATATCAATTAAAAGTTGAGTTAAGATGAGACAAAAGGATGAGGGCATAATGCAGCTGCTTTTGAAGCAGGCCTTCCTTTCACATAACCTATCTGCTGAATGCGTGGTGCCCCTGTTGCCTTTCTAATGCTCCTGCTGACAGTTATAATATTGCTTTAAAAAATAACCTGATTTGTCCTTCAGTTGAAGGATATGATGTCCCAGTATAGTTGCTTGGTTAGAATGTGTGTTGACTTATTCAGCATGTGAACTCAACAAAGGAAAATTTCACCCATACCTTTCCTTTGACTTCAAAATCTATTTTCTACCCCCTTGAAATTTCAGTGAAAAGTGTTCGTTCCATCTGCTGTCAAGGAAACATCACTGGAGTTACATTTCTAATGTCTAGTGCATGCTTCAGTGACAGGGTCTTGTTGATGGAACAATTCTAACGAGGCTGGAAGGCATGGCCCCTGATCTTTCGTGCTCATTTGCCAGTTGACCCCTCAGTGAAGGGCGATGAATTGCTTGTTACTCTCCAACTTTCTAGAGACAGAGAAAATACCCAAGGCTCTCAAAAGATGACTTTAAGTATAATTTTCTTTAAAGTCATCTTGCTGTTGATGCGTTGAAGATTAGTTTTACATACTTCTGTCCTGTATGGTCACTGATTAAGTGGAAGGCAGTATGATTCCTCAGATAATGTCAAATTATATTGATGTGCACACACTTGTAAATTATTACCTTTTATTCACTGAACACAATGGAAATAATAAGAACAACTGTGAATACACATAATGCTTTATGGCTAAAAATACATTACATTTATTAGCACATTATTTGTGCCTCACAAACAACATTGTGAGATACATAATGTAAGCATTATTATCTTTACAACTGAGGAAAGTGAGGTTCAGGAAATTTAAGGGACCAATATCAGGTCACACAAGTATTTTGCTACATTATTTTGGAGTAAAATAGCATCAACAAGTGGTAATCCAGGGACTGATATATTACCAATAGCTCGTAAAGTAAATGCAAAAGGTAAGATACAAATGAATCGTTTGCAGTTTAGTGTATCAGTAAGCACCCCAACCTATATGAGGGGATTGCTATCACAGGTTTTTAGATCTCCCTTCACAAAATGAAAGGCAGCTTTTGAGGGGCTAACAATCACTTTGATCAAGCACATGTATCATTCCTTTAACCAAGAACATATATCATTCACCTAGTTCAGGGGAGACAGAATCCTGAACTTCAAAGAAAATACAAAGAATCAAAATTCAACAGACATGGCTTCTTATTCTGGACCATTAACAGACAGGTCCAACTGTCTGAGAGTTATCAGAGAGAGAAGCACCCCAAGTTAGTGGAGGGGGAAGTAGGGGAAGCTCTTTAGGAGCTTCCCAGAGTTCTCGTCTGGCCATACAAACATTTTTAGTCAGTAAGCTCCAAAATAAAACCTGCAGCTCAGAGTCTTTATATACTTTTTAGAACCAGAGGGCATCACATCACTTAGGAACCAGTGCCTCATTAACAAAAGGCATATACCTTCCTACAAATCTTCCCAGGATGATGGGTTGGAAAGATCCTCCTTAATCACATTATTCAGAGGCACTTTTAGCAAAACAAAAAAAAAGCAAAAGATCCTACTTTTCTTGCCCTTATATGTGGTCAATGGTTGTACAATAATATAAGCTCTTACATGACTTGAAGAAAGATTTAATAAACATGGCCTTATCAGACCAAAGAATTACATTATTAATACTGGATCTAAAACTGATCTGTCACCAAATACAGCAATTCAGTCAATAAACTGTTTTATGTCAAAATGGCTAATTAAGAAATAGAGAACTTAATCAAGAAGTTCAGTCTTTCCTTTGGCATATGGACATCAAATATAGCTGTCACATATATGGCTCATTATACTCCTTTATTATCTTTTTCTATGAGTCCTAGTGAATGGAGACTCAGTGTAGTATACTGGATAGGACACTGGACCAAGAGTCAGGAAGACCTGGGTTAAAATACTATTTCAGATGTAAGCTGTGTAATCCTAGATAAGTCATTAATCTCAGACATTTTTAATGTAAGAGGATTAGATTTGATGGTCTTCAAAATCTCTCCTAGCTCAAATTTTATGATCTTACAAATTTTCATTAATAGTATAAAATTATATATATATATATATATATATATATATATATATATATTAATTGGGCTGCCTAGGACTGATGAGCCAGAAGGAGGTTTAGCATTAATATAATAGGATTTTGGAACTGGCATGGTCCGAGAGTATATATTTACATGATAACAAGATCAATTATGTCAAACCAAAAGCAGCCTTGTGAAAAATGAAATCGCTTGGTACAAAAAAACAAGGAATCTAGACGTAATCAAAAGTTTGAATCCTGGCCCTGCCATTTAGTATGTATGTGACTTTAAGCAAGTCATTTTACCTTTTAAGTTTTCAATTCCCCCATCAATAAACTGAAGAGTTTTGTCTAGATGATCTCTAAGGCCCTCTATAGCTTTAAAGTTATGATTCATTGATTCTTAGTCATTTTCTACATTTTGTTTTTCTGATCAAACATGAATTCCTTAAGTTTTGAATCACTTTTCCATGACACATTGCATCATCTCACATTCACAAATGGAAGCAATTCAAGTATACTGACCTAGTCTGGCTTTTTTTTTTAAAATTAAATAATGTTTTATTGATATGCTTTGTTTATTCATATCACCAAAATTTCTCCCATCACCCCAGTCCAAGAGGGCCATCACAAAAAATAAATTCTCTTTTAAGGAAAAAATAAGAGAATGAAGAGGAAAAGATCAGTAAAACCAAATAATAGTTTGAAAGTCTGAAAATTTGAGCAGTATACCACACTTATGGACTTCCCACCTTTGCAAAGCAATGGGGAAGGGAAACTTCTCATATCTCTTCCTTGAGCTCATGATTCTTTTTTGTAATTTTGCAATACTTTTTCATTGTTTTATAGCTGTTGTTTCCTTTCACATTGTTATAATCACAGTATATATTGTTTTCGTTGCTCTTTTTTACTTTACTCTGCATCAGATCATGTAAATCTTTCCATATTTCTCTGTATTCATCATATTTGTTGTTTGTTATAGAACAATAATGTTCCATTACATTTATTTCCTAATTGCTCACTTTTCCCTAATAGATGGGTGAACTATTCACTTTATTTCCAATTATTTGCTACCACAAAAAGTGCTGCTATAAATATTTTAGTTTATATGGGGACTTTCTTCTTATTGAGGATGTCCTTTGGGTATAAAACTAGTAGTGGAATCTCTGAGTGAAAACTATAGATATTTTAACTGCTTCATTCATATAATTCTAAACTGATATACAAAATGGGTCATTGGTTAACAATTTCTCCACCAATATGTTAGTGTGCCTATATTTCCACAATCTTCCTCAATATTGATTATTCCCATTTTTGTCATCTTTATCAGGAGTTAGGTTGTCATAATTTACATTTTTTGTATTATTCATTGTTTGAAGCATTCTTTCATATGATTCTAAACAATTTCCAATTCTTCTTTGGTGATATTTTTGTACATGTCCTTTGTTACTTTATGAATAGAAGATTAACTTTTGATTATATTTTTTGTATCTGTGTATCTCTAAAGAAATATGGATTCTATGTGCATATATGTGTGTATATGTGTCTATATAGTATAAATAGCATATCTATGTATAGATAAAGATATAGCTGATGAAGCATTTTAAGAGCTTACTATGTGAAAGGCACTGCAAATAAAAACTAAAAATAATTTAACCATTTCTATCAAAGAGCTCATATTCTAAAAGAGAAGTCATATTTGCAAAGTTTCAGATGCAAGGTAGATGAAAATATTTCAAGGTCTTTGGGCTACAATGTCAATATACATGTTAATGTCTCTCTTTTTAAGGTATTTCCATAAACAAAACCATGTCAGTTTCTTGTGTTAAACCATTTGTCATTGTCAAGAACTTTGTTAGCAATAACTTTCTTTTCCGTGTCCTCAGATATAATTTTGTCAAAGTCACTAATCATATCAATTAGTATATTCATTGATTCCCTAGGACTTTTTATGTAAACCATCATTTTATCAACAAATAGGGATAGTTTCATCTCCTCTTTGTCTATCTTTAAATTTTTAATTTGTTTCTTTTGGTTAATTGTTATTTGTAAATTTGTAAAATTGTAATTTCCAGAAATATATCAAATAGTATCAGGGAGAATAGACATCCTTGCTTTACTCCTGCATTTACTGGAAAAGCAGTGTATTCTCATTGTATATGAAATGGTTTTGTTTTTTGGTACTTTTTTATAATATTTAAAAAAAAATCCCTCTATGCCTACAGCTGTAAAGATTTTATCATAATTGGGTATTTTTATTTTGTCAATAATTTTTACTGCATTCAGTGAGATAATCATGTGGTTATTCAGGATTGTTTTAAATATGATATACTGTATATGAATAATATAAATATATATAAATATAATATGTTATCTATAACAAATATGTGATATATTAACTTAATTAACTATTAAAATTTATTTGATTTTTAAATTAAATTAAATTTTTATTTAAATATTGGAATTAAATATATTATTTCCCTAATGTTTGAATAATCCTTGCAACTTTGATCTAAGCTGAAGTTGACCATAAGGAATAATTTCTTTTTTTTTAAGGTTTTAAAAATATTTATTTATTTATAGTTTTCAACATTCACTTTTATAAAATTTTGAATTGTAAATTTTCTCCCCCTCCTTTCTCTCCCTCCTCCCCAAGATTGCATGTGATCTGATATATGCCATACATGTGCAGTCATAGCAAACATATTTCCACATTAGTCTTGTTGTAAAGAAGAATTAGAAGCAAAGGAAAAAACCATGAGAAAGAAAAAAAAACAACAAAAAAAAGGAAAAATAGTACATTTCAATCTGCATTCAGACTGCAGTGTTCTTTCTCTGGATGTGAATAACATTTTCCATCATGAGTGTTGGAATTGTCTTAGATCATTGCATTGCTAAGAAGAGCTATGTCTGTCAAAGATGGCCATTGTACAGTGTTGCTGTTACTATGTACAATATTTTCCTGGTTCTATTCACTTCACTCAGCATCAGTTCATACAAGTCTTTCCAGGTTTTTTTGAAGTCCACCTGCTCATCATTTCTTATGTAACAATAGTATTTAAATTTATTTTTTTATGTTTTCAACATTCATTTCCACAAAATTTTGGATTCCAAATATTCTCCCCACTTCTCCCCTTCCACCACCCCAAAACACCAAGCCTTCTAAATACCCTTATCACCAATCTGCCCTGCCTTCTAATATCCTTCCCTTTCCTTATCCCCATCTTCTCTTTTGTCCTCTAGGGCAAGATAACTTTCTATACCCCATTACCTGTATTTCTTATTTCCTAGTTGTATGCAAGAACAATACTCAACAGTTGTTCTTAAAACTTTGAGTTCCAACTTCTTTTCCTCCCTCCCTCCCCAATCACCCTCTTTGGGAAAGCAAGCAATTCAATACAGGCCATATCTGTGTAGCTTTGCAAATTACTTCAATAATAGTTGTGTTGTGAAAGACTATATTTCCCTCCATCCTCTCCTGCCCCCCATTTCTTCTATTCTCTTTTGATCCTATCTCTTCCCAAGAGTATTGACTTCTAATTGCTCCCTCCTCCCACTGCCCTCCCTTCCATCATCCCAGCCACACTGCTTGTCCTCTTCTCCCCCACTTTCCTGTATTGTAAGATAGGCTTTCATACCAAAATGAAGGTGCATTTTATTCCTTCCTTTAGTCTAATGTGATCAGAGTAAGCTTCATGGTTTTTCTCTCACTTTCCCCCTTTTTCCCTTCACTGAAAAGTCTTTTCCTTGCCTCTTTTATGAGAGATAATTTGCCCCATTCCATTTCTCCCTTTCTCCTCCCCGTATATTTCTCTCTCACCCCTTAATTTTATTTTTTCAAGATATGATCCCATCCTATTCAATTCACCCTGTGCTCTCTCTCTCTCTCTCTCTCTCTCTCTCTCTCTCTCTCTCTCTCTCTCTCTCTCTCTGTCTCTCTTTCTCTCTCTCTCTGAGTGTGTGTATGTGTATGTGTGTGTATGTGTGTGTGTGTGTGTAATCCCACCAACTACCCAGATATTGAAAAAAGTTTCAAGTGTTACAAATATTTTCTTTCAATGTAGGAATATAAACAATTCAAATTTAGTAAGTCCATTATGATTTCTCTTTGCTGTTTATCTTTTCATGCTTCTCTTGATTCTTGTGTTTGAAAGTCCAATTTTCTTTTTCAGCTCTTGTCTTTTCATCAAGAATGTTTGAAAGTCCTCTATTTCATTGGAAGACCTTTTTTTTCCCCTGAAGTATTATACTCAGTTTTTCTAGGTTTTAGTCCACGTCCGTTGCAACAGACATTTTCCATGGGCCTTTCAAATCACCCTGGGCTGGAAATCTCCTCCACTCTCTTGTTCTCCACTTCTACTGCTCCAAAATTTGTTGAGAGTCCCTCTCTACAGGTATCTTATGGGCTGTGTGGGGAGAGCCGGCATATGTGTGTCTTTCTACTCTGCCATCTTGGCTCTGCTCCTATAAGGAATAATTTCTTGAGTAAATTGCTGTTATTTTTTGGATGGTATTTAATTTGATGATACTCTTTGTTTAGCTCTTCTATGGTTCATTCTTCCCTCATTTAGGTATTAAGACTATAATTGTCTCATAAAGGAAATCTGGTAGTTATTCCTTTGTCTATTTGCTACAATGATTTGTCTTGTTTTTTCTTTAAAAGTTTGATGTAATTTTCCTATGAATATACCAGGATTCATTTAATGCTTATTTCCAACTCAGCTCCTGTCTCCTCAACCTTAGGTGAGGATTACTTTTCGCATCATCTAGGGGCTTATCTGATATCTATAATTAGCTCTGTCTGCAGTGGGACACAAGATGAAAACTCCACCCTTCAGATGAAATCACCATTGACAAGTTTTTGAAATACATCATTTGCTTGACTAGCCTTGAACAAGTTAAAAAATAACAGCAATATCTTCAAGAATCTTGAGTATGAGGAGATGAAATGGAGATAATAACAAGCAGGGAGGATATGCTAAACTCTTTAATAATACACCAAAGACTATATCTAAACAGCATGCCTTACCTATAGTATAGTACAATAATTATAGTATACTATAATATACCTATAGGGTGCTATAACACCAGTGTCCAAAACAGAGTAAGCTGGCATACGGAAACTTTTAAAAGGCTCTGTTTGCATGAAGTCTTAGATTTGACCATGAATTTAACATGAACAAAGACAGAAGTAGAGGTAGGTAGATGGCTCAGTGGATAGAGCTGCGGGCCAGGAGTCAGGAAGAATTGAATCCAAATCCAGGGTCAGACACTTACTAGTTGTGTGACCCTATGCAAGTCATTTAACTTCTGTTTGCCTTAATCCATGGAGAAGGAAACAGCAAACCACTCCACTAACCTTACCAAGAAAACTCTATGCACAGTCAGATATTACTGAATGACAAAAGAACAGATACAACAGTTTCAGTCACAAATCAAGAAACAGTCTTCTCTTGTATATAATATGAAAAGACTTTTAGCTATCCGTTGACCTTTCTCATTAGATCCTGATACTGCAAGTGCAAGCACTATCATTTTTGAATGTAAATTACAGCAGTATATCATAGAATGGTGAAAATTCAAGTTATGATTATTGCCAACATAAATTGGCAGAGAAATCAATCTGTATTATTGGCATTCAGTTTAAAGCAGTTCAAAAACACATCATAAGGTTTAGAAAGTATAAGTACAAGTAGGGAAGTCTACCTAATGTTAAATCTTGCAATGAACAAACACATTTACAACATGATTATCACTAATTAGGATCATTAAAGACTGGCAATTATTAACACTTCAGGATGTGAGTGATTCCTCCTTAAGCCTAGTTAATGAGCAAACCCTCTGTGTTTGTTCTTAGCAAGATTTCAATGTTAGTCAGACCTGTTTGACTAATCTAAGATATGTTAGTTAATATTGATGTTAGCCAAAGTAAATACAGAGGCACTTCTTCAGTTATGAACAGTTGCTCAGAATTCACAATTCATTTTATCATAGAAACCATTATATTAATGGTATTTTGATTTCAGTTGTAATCCAGATGATGTTAGCTTTTTTTTCAAATATGTTCTGAATTATGACTTTTCTAGCCTGTCTTGGGATCCTTACCACTATTTTTAACAATATCTTGCACAACCGTGTCACTCAGTGAATATTTACAGCACTAATAAATGGATTGGTAGAAAGGGAACTGGATTTTGAATCAGAGAAATTGGATTCAAATACCAGCTCGATTATATAATATCTGGGTAAATTTGGGCAATACTCTTATCCTATCTAAGCCAGTAAAATTAGGGGGTTCAACTTAGGGTCTCTCAGCTTCAAATCTATGATCCTACGGTCCTATAAATCAATATTTTACATGAATACTCATTTGAAGTTTCGAATCTAAAGTTTAGTTTTCCTAGAATTTTGTAATTTTTTTCCAGTGCTGTGACCAGTAAAACATATTTGTCAGAGAAACCTCTATGGATATTTCAAAGGCAGGGAGCTCATCTACTGCATTTGGTGAAGGCAAGACACCCAGGCAAAGAGAATTGTTATAAACACTAAAGGAAAGAAAATATGAATACAAAGATACTGGAGAGAAGGAAGGGAAAAACTATAAATCTACAGAGCCAACAAGTTGGCCTCATTAAACTTCTCTTCTCTTTTTTACTCCCTGCCAACCAGCACAAATGAATCTAGTTTATTAGAGTTAAGTACCTATCTGATGCCTCCATTTTTGTTTCAGTGGTACAAATTATATCTGATCTCAAGTTAAGCCCTTCTCTGTTACTGTTCCCTTCTTTGAGATATTCTCAAGGCTATCAAGATTTTTCATAAATCTTGAAATCCAGACTTTAAACTCAGTAACTCAGCTGTGGTCTGACAAAGACAAGATATAATGGGGCTATCACCTCCCTTGCTCTGGATATCATACATTTCTTAATGAAGCCTAAGTTTGCATTAGTTTTCTTGTGAGTCACATCACAGAGCCTGAGCTAAGCTTGAACATTTCATTAGAGTGTGGAGATAATACTAGGTTTATCAGGGCAAGTCAATGGGATCCAATTTTATCATATTCTCCTATGTTTGTAAAGGTTTGCAAAAGACTCAGGAGAAACTAAACACAATGAGAACAACCATCAGTGAGTAGAGGCAAAATCCTTCCAAGATTCCCCTTGTAACAACTTTAAAATAATGCCTCAAAGAGCATTCTGGAGCAGTAGAACCAACAAAAGGTCAGCAACAAATATTTTTCTAGCTTAAGACATCTTCAGTCTGTTGTCTTATAGGGAGGTTTGTTCCACCTAGCAGGGCTGAGTCAGAGTGCACACTATAGCGGCAACTGTGGTGGTGGCTGCAACATCAAGAGCTTCAGATGTTCTCAGCATAGATTGGATAAAGGGGACAGACCGCTAGACAGAAAGAGATTACAGGTGACCCTTTGGTGACTCTGGATGAAGTTCAATTGTTTCCTTTTTTTAAATTCTACTTTATTTTTAGTTTTCAACATTCATTTCCAAAAGATTTTTAATTCCAAATTTTCTCCCCATCTCTCCCCTCCACCCACCCCAAGACAGTGTGCATTCATACCCCCTAACCCAATCTGGCCTCCCTTTTGTCACAACCCTCCCTTCTCTTATTTCCATCACCTCTATTTTCTTGGAGTACAAGATGGATTTCTATGCCCCATTGCCCATATATCTTATTTCCCAGTTGCATGTAAAAACAATTTTTAACATTAGCTTTCAAAACTTTGAGTTCCAACTTCTCAAGCTTACTTCCTCCCCACTCATCCCCACTGAGAAGGCAAGAAATTAAATACATGTTATACATATGTTGTTATGCAAAAGACATATAAAAGTCATGCTGTGAAAGACTGTATCCCCCCATCTTATCCTGCCCCCCATTTATTCTATTCTCTCCTTTGACCCTATTCTTGCTCGAAAGTATTTTCTTCTAATTAAGCTCTCTTCCTATTTGCCCTCCCTTCTATCATTCCCTCATCCCCCACTTATCCTCTTCTCCCCTACTTTCCTGTAGTGTAAGATAGATTTTTGTAGCAAATTGAGTGCTCATGTTATTCCCTCCTTAAGCCAAATGTGACGAGAAGGAGGTTCACTTTGTCCATCTCACCTCCCTTCTCTTCCCTTCCATTGAAAAACTTTTTTTGCCTCTTTTATGTGAGATAATTTGCCCCATTCTATTCTCCCTTTCTCCTCCCAATATATTCCACTCTCACCTCTTAATTTTATTTTAGTAGACATCATTCCTTCCTGTTCATCTTATCCTGTGCCCTCTGTGTATACGTGTATAATCCCTCCAACTACCCTAGTACTGAGAAAAGTCTCAAGAGTTACAAATTTGATTTTTCCATGTAGGAATGTAAACAGTTCAAATTTAGTAAGTACTTTATGATTTCACTTTGCTGTTTACCTTTTCATGTTTGTCTTGATTCTTGTGCTTGAAAAGCAAATTTTCTATTCAACTTTGGTCTTTTCATCAAGAATACTTAAAAGTCCTCTCATTGAATGATGATTTTTTTCTTTCTTTTTAAATAATCATTTTATTTGTTTTCAGTGTTCTACAATCACTTCCATGTATCCCAGATTTTTTGCCTTCCTTTTTCCTTGTTCCTCCCTCCCTCTCCATTCCATCCTCAGAACAGCTTGCAATCTTACATAAATTCTACACATAAATTTCTGTTAAATACAACTTCACCATAGTCATGTTGAATAGAAGAATTAAAATGAATTTGAGAAACCATAGAACAAAACAAAATATAACACAAAAGATGATGGTCTGCTTCCTTCTGTGATCCAATTCCATGGTTCTTTCTCTGGATTTGAAAGGCATTTTGCCTCAAAAATCCATTGGGAACTTTTAGGTCTTTGCATTCCTATAAAGCACTAAGTCTACCAGAAGAACTCCTCACATACTGTGGTTGTTGCTATGTACAAAGTTCTCCTGGTTCTTCTCCTTTCACTCAATCTCAGTTCATATAAGTCTTTCCAGGCCTCTCTGAAGTCTTCCTGTTCATTATTTCTTATAGCAAAATAGCATTTTAATATATTCATGTATTACAACTTGTTCATCCATTCCCCAATTGATGGGCATCCCCTTAATTTCCAGTTTTTGGTCACCACAAACAGAGCTGCTATAAATATGTTCATACATGTGGGACCCTTTCCCATTTTTATGATGTCTTGAGCATGCAGTCTCACAAGCAATAGCGATGGGCCAAAGGGTGTGCACATTTTTGTAGCCCTTTGTGCATAGTTCTAAATTGCTCTCCAGAATGGTTGGATTAGCTCACAGCTCCACCAACAATGAATTGGTGTTCCAACTTTCCTATATCTCCAATATTTATCATCTTCCTGTTTTGTCATGTTAGTCAATCTGATAGGTGTGATGTGGTATCTCAGAATTGTTTTGATTTGCATCTCTTTACTCAATAGTGATTTAGAGAATTGTTAATGTGATTATAGATAGATTTAATTTCTTCTTCTGAAAAGTGCCTGATCAATCCTTTAAACATGTATCAACTGGGAAATGACTTGTATTCTCACACATTTGACCCAGTTCCTTATATATATTTTATAAATGAGGCCTTTATCACAGACACTAGTTGTAAAAAATCTTTTCCAGTTTTCTGCTTCCCTCCCAATCTTGGTTGCATTAGGTTTGTTTGTGCAAAAACATTTCAATTTAATATAGTCAAAATTATCCACTTTGTGCTTTATAATGTTTTCTATTTCTTATTTATTCAAACATTTCTCCAATCTCCATAAATCTGACAAATACACTATTCCTTGCTCCACTAATTTGTTTATAGTATCAATCTTTATACATAGATCATGTGTGCATGTGGGCTTTATTCTTGTGTATGATTCCACACGTTGGTCTATGCCCAGTTTCTGTCACACTGTTATCCAGTTTTTCCAGCAATTTTTGTCAAAAAGTGAGTTGTTATCCCAGAGGCTAGAGTCCTTGGGTTTATCAAACAGCCGATTGCTATACTCATTGACAACTGTGTCTTCTACACTCTGTTTATTAGCCAGTACCAAGCAGATTTGATAACTGCTGCTTCATAATTTAATTTGAGATCTGATAAGGCTAGGTCACCTTCCAAAATATTGCTTTTCATTAGTTCCCTTGATATTCTCTACCGTTTGTTCTTCCAGATAAATTATGATATTATTTTTTCTAGCTCTGGAAAACAATTATTTGGTAGTTTGACATGGCACTGAATAAGTAAATTAATTTAGGTAGAATCGTCATTTTTATTATATTGGCTCAGCCTACTCATGAGGAACTAATGTTTCTCCACTTACTTAGATATGACATTTTTGTGTTAAAAGTGTTTTGTAATTGTGTTCAAAGTCCCTGGGTTTGTTTTGGTAGTTAGACTCCCAGATATTTTATAGTATCTACCACAACGTTAAATGGAATTTCTTTTTCTATCTCTTGCTGGGCTTTGTTAGTAATATGTAGAAACACAGATGATTTATCTTGGTTTCTTTTGTAACTTGCGACTTTGCCAAAGTTGTTTATTATTTCAAGTAGTTTTTTATTTGAGTCCCTGGGATTCTCTAAGTGTATCATCATACCATCTGCAAAGTATGATAACTTAATTTCTTCTTTGCCTATTCTAATTCTTTCAATTGCTTTTTCTTCTCTTATTGCTATATCTAATATTTCTATTACCATATTGAATAACAGTGGTGGTAAAGGACATCCTTATTTCACACTTGATCTTGCTGGAAATGCATCTAGCTTATCCCCATTGCATATAATGCTTGTTGAAGGTTTTAAGTAGATACTGCTTATTATTTTAAGGAAGGCTTAATTTATTCCTATGCTCACCAATGTTTTTAATAGGAATGGGTATTGTATTTTGTGAAAAGCTTTTTCTGCATCTGTTCAGATAATCATGTGGTTTCTGTTAGTTTTGTTGTTGATATGATCAGTAATGTTAATAGTTTTCCTAATATTGAACCAGCCTTGCATGCCTGGTCTAAATCCTAACTGATCATAATGAATTATTCTTGTGGTGAGCTGTTTAATTCTTTTTGCTAAAATCTTATTTAAATTTTTGCATCTACATTCATTACAGATATTGGTCTATAATTTTGTTTTTCTCTTTTTATTCTTCCTGGTTTAGGTATCAGAACTATGTTTGGATCATAAAAAGAATTTGGGTGGATTCCTTCTTCACTGATTTTCCCAAATAGTCTCTACAGTATTGGAATTAACAGTTTTTTAAATGTTTGATAGAATTCACTTGTAAATCCATCCAGCCCTGGAGATTTTTTCTTAAGGAGTCTATTGATTGCATCTTCAATTTCTTTCTCTGACATGGGGTTATTTAAGTGTTCAACTTCCTCTTCTGTTAATATAAGCAATTTTTTTAAAAATCATCATTCATCTCCTTTAGATTGTCGAATTTATGGACATACATTTGGGGAAAGCAATTTCTAATTGTTGTTTTAATTTCCTCCTCATTGGAGGTTAGTTCACCCTTTTCATTTTTTATATTGGTAGTTTGGTTTTCCTCTTTTTTAATCAAATTAATCAAAGGTTTATCAATTTCATTTGTTTTAAACCAACTCTTAGTTTTTTTCATTAGTTCAATAGTTTTCTTAATTTCAATTTTATTGATCTCTCCTTTGGTTTTCAGTATTTTACTTGGGAATTTTCAATTTGTTCTTTTTTCTAGCTTTTTCAGCTGCATGCCCAATTCGTTGACCTCCTCTTTCTGTCTTTTAATCATGTAGGTATTCAAAGTTATAAAACTTTCCCTAAGAAGTGCTTTTGCAGTATCCCATACAATTTGGTAAGTTGTCTCATTATTATCATTCTCTTGAAGGAAGTTGTTGATTATTTCTACAATTTGTTGTCTAACCCAGTCATTTTTCATGATTACATTGTTCAGTTTCCAATTAACTTTTGGATTATATTTCTATAACCTTTGAATACATATAATTTTTATTGCATTATTATCAGAGAAGAGTGCATTGACCATCTCTGCGTTTCTGCACTGGATTGTGAGGTTTTTTATGGCCTAGTACATGGTCAGTTTTTGTATATGTGCCATGTATGGCTGAGAAAAAAGTGTATTCCTTTCTGTCCCCATTCAATTTTCTCCAGAGATGTATCATATCTACCTTATCCAGAGCTTTATTCACCTCGTTTTTTCTTGTTTCTTTCGACGTTAGATTTATGAAGTTCAGAGAGGGGTAGTTTGAAGTCTCCCCAACACCCCAGAATAGTTTTGCTGTCTATTTCTTCCTGCAACTCCCTTAACATTTCCTCTAAGAATTTGGATACTATACTACTTGGAGCATATGGGTTCAGTATTGAAATTGCTTCGTTGTCTATGGTGCCTTGTGATAGGGTATAGTTTCCTTCCTTATTGCTTTTGATTAGCTCTATTTTGTTTGTCTGAGATTAAGATTGCTACCCCTGCTTTTTTGCATCAGCTGAAGCACAATATATTTTGCTCTAAACTTTTAGCTTTACCCTGTGTGTATGCACCCGTTTCAAGTGTGTTTCTTGTAAACAACAACATATTGTTGGATAATGATTTTTATTCCATTCTGCTATCCATCTTCATTTTATAGGAGAGTTCATCCTATTCACATTCACAGTTATGATTATTATCTGTGTCTTTCCCTCTATCCCCTTTTCACCCTTTTATTCTTTTAGTTCTCCCTTCTCCTTATCCCTCCACAATAGAGTTTTAATTTTTGACAACCACCTCCCTCAGTCTTCCCTCTCTTCTTTCACTCCTCCTCCCTTTTAAATTCCTTTTCCCTTACTAAGTCTCTCCTCCTTTTTAGCCACCCCTCCCTTTTCTTTCCCTCCTCTCCTCCTATTTCCTATAGAGCTAGCTGTATTTCTATACTTAACTGAGTTTGTTATTCCCTCCCTGTACCCAATCAGATGAGAATAACTCTCAAACAATGCTCATCTCCCTCCCCTCTTTCCCTCTACTATAATATATTATTGTGCTTCTTCCTCTGATGTAATTTGCCACTTGTTGACTCCTCTTTTTCATGTCTCCCATTACAGTCCCTTTGCACTCTTAAATCACATTTTTATCATGACATCATTTATTATATACCACTCCCTTTGTCTGTGCATATCCCCTTCATATATCATAATAAATATATGGTTCTCAAGATTAACAAATATCATTTTCCTTATAGAGATAGAAACAGTTTTCCCATATTGAATAAAAAGGTCTTTTTTCCCCCATGTTTACCTTTGAATGCCTCTCTTGAGACTTTCATTTGAAGATTGAATTTTCTATTACACTCTGGCCTTTTCATTAGGAAGGTCTGGAAATCTCTTATTTCATTGAATGTCCATTTCCTTTCCTGAAATGTTATGCTGAACTTTACTGGTAAGTGATCCTTGGTTGTAGTCCCAGCTCCCTTGCCTTTCAGAGTATCATATTTCAGTTCCTTTGATCCTTTAATGTAGAAACTCCAAGGTCTTTTGTGATCCTGACTGTAGTTCCTCAATGTTTGAATCCTTTCTTTCAGGCTGTCTGCTGTATTTTCTCCTTCACTTGATAGTTCTGGAATTTGGCAACAATATTCCTTGGTGTTTTTACTTTAGGATCCCTTTCAGGAGTTAAATGGTGGATTCTTTTGGTGACTATTTTGCTCTCTCTGGATCTAGGACTTCTTGACAGCTTTCCTTGATGATTTCTTGGAAAATACTGTCCAGGCTCTTTTTTTCATCATGGATTTCTGGTACACCGATAATTCTTAGCATTTCTCTCTTGGATTTACTTTTCAGGTCAGTTCTTTTTCCAATTAGATATTCAACATTTTCTTCTACCTTTTTGCTCATTAGAATAAGTTTGACTCTTAATGTCTATAGAGTCATTAGCTTCTACTTGCCTGATTCTATTTTTTATGAAATTGTTTGCTTCTGTTAGTTTTTGCATCTCCTTTTCTATCTGTCCAATTGTTCCTTTTAAGGAGTTTTTTTCTGTAGTTATGTTTTGTACTTCCTTTTACATTGGTCCAATTTTTCATTTTAAAAGCTGTTCTCTTCAGTGAATTCTTTTTTCCTGTCTTTAAATTCATTAGCCTGTTTTTCTTCTATTTCTCTAATTGACTTTTAAAATCTTTCTTCAGTTCTTCAAAAATGCTTTTTGTGCTTGAGACCAGTTCATATTCCCTACTGAAATTTCAGATGGGAGTACAGTCTCAATGCTGACCTTTTTGGTATTCATGTTTTGGTCTTTTTCCACATAGAAATATTCTATGGTCTTTTCCTTTCTGCTTTGCTTCTTACTCATGGTGATCACCCTTTTCCTGGCTTTTAAAGTAGATCTCTGTTTCTGGTACACAAGGGGCTCTGTCTCACTGTTCTTGTGCCTTAAACTTGAGGTTTTGTGTGTTGTGGCCTCTGGTTTTTTCAGCTAGTAGCTAGAATGCTGAAGTTTATGTGGTACTGTGTTGGCTGGTGTTGGAAAGCAGAAACCAAGTGAAGTCTTTTTGTATTATCCTGGACCTAGCTGCAGTGTGGAAGAGTGGTGCTCTGGCCACAGGAGGTCTCCTCTGCTGAGCAAGAGCATAAACAAGCTCAGTGGCCAGTGAACCCATCTGTGCTAGTGTCTTCCCAATGGTGCAGTGGATAGAGCACCAGCGCAGGAGTCAGGAGGACCTGAGTTCAAATATCACCTCAGACACTTGACAGTCACTAGCTGTGTGACTTTGGGCAAGTCATTTAACCCCAACTATCTCATCCTGGGTCATCTCCAGTCCTTCTGATGAATATCTGGTCACTGAGATGACTCTGGAGGAAAAGTGAGGCTGATGCCCTGCACAGCCTTCACTCATTCAAAACAATGTCAAATGCAAGTCATGTCATCATTTCTCAGGTGGTATGGTCTTTTTCAGCAACAAAGGATGAACACACTGGGGTGCTGAGGCATGCCTGGAGCCCTGGTGTCCACTGTTGCATGTCTCAAACCCCTGGGGCTCATGTTTGCTGAGGTGGGGTTGTCTGACACAGCTCCAGTCTTTCACTGGTCCCCTTCATCCACAGCAAGAGGGACCCCCCCCCCCTTTGCAATTTTCCTAGCCTCTCACCAGGTAAGAGATTATTTGACCCTTCAGGTGATCACACTGTTCCAGGATTTTTCCTGAGGAAATATTTTATGGATCTTTCAAGGTCAACAAGGTGAGAGGTAGACCATTTGCTGGTCACCACTTGGTCATCTTGGCTACTGGAAGTTCAAGTAGATGTCTTACAGACATTTAATCTGTAGACTGACAGTCTCAGGAGCAGCTACTGCAGTTACCTGGGCCTTTATGGCTCTCACCTACTAGGTTCTAGTGGACTCCCATCCTGAGCTGATATGCCTGAGATGCCACAGTGTGGCCATTGCCTCCCAGGGCTTCCTGCTCTGCCATGCCATGGCAGAACTCTACTGGTACAGCCTGTGTGCTGTGCATTCCTCCAGGCCCACACAATGGATCCTTCCCATCGACCTTCCAATGTGTGCTGGGCTTTGAATCTGCCAAAATCTGTCTCTTATTGGATTTTGCCCCTCCAAAATTCGTTCAGATTCTCTTTTTTGATGTATCTGAGGGTGTTTGTGTTAGAGCTGAGGTGAGCAGTTGCTCTCACTCTGTCGTCTTTGCTCCTGAATGACCATTTTTTCCCCTGAAGTGTTATACTCAAATTTATGTGTAGGTGATTCTTGCTTTTTAATCCTAGTTCCTTCGATTTCTGGTCTATCATATTCGAAGCCCTACAATCCCTTAATGTAGAAGCTTCCAGATCTTGTGCTATCCTGATTATATTTCCACAGTATCAGAATTGTTTCTTTCTGGCTGCTTGGAATATTTTCTCCTTGACCTAGAAGTTCTGAAATTTAGCTACAATCTTCCTAGCAGTTTTCCTTTTGGTATCTCTTTCAGGAGATGATGGGTGGATTCTTTCAATATTTATTTTACCCTCTGCTTCTAGAATATCAGGGTAGTTTTCCTGGATAATGTCTTGAAAAGTGATATCAAGGATCTTTCTTTGATCCTGGCTTTCATGTAGTGCCCTAATTTTTAAATTGTCTCTCTTGGATTTATTTTCCAGGTCAGTTGTTCTTTCCATGAGATATTTCACATTGTCTTATATTTTTTTTCAATTCTTTGGTTTTGTTTTATAGGGTTTTTTTTTATTTTTTCATAAAGTCATTTCCTTTTATCTGTTCCATTCTAATGTTTAAGGAATTATTTTCTTCAGTGAGCTTTTGGACCTCCTTTTCCATCTGACCATCTGACCATCTACTTTTTATGGCATTCTCCTCTTCTTCATTGGCTTTTTCTATCTCTTTTGTCATTTGGGTTAGTCTATTTTTTTACAATGTTATTTTTATTCAGTTTTTTTTTTCAGTCTCCTTTAGCAAGCAGTTGACTAGTTTTTCAAAATTTTCTTGCATCACTCTCATTTCTCTTCCCAATTTTTGCTCTACTTCTCTTACTTGATTTTCAAAATATTTTTTGAGCTCTTCCATAGCCTGAGAATCATTCATATTTTTCTTGGAAGGTTTGGGTGGATGAACTTTGGCTTTGACTTTGTTGTCTTCTATTCACATGTTTTGGTCTTCCTTGTTACCAAAGTAAGATTCTATAGCCTGATTCTTTTTTTGATTTTTGCTTATATTCCTAGTCTTTTACTTGACTTTTGAACTCTTTATCAAGGGATATCTCTGCTTCCCATGGGAGTGGGGGATTGTACTGACAACCACTCAATTCCCCCATAATCTGTGGGCCTAGAGCTCCAGAAACCATCATTGTCTCTGCCTTTGCTGCTGCTAGTTCCTCCACCTCCTTCCCCCTCTGCCAACCTGGGTCTTTCACCAGACCACTCCACTCTCCCATACTGGTCCCACAACCTTTTCCCACTCACCTTTCTTTTATATATATATTTTTAATGTTCTACAATCACTTCCTTAAAATTAAGATTTTATCCCCCAACACTACCTTCCTCCCTTCCCATGACAGCATACAATTCTGTATAGGTTCTACATATACTTTCCTATTGAGTACATTTTCACTATAGTCATGCAATGTAGTCAAACTAAAATAAATGGAAGAAATCATATAACAAATCAAAACATAATACACTGAAACCCACCCACACACAAACATGATGTGCAACATTCTGCGAATGACTTCCATTTTCTTTCTCTGAGTGTGGAAGGCATTTTGCCTTAGAAGACCAACATTGGGATTTTTTTTTTTCTCAGTAAGTTCTTGTGTTATTACAAAGTTCCAGGTTTACCAGAAAAAGCTCTCACACACTGTGGTCGTTGCTGTGCACAAAGTTTTCCTGGTTCTGCTCCTTTAGCTCAGCATCAGATCATATAAGTCCTTCCAGGCCTCCCTGAAATCTTCTTGTTCATCATTTCTTATGGCGCAATAGTACTCCATTACATTCATATACCATAATTTATTCAGCCATTCCCCAATTGATGGGCATCCCCTTGACTTCCGGTTTTTGGCTACCACAAAGAGTGCTGCTATAAATATTTTGTACACGTGGGACCCTTTCCCGTTTTTATAATCTCTTGGGGATACAGTCCTAGCAACGATATTGCTGGGTTAAAGGGTATGCACATTTTTGTAGCCCTTTGGGCATAGTTCCAAACCATTCTCCAGAAGGGTTGGATGATCTCACAGCTCCACCAACAATGAATTAGTTTTCCAACTGTCCCACATCCTCTCCAGCATTTATCATTTTCTTGTTCTGTCATGTTTGCCAATCTTATAGGTGTGATGTGGTACCTCAGAGTTGTTTTGATTTGCATCTCTCTAATCAATAGTGATTTACAGCACTTTTTCATATGATTATAGATATCTTTAATTTCTTCCCCTGAAAATTGCCTGTTCATATCCTTTGACCATTTATCAATTGGGGAATGACTTGTATGGTTATATATTTGAGTCAGTTGTCTATATATTCTAGAAATGAGGCCTTTATCCCCGAGCTTAGCTGTAAAATTTTCTTCCCAATTTACTGCATCCCTCCGAATTTTGGTTGCATTAGGTTTGGCTGTGCAAAAACTTTTCAGTTTTATCCATCTTGCATTTCATAATGCTTTCTATTGTTTCTTTAGAAAAAAATTCTTCCCCTCTCCATAAATCTGATAAATACACTATTCCTTGTTTCTCCAGTTTATTCATGGTATCAATCTTTATACCTAAATCACGTACCCATTTGGACTTTATTCTTGTGTACAGTGTCAGGCATGGGTCTATGCCTAATTTCTGCCACACTGTTAACCAGTTTTCCCAGCAATTTTTCTCTAACAGTGAGTTCTTATCCCAGAAGCTGGGGTCTTTGGGTTTATCAAACAGGAGGTTGCTATATTCCTTGCCTACTGTGTCTTGAGTGCCAAGTCTATTTGATTTGTCTACCCCTCTGTTTCTTAGCCAATAGCAAGTGGTTTTGATAATTGCTGCTTTATAATATAATTTGAGGTCTGGTAGCTCTAGGCCACCTTCTTAAGCATTTCTTTTCATTAGTCCCTTTGATATTCTGGACCTTTTGTTTTTCCAAGTGAATTTTGATATTATTTTATCCAGCTCTAGAAAATAATTATCTGATAGTATAATTGGTATGGCACTAAAGAAGTAGATTAATTTAGGTAGAATTGTCATTTTTATTATATTAGCTCGACCTACCCATGAACAACTGATGTTTTTCCACTTACTTAAATCTGACTTTATTTGTGCAAAAAGTGTCTTGTAATTGTGTTCATATAATTCCTGGGTTTGTTTTGGCAAGTAAACTCCTAAGTATTTTATAGTGTCTTCTCTAGCTTTAAATGGGATTTCTCTTTCTATCTCTTGCTGTTGGACTCTATTGCTAATATATAGGAATGCAGAAGATTTGTGTGGGTTTATTTTATAACCTGCAACTTAGCCAAAGTTGTTTATTATTTCAAGTAGTTTTTTACTTCAATCTCGGGGATTCTCTAAGTCTATCATCATATCATATGCAAAGAGTGATAACATAGTTTCTTCTTTGGCTATTTTTATTCCTTCAATTTCTTTGTCTTGTCCAATTTCTACCGCTAACATTTCTAGTACCATATTGAATAATAGTGGTGATAATAAGGTCACCCCTGACCTTATTGGAAATCGATCTAGCTTATCCCCATTGCATATAATGCTTACTGAAGGTTTTAGGTAGATACCGCTTATTATTTTATGGAAAGTTCCCTTTATTCCTATGTTCTCCAGTATTTTTAATAGGAATGGGTGTTGTATTTTGTTGAAAGCTTTTTCTGCATCTATTGAGATAATCATGTGATTTTTGTTAGTTTTATTGTTGATATGATCAATAATACTAATAGTTTTCCTAATATTGAACCAGCCCTGCATTACTGGTATGAAACATACCTGATCATAATGTGTTATTCTCTTGATAAGATGCTGTATTCGTTTTGCTAAAATCTTGTTTATAATTTTTGCATCTATATTCATTAGAGAAATTGGTTTATAATTTTCTTTTTCTGTTTTGTCTCTTCCTGGTTTGGGTATCAAAACCATACTTGTATCGTAGAAAGAATTTGGGAGGACTCCTTCTTCCCCAATTTTCAAAAATGGTCTATATAGTATTGGAATTGTGTTCTTTAAAGGTTTGATAGAATTCACCTGTGAATCCATCTGGTCATGGGGATTTTTTCCTAGGGAGTTCATTGATGGCTTGTTCCATTTCTTTTTCTGAGATGGGGTTGTTTAAGTATTCAATTTCCTCTTCTATTAATCTGGGCAATTTGTATTTTTTAAAATATTCATCCATCTCATTTAGGTTATCGAATTTGTGGGCATAAAGTTGGGCAAAGTAATTTCTAATTTTTGTTTTAATTTCCTCCTCATTGGAGGTGAGTTCACTCCTTTCATTTTTTTAATATTAGTAATATGATTTTCTTCTTTCTTTTTTAAAATCAAATTGACCAAAAGTTTATCAATTTTATTAGTTTTATCATAAAACCAACTATTGGTTTTATTTGTTAATTCAATAGTTTTCTTAATTTCAATTTTATTAATCTCTCCTTTGGTTTTCAGTATTTCTAATTTGGTATTTTCTTGGAATTCAATTTGTTCTTTTTCTAGCTTGTTCGGGTGCATACCTAAGTCATTGATCTCCTCTTGCTCTATTTTATTTATGTAGGCATTCAAAGATATAAAACTTCCCCTAAGAACTGCTTTTGCAGTATCCCATAAGATTTGGCATGTTGTCTCATTATTGTCATTCTCTTGAATGAAGTTGTTGATTGTTTCTATGATTTCTTCTTTAACCCATTCCTTCTTTAGGATTAGATTATTTAGTTTCCAATTGATTTTTGCTTTATCTTTCCATGGCCTTTTATTACATATAATTTTTATTGCATTATGACCTGAGAGGGGTGCACTGATTATCTCTGACTTTCTGCACTGGATTGTGAGATTTTTATGTCCTAGTACATCGTCAATTTTTGTAAATGTTCCATGTACTGCTAAGAAAATGTATATTCCTTTCTATTGCCATTCAATTTTTCTCCAAAGATCTATCATATCTACCTTATCTAGAGTTTTATTTACCTCCTTAACCTCTTTCTTGTTTATTTTGAGGTAAGATTTATCAAGTTCAGAAAGAGGGAGGTTGAGGTCCCCCACTAGTATAGTTTTGCTGTCAATTTCTTCCTTCAAATCCCCCAACCTCTCCTCTAAGAATCTGGATGCTATACCACTTGGAGCATACATGTTTAGTAAAGGTATTGCTTCATTGTCTATGGTGCCTTTTAGCAGGATATAGTTTCCATCCTTATCCCTTTTGATTAGATCTATTTCTGCTTTTGCTTTGTCTGAGATTAGGATTGCTACTCCTGCCTTTCTTACATCAGCTGAAGCACAATATATTCTGCTCCATCCTTTGACCTTTATCGTATGTGTATCCCCCTTTTTCAAATGCATTTCTTGTAAGCAGCATGTTGTTGGATTATGGCTTTTAATCTATTCTGCTATCTGTCTCCGTTTTATGGGAGAATTCATTCCATTCACGTTTAGAGTTATGATTACAATCTGTGTATTTCCCTCCATCTTCTTTCCCACCATTTGTGCTTTTAGCTCTCCTGTCTCCCTTCCCCTCCACAATAGTATTCACTTTTCACCACCTCCTCCTGCTGCTTTCCCCTCCTTCTTTTAGCTCCCCTCCCTTTTACTTCCCTTTACTCTTATTGTTTATTCCCTCCCTTTTAGCCTCCCTCCCCTCTCTTCCCCATTCCTCTCCTACTGCCTGTAAAGCTAGTTAGGGTTATCTACTTAAGTTTATTATTCCGCCCTTTAAACAAATCAGATGAGAGTACCTCTCACACAATGCTCATCTCCCTCCCCTCTTTCCCTCTACTATGATTTTGTACTTCTTCTTGTGATGTAATTTGCCATTTTCTGCTTCCTCCTTTTCACACCTCCTATTACAATCCCTTCTAGTACTTAAATCATATTTTTTATCATGATATCATTTACTTTATACCCATTCTCCTTATGCATATCCCTTTTATATTTCTTAATAGCCGCACAGTTCTCAAGATTAACAGGTATCATCTTCCCTCATAGGGAGGTAAACAATTTGCCCTAATTGAGTAACAAGTTGTTCCCTCTCCCCAATGTTTACCTTTTTATGATTCTCTTGAGACCTGCATTTGAAGATCGAATTGTCTATTAAGTTCAGGCGTTTTCGTCAGGAAGCTCTCGAAATCCCTTACTTCATTGAATGACTTTTTCCTTGCATGAAATGTTATGCTGAACTTTTCGGAGTAGTTGATCCTTGGTTGTAGTCCCAACTCCTTTGCCTTACGAAATAATGGGTTCCAGTTCTTTCGATCTTTTAATGTAGAAGCTCCAAGATCCTGTGTAATCCTGATTGTATCTCTTTGATATTTAAATTGTTTCTTTCTGGCTGCTTGTAATATTTTCTCCATCACGTGATAGCTCTGGAATTTGGCAACTATACTTCTTGGGGTTTTGAGTTTGGGATCCCTTTGCAGAGGGGAACGATGGATTCTTTCAGTGACGATTTTGCCCTTTGAATCTAGCACTTCTGGGCCATTTTCCTCGATGATTTACTGGAAGATATTGTCCAGGTTCTTTTCTCCATCATGGGTTTCTGGCAGGCCAATAATTTTTTTTAAATATAAATTTATTTATTTAACTTTTTACATTCATTTTCATAAAATTTTGGGTTCCAAATTTTCTCCCCATTTATGTCCTCCCCCCACCTCAATACACCAAGCATTCTAATTTTCCCTATCTCCAATCTGTCCTCTCCTCTATCATCCCTCCCTTCTATTGTCCCCATCTTCTCTTTTGTCCTGTAGGGCCAGATGACTTTCTATTCCCCATTAATGGTATTTCTTATGTCCTAGTAGCAAGAACAATACTCAACAGTTGTTCCTAAAACTTTGAGTTCCAAATTCTCCCCATGCCTCCCTCCCCAATCATTCCCTTTGGGAAGGCAGGCAATTCAATATAGGCCATATCTGTGTAGTTTTGCAAATGACTTCCATAAGAGTCGTGTTGTGTAAGACTAACTGTATTTCCCTTCATCCTATTCTGCCCCCCATTGTTTCTATTCTGTCTTTTGATCCTGTCCCTCCCTGAGTGTTGACTTCAAATTGCTCCCTTCTCCCATTGCTCTCCCTTCCATCATCCCTCCCTCCCTGTTTAACTCCTTCTCCCCCACTTTCCTGTACTGTAAGATGGATTTTCATACCAAAATGAGTGTGCATTTTATTCCTTCCTTTAGTAGAATGTGATGAGGGTAAACCTTGTTTTTTTTGTCAGCTCTCCTCTTTTTCCCTCCACTAAAAAGTTTCCTGCTTGCCTCTTGAATGAGATATAATTAACCACACTCCATTTCTCCCTCTCTCCTCCCACTCCCTTTCTCTCCCACCATTTACCTTAATTTCTTTTAAGATATGGTCCCATCCTATTCAATTCGCTCTGTGCTCTCTGTCTCTGTGTGTGAGTGCATGTGTTTATGTGTGTGCGTGCACACAGGTAAATGTGTGTGTGTGCATGTGTGTGTGTGTGTGTGTGTATGTCTGTGTGTGGTCCCACCAACTACCCAGATACTGAAAAGTTTTAAGAGTTACAGGTATTGTCTTTCCATGTAGGAATGTAAACAGTTCAACTTTGGTAAGTCCCTTATGACATCTCTTTGCTGTTTACTTTTTCATGCTTCTTCTCATTCTCATGTCTTTCTTTTCAGCTCTGGTCTTTTCATCAAGAATGCTTGAAAGTCCTCTGTTTCATTGAAAGACCATATTTTCCCCTGAAGTATTATGCTCAGTTTTGCTGGGTAGGTGATTCTTGGTTTGAGTCCTAGTTCCTTTGACTTCTGGAATATCCTATTCCACACCCTTTGATCCCTTAATGTAGAAGCTGCTAGATCTTGGGTTATCCTGATTGTATTTCCACAATACTGGAATTGTTTATTTCTAGCTGCTTGCAATACTTTCTCCTTGACCTGGAAATTCTTGAATTTGGCCACAATATTCCTAGGAGTTTCTCTTTTTGGATCTCGTTCTGGTGGTGATCGATGGATTCCTTCAATACTTATTTTGCCATCTGGTTCTAGAATCTCAGGGCAGTTTTCCTTGATAATTTCAAGAAAGATGATGTCTAGGCTCTTTTTTTGATCATGGCTTTCAGGTAGTCTCATAATTTTTAAATTGTCTCTCCTGGATCTATTTTCCAGGTCAGTTGTTTATCCAATGAGATATTTAGCATTCTCTTCAATTTTTTCATTCTTTTGGTTTTGTTTTATGATTTCTTGGTTTCTCAGAAAGTCATTAGACTCCATCTGTTCCATTCTAATCTTGAGAGAACTATTTTCTTCAGTGAGCTTTTGAACCTCTTTTTCCATTTGGCTAATTTTGCTTTTGAAAGCATTCTTCTCCTCATTGGCTTTTTGAACCTTTTTTTCCAATTGAGTGAGCCTATTTTTCAAGGTGTTATTTTCTTCAGCATTTTTTTGGGTCTCCTTTAGCACGATATTGACCCATTATTCATGCTTTTCTTATATCCCTCTCATTTCTCTTCCCAGCTTTTCCTCCACCTATCTAACTTCATTTTCAAAATCCTTTTTGAGCTCTTCCATGACCTGAGCCCACCAGACATCCACCTTGGATGTCTGGGATAGAGAGGCCCCGACCTCCACGTCTTTCCCTGTTGGCAAGCATTGTACTTCCTTATCAGAAATGAAGGGAGGAAGGAACATCTCTTCCCCAATAAATTAGCTCTTTATGTTCTCATTTTGCTTCCCTTTTCTGGGCATTTTCCCAGCCAGTTACTTGACTTCTGAGATTCCTCTCCACCCCTGCCTAGATCTGTCCAGCTAGTGCTTGGGGTCTGTGATTCAAATGCTGCTCCCCAGCCTCAGGGCTTTCAGCAGCAGGAGCAGCTGCTATTCAAATGTGAGCTTAAGTTCTGCTGCTCAGGTTGGGGCAGGGCTGCCTCCCAGGCTCAGGTCCCTCAGGGACTTTATGTAGAGACCTTCGGTAATGGCCCTGAGCCCCTGTCTGCTCCGGGAATCCCTGGCCACTGCTGCCTCTGCCACTGCCTCCCGAGGGGACCTGAGTCAGGGAGACACCCCACTCCCTATCGACCAGCCCAGAAGTCTCTCTCACTGACCTGTAGTGCCTGTGGGTGGAGGGAGCTTCGTGGGCACTGGAGGTTCCATCCCTGAAGCCTGCTCGGATCTGCTCCTCTGGGGTCACTTGGCCAGGGCAGCTCAGGGATGGGCTCCACTGTCCGGACTGTGACCGACCCCTGCGGAAAGCTTTCTAGGGCTCTCTGGAATGGAAATCTCTTCGACTGCGTTGGTGCGTGGCTTACAGAACTCCAAAATTTGTGGGGAGTTCTTTTTACAGGAAATTTATGGGCTGTGGATTCAGAGCTAGCATACATGAGTCTTTCTACTCCATCATCTTGGCTCCTCCCCAGGCCAATAATTCTTAAGTTTTCTCTCCTGGATCTATTTTCCAGGTCAGTGTTTTTCCAATTAGATATTTTACATTTTCTTCTATCTTTTCATTCTTTAGATTTTGTTTGACTGATTCTTGCTGTCTCATTGAGTCGTTAGTTTCTACTTGCCCAATTCTAATCTTTATCAAATTGTTTTCTTCCGTTAACTTTTGCATCTCCTTCTCCATCTGCCCAATTTTTCCTTTTAGGAAGCTATTTTTATCCAGTTAATTTTTATACTTCCTTTTCCATTTGCCCTTTTAGGAAATTGTTTTCTCCAGTTAATTTTTGAACTTCTCTTTTTCCATTTGTTCATTTTTTCTTTTCAAAGAGATGTTCTCATCAGTGAATTCTTTCTTAATAATTTTAACATCATTGGCTAGTTTATCTTCTATTTCCTTCTTCAGCTGTTCCAGGAGAGCTGCTTGTGCTTGTGAGCAGTTCACAGACCCTTCTGAAGTTTCAGATGGAAGTACAGTCTCAGCTCTGACCTCTTTGGTGTTTGTGTTTTTGTCCTTATCCCCATAGAAAGTTTCTATGGTTCTTTTGGCCCTCTGCTTTTTCCTGTTCATGATGTTGATTGAGTGCTATGGCTTCTGGTTCTTTGAGTCAGAAGCTAGAGAACTTTTTGCTGAGCTGATGTGTGAAAAAGCTAAAAGCAGGTTTTTGTTTGGTGTTTCCCAGATCAGCCCTGGGTTTAGCTTGTTAAGTGTGGGGAAGGAGTGGTCTGGTCACAGGAGATCTCATCAGCTGAACTAAGGCAAAGGGAAGCTCAGAGGCTGGTAATCACACCTGCCCTATTGTCTTTCTGATTCCCCTGGACAGCTGAGGCACACCTAGATGGTAATGCGTGTTCCCACCCCTCCTGAGGTGGCAATGAGGCTTGCCTTGGTTCCAGTGCAAGTTTTCTCTGCCCTGGGTCCTCTGTCCTTCTGGTTTGCCTCTGCCACTGTAGGAGGAATCCCCCTTAGCTATTTTCCTCCTCTCGGGTGTTATGAGGCTATTGGTCTTCTTCTTCTATTTCTGCTGATCTGGGATTTTTCTGGGGAAATATTTTATGGTTCTTTCATGGTCATCAAGGGGGGAGGAGACAGCATTTACTGAATACTCCACCATCCTGTCTCCCGGAAGTTCACGTTGGTGACTTACTGAAGTTTGATCTTTGGGCTGAAGGTCTCAGGGGCTGCTGCGCTGATATCTGGCACTCAGCGGCTCTCACTGACTTGGTCGGCTTGTCTCCCACCCTGGGTGCCGCTGCTCTGGTTCCGCCAGCCACTCAGATTTCTCGGGTCTCTTTTGCTCCACTGCGCTGGCCATGCTGTGCTGTGTGCTGTGGGCTCACCCCCGCGGAACAGATCCTTCCCGTCGACCTTCTGAATCTGTCACCGTCTGTCTCCCACTGGATTCCACACCACCAAAATTTGGTCAGATTCTGCTTTCAGAGGTACCTGGAGGAGTTTGTTCGAGAGCTCAGGTGAGTCATTGCTCTCACTCGCCATCTTGGCTCCGCCTCCCACTAACCTTTCAAATTATTCTCAGCTTTTTGGTGTCCTGAAGTCTGCCACAGGTGGGAGAGATTCAGTCTCCCCAAGGCCTATTCAGGTCCTGTCTGTGCCAATAGAATCCACGCTGGACTGCACCCTGCCTGCTGCCCTTCCCTGTAACCTTTCAGGCTGTCTTGGGCTGGAGATTTGCTTCACTCTATCATTCTGTAGGTTATGCAGCTCCAGAATTTCTTTAGAACAATTTTGACAGGTATTTGGTGGGACTTGGGGGTAGTGCTCTAGAAAGTATGTGTTGTTACTCTTTCATCTTGGATCCATCCCTATGAAGTTCATCTTGCTTAGCAACAGCATTACCCACATTCAGTTTTGAGTCAAAATTCCCAGGTGGAGAAGAGTATCTCTGGTTAGTCACATGGGAGTAAGGGCCCCCTTCAAAGGCAGAAAAGAACAATAACTCTTGTGGCTATAAGACAGCAAGACATCTGGTTGCAGTCCCAGGGCCAAAATCAACACCAGTTCTTCTAGCTGCAGGGGAACAAGGGCCTTTCCTTGGTAAATCATTAAAAAGCAGAATTGCGGGGGGGAGGAGCCAAGATGGTGGAGTAGAAAGATTCATATATGCTAACTCCAAATCCACAGCCCATAAATTTCCTGTAAAAAGAACTCCCCACAAATTCTGGACCGGTGGAAGCAGCACAGCAACACAGTGGAGGAGATTTCCATTCCAGAGAACCCTGAAAAACTGACCCCAAAGGTCCGTCATGCACCAGACCAAAGCCCAGCCCAGCCCTGGCCATGTGGCCCCGAGAAGAGCAGATCCAAGCAGGCTTCAGGGACAGAACCTCTGCCAGCCATGAAGGTCCCTCCACCCACAGGTGCTATAGGTCAGTGAGAGAGAATTCTGGGCTGGCCAAGAGGGGAATGGGGTGTCCCATAACTCAGGCCCCCTCAGGAGGCAGCAGCAGACGCAGTGGCAGCCAGGGGCTCTTGGAGCAGGCAGGACCTCAGATCCATTACTGAAGAGCTCCACATAAACCCCCTGAGGCAACTGAGTCTGGGAAGTGGCCCTGCCCCCACCTGACAATCTGAATTTAATCTTACCCTGAATAGCAGTCCTGCCCACTACTGAAAGTCCTGAGGCTGGGGAGCAGCATTTGAATCTCAGACCCCAAGCACTAGCTGGGAGGATCTGGGGGGAGGGTGCGTGGAGAGGAATCTCAGAAGTCAAGTAACTGGCTGGGAAAATGCCCAGAAAAGGGGAAAAAAATAAGACCATAGAAGGTTACTTTCTTGGTGAACAGATGTTTCCTCCTTTCCTTTCTGATGAGGAAGAACAATTCTTACCATCAGGGAAAGATGTAGAAACCAAGGCCTCTGTATCCCAAACATCTGAAATAGGTATCCAATGGGCTCAGGCCATGGAAGAACTCAAAAAGCATTTTGAAAATTAAATTAGAGAGGTGGAGGAAAAACTGGGGAGAGAAATGAGAGAGATGCTAGAAAAGCATGAAAAATGGGTCAATACCTTGCTAAAGGAGACCCAAAAAAATGCTGAAGAAAATAACACCTTGAAAAATAGGCTCACTCAATTGGCAAAGAGGCTCAAAAAGCCAAAGAGGAGAAGAATGCTTTCAAAAGCAAAGTTAGCCAAATGGATAAAGAGGTTCAAAAGCTCACTAAAGAAAATAGTTTTCTGAAAAAAAAAAAAGCAGAATTGTCCAGATAGAATAAAAGGTACAAATGTACCATGAAAAAAATAATTCTACTCGTAAAGATTGACTGGACTAAAAAAAACAAGTCATCAAAACAATGAATAATTTCACTAAAGAGAATGACAGCAGTGACCCAACATGTTAAAATTTGTGGAATGCAGTCAAAAGACTGCTTATGTGAAAATGTAAAATTGTAAAAATTTGCACAAATGAAATAGAGATAGAGGAGATCAATGTATTGAGATGCAACTAAAAAAAGGAAAAAGAAGAGAGTACAATTCCCAAATTAAAAACCAAATTAGAAATTCTAAAAATCAAAGGAGAAATTAATAAAATTGAAAGTATGAATACTATTGAAGTAATAAATAAAACAAGAGATGATTTTATGGAAAAAAATCAATAAAATACATAAATATTTGGTTAGATTGATTTTAAAAAAGAAGAAAATCAAATGACCAGAATCAAAAATGAAATAGGTGAATTTAATTAGTAGGAAATAGAATACTTAAATCAGTCAATCTTAAGAAGTTAAACTCTGGGGAGGAGCCAAGATGGTGGAGTAGAAAGACTCACATATGCTAGCTCCGAACCCACAGTCCATAAATGTCCTGTAAATAGAACTCCCCACAAATTCTGGCGCATTGTAAACTGCGCACCAACACAGTGGAGAAGATTTCCGTTCCAGAGAGCCCTGAAAAACCGACCCCAAAGGTCATTGCACCCCAGACAGCAGAGCCCACCCCTGCGCTCTCCTGGCTGCATGGCCCCAGAAGAGCAGATCCGAGCAGGCTTCAGGGACGGAACCTCCAGTGTCCGCGAAGGTCCCTCCACCCACAGGCGCTACAGGTCAGTGAGAGAGACTACTGGGCTGGCCAAGAGGGGAGCGGGGTGTCTCCATGACTCAGGCTCCCTTGGGAGGCAGTGGCAAAGGCAGTGGCAGAGGCAGTGGCGGCCTGGGACTCCCGGAGCAGACAGGAGCTCAGGACCATTACCGAAGGTCTCTGCATAAAGCCACTAAGGGAACTGAGCCTGGGAGGCAGCCCTGCCCCAACCTGAGCAGCAGAACTTAAGCTCACATTGAATAGCAGCCGCTCCTGCCACTGAAAGACCTGAGGCTGTGGAAAAGCATTTGAATCTCAGACCCCAAGCAATAGTTGGGCAGATCTAGGTGGCGGTGGAGAGGAATCTCAGAAGTCAAGTAACTGGGACAATGCCCAGAAAAAGGAAGCAAAAATAAGACCATAGAAAGCTACTTTCTTGGGGAACAGATGTTACTTCCTCCTTTCATTTCTGATGATGAAGTACAATGCTTGCCATCAGGGAAAGACGTGGAGGTTGGGGCCTCTCTATCCCAGACATCCGAGATGGATGTCTGGTGGGCTCAGGCCATGGAAGAGCTCAGAAAGGATTTTGAAAATCAAGTTAGACAGATGGAGGAAAAACTGGGAAGAGAAATGAGAGAGATGCAAGAAAAGCATGAATAATGGGTCAATACCCTGCTAAAGGAGACCCAAAAAAATGCTAAAGAAAATAACACCTTGAAAAATAGTCTCACTCAATTGGCAAAGAGGCTCAAAAAGCCAATGAGGAGAAGAATGCTTTCAAAAGCAAAATTAGCCAAATGGAAAAATAGGTTCAAAAGCTCACTGAAGAAAATAGTTCTCTCAAAATTAGAATGGAACAGATGGAGTCTAATGACTTTCTGAGAAACCAAGAAATCATAAAACAAAACCAAAAGAATGAAAAAATTGAAGAGAATGCTAAATGTCTCATTGGAAAAACAACTGACTTGAAAAAGAGATCCAGGAGAGACAATTTAAAAATTATGGGACTACCTGAAAGCCATGATCAAAAAAAGAGTCTAGACATCATCTTCCATGAAATTATCAAGGGAAATTGCCCTGAGATTCTAGAACCAGATGGCAAAATAAGTATTGAAGAAATCCATCAATCACTGACTGAAAGAGATCCAAGAAGGGAAACTCCTAGGAACATTGTGGCCAAATTCCAGAATTCCCAGGTCAAGGAGAAAATATTGCAAGCAGCTAGAAAGAAACAGTTCCAGTATTGTGGAAATACCATGAGGATAACACAAGATCGAGCAGCTTCTACATTAAGTGATCAAAGGGCATGGAATAGGATATTCCAGAAGTCAAAGTACCTAGGACTCAAACCAAGAATCACTTACCCAGCAAAACTGAGTATAATACTTCAGGGGAAAATATGGTCTTTCAATGAACCAGAGGACTTTCAAGAAATTAAACTCCTCAAAAAACCCAACAGGCCCAGATGGATTTACAAGTGAACTCTATCAAATATTTAAAGAAAAAATTAATTCCAATTAATCTTAAATCTTAAACTATTTGGAAAAATAGACTGAGTCTTACCTAATTCTGGGAGCTACGTTGGCAGAGCAAGCAGCTAATTGCTGTCTTTATCTCATTCTCATTCCCTAACACTCATTAAAAGTGCCCTAGAACAAATCCTTGAAAAGTGGAGCCAGCAGAAATAGATGGTAATTTTGTGATCCAGGGGACTTAGTGGATTAGCAAATAAGGTTTCTATCACTTGGATAAAAGGGGAGCAGAGTCTAGGAAAGGCGATATCCCAGCAAATCAGTGACAGACTCCACCTCAATAAACCAGTGGCAGATCCTAAATTCCAATGTGGTGGAACAGGTCAAAGCCCTCCCATGTGTCTAAGCACAGACAAGGTATTTGGCTTAGAGAACCACCTCGTGCACTGCAGAACCCCAGGCAGGCAGTTGTCCCTTGGCAGCTGAAAATCTTGTGTTTCAGTGTAGCCCCATGTGGGCAGATATCCCCCAGAAGTGAGTCTTCACATGCTTCAGCTCAGCCCCTGGTGGACAGGTGTCTTCCAAAGCCAAACCTCCCTGTGTTCAACTCAACCCTGGGAAAACAAAGAAAAATACCACTTGGGCTCAGTTAATGCCAGACACCAACATTGGGATGCCAGCTCATCAGCAGGTAAGCTGCCAAACCCCTACAGCCTCCATTTGCTCGGCACCTGAGCTCCATTACACAAAGTAAGTGACTTGGCCCCAGGATCCCCTCAGAAGAAACTTGAGACAATAACCCCTGTGCTCCATTAGGAGAGTTAAACTTTAAAAACCACAAAATAGGCAAACATCATGAGAATGAAGCAAAACCAAACACTGATCGTAGACTGTTTATGTGAGGACAGAGAAGATCAAAACACAAACTTGGAAAAGGACAACATTGTCAATATACCCACATCCAAAACTTCAAAGGAAATTATGAATTGATTTCAAGCTTTAAAAGCCTTCTTGGAAGAGATCAAAAAGGATTTAAAAAGTCAAATAAAAGAGGTAGAAGAAAAATTGGGAAAAGAAATTAAAAATATGCAAGAGAGAGTCAACAGCTTGTAAAAAGAAAGACAAGAATTGACTGTAGAACACAATTCATTAAAAGATACAATTTGCCAAATAGGGAAAAACTCAGTGAAGAAAACAATTCCTTAAAAAGTAGAATTGACTAGATGAAAAAATAATTCATTAAAAAGTTAGAATTGAGCAAGTCTTAATAACTCTATGAGACATCGAGTCAATCAAACAAAATCAAAAGAATAGGAAAAAATAGAAGAAAATGTGACATACTGATTGGAAAAACAACTGACATGGAAAATAGATCCAGTAAAGATATTTTAATAATCATAGGTGTACCTGAAAGCCATAATCAGAAAAGGGCCTGGACAGGATCCTTTAAGAAATTATGAAATAAAATTGTCCTGATACCATAGAATCAGAGTATGTCATTCAAAGAGTGTTGCAATCACCTCCTGAAATATACTTCAAAATGAAAATTCCAAGGAATAATTGTAGCTGAACTCCAGAAGTATCAGATCAAAGAAAAATTCCTGCAAGTACCCAGAAAGAAACAATATAAATATGGTGAAACCACAGTCAGCATTATGCAGGAATTAGAAGCTTCTCCATTAAAGGATTTCAGGGCCTGAAATATGATATTCTGAAAGGCAAAGGAACTTGGATTATGAAGAAGAATCAACTATACAGCAAAACTGAATATAATCTTTCAAGGGGGGAGGTAGATATTCAATGATATAAGGAACTTTCAATCATTCCTAGTTATAAAACAAATGAACAAACCTGAACAGAAATTCAATCTTCAAATACAACTCAAGAGAAGAATACAAAAAAATACATTATTTAATAAGGCATAGTTGTTTTCATCCCTACACAGGAAGACGTAACTCTTGAGAACTATATTTTTATTATGGCATTTGGAAGGCATATACATAGACAGATGGTGTGGGAATAAGTTGAATTTGATGTGATGATAAAAAAAATAATTAAGTGATTTAAAAAAAAAATATTGTACTGGAAGAAGAGGAAAGGGAGAGGCAGAATCAGTTAAATTATATCATAGAAAGAAGTACAAAGACATATTATAGATTTTCCTGTAATTTCCCTAGAGGGAAAGAAGGAAAGGAGGACAAGAATTGTTTGAACCTTGGTCACATTGGATTTGAATCAAAAAGGAAATCACATACTCATTCAATTGGTTATGGAAACCTCTTAAATAGGGAAAGAGAAGGAGAAAGGTGAAATAAAAGGTAGAGGTTGAATAGAAAGCAGGAAAGAAGGGAAGGAATAAGTAATAGGGGAAAAGAGAAAGAAAAGGGAGGAGGTGATAAAAGGGAAGGGATGTTAAGGGAGGTGGTGGTCAGAAGCAAAACAAGTGTGAGGATGGAAAATGTGAAAGGAGAGATAACAGTACAAATGGAAGAAAATAGGACAGAGAAAAAGATAGTTAATAATCATAATTGTAAATGTGAATGGGATGAACTCTCCCACAAAATGGAAGTAGATAACTGAGTGAATTAAAAATCAGAATGCTACAATATGTTGTTTACAAGAAACGCATTCGATGCAAGAGATATGCACAGAGTAAAGGTAAAAGGCTGTAGCAGAATATACTATGCTTCAGCTGAAATTTTAAAAAAAGCAGGGACAGTAATCTTGATCTCAGACAAAGCAATATCACAAATAGGTTTAATTAAAATAGATAAGGGAGGAAACTACATATTGCTACCAAGGTACCATAGACAATGAAGTAATATCCATAATATACATATATACACCAAGTGTTATTACTTCCAAATTTGTAGAGAAGTAAAGTTGGTTACAGGAAGAAATTCTGTTCTAGATCCAGAGAAAGGATTGTGGAGTATGCAGATTGAGGAACACTTATTTCTCTTTTTTGTTGTTTTGATGGCTTTTTTTATTTATCATGCTTTCCCCCATTTTTTTCTGATTCACAACATCACTATTGTCTAAATATGTTTAATATTATCATGCACATAGAGCCTATATCATATTGTATGGCATCTTGACAAGTGGGGGAAAATTTAGGACTGAAAACCTTATGAAAGTGAACATTATAAATTATAGATTAATCAATTAACTAAACAAAGAAAAAAAAGAGTTCTACCAAATTACTTTTATGACACAAATATGGTACTGATAACCTAAGCCAGGAAGAGTGAAAACAGAGAAAGAAAATTGTAGACTAATTCTCCTAACATATATTAATGCCAAAATTTTAAAAATAGCGTTAGAAAAAAATATTACAGAAATACACCACAAAAATCATACAACATGACCAGGTGAGATTTATATTAGGAATTCAGGGCTGGTACAATATTAGGAAAACTATCAACAAAATTGACCATAACAAAAACAAAATCAACAGAAATCATATGATTACTCAACAGATGAAGAAAAACCTTTTGACAAAATTCGTCATTCATGCCTATGAAAAGCATTAGAGTGAAGAAGAATGAATGGGAACCTTCTTTAACATTTTAAGTACCGTCTATCTAAAACCATCAACGAGTATTATTTGTAACAGGGATGAGTAAGAAATCTTAATAGAATCAAGACTGAAGCAAAGTTACTGATTATTGCAACTATTATTTTAGATTGTTCTAAAAATTCTAGCCATAGAAATAGAAGAAAAATAATTCGAAGGAATTAGAATAGCCATAAGGAAACAAAACTATTACTCTGCATGTGACGTGATAGCATACTTAGAGAATCATAATTAACTAACAGAATAGATGGAAAACTTTAACATGGTTGCAAGATATAAAATAACGTCAGAATTTCTACATTTTACCAACAAATCCAACACCAAGAAATAGAGAAATTCTGTTTAAAATAATTGTGGACTATTTAAAATACTTGGATTCTATGTACTAAGACAAACACAGAAACTACAAATAAAGTCAAATACAAATGATTAGAAAAGAATATTAATTGTTCAAGACAATATGATAGGAAGGATAATTCTATGTAAATTAATTTACTTATTCAGTGCAATACCATACTACTAAAATTATTTTCTTGAACTAGAAACAAAATAATAACAAAATCTATCTGGGAAGACAAAGGATATTAAGTGAATCAGTAAAAAAAATGAAGGAAGCTGGACTAGATAAATAAGATCTTAAAATACATTACAAATCAGTAATCATCAAAATAATCTGTTACTGGTCAAGAAATAGAATTATGGATCAATGAAATAGCTATGCAACACAGAGTAGTAAATGATTGTAGTAATCTAGTTTTTGATGAGCTCAAATAACTTTTTTGGACAAGAACTCGCTATTTGAAAAAAAAAAAACCGCTGGGAAAACTGGAAAACAGAATGGCAAAACTAGACATAAACCAACATTTTGCACTATATACCAAGAAAAGTCAAAATGGGTACATGATTTAAGCAAAAAGGATGTTAGTTACCATCAGCAATTTGGGGTGCCGTGGGGCATTTTGCCTATCAGATCCATGGAGAAGGGAAGGCTTTGTGACAAACAAGGGATAGAGAAAACTACAGAATGAAAAACAGATAATTTTGTTTACATTACATTTAAACATTGTTGCACAAACAAAACCAATTCAGCAACAAATATAAAGAAAACAGAAAACTAGAAGAAAATTTACAGAGAATTTCTCTGATTAAAGCCCTCATTTCTCAAATATGTAGAGAAATGAGTCAAATTTACAAGAATACAAGTCATTTCCCAACTGATAAATGGTTAATGGATACAAATAGGTAGTTTTCAGATAAAAAAAAAAAACAAAAATAAAACTATCATCATATAAAAAGTGCTATAGAGAAATACAAATCAAAAGAACTGATCTATCACCCCAAATCTATCAGATGGCTAATATAACAGAAAAGGAAAATGAGAAATAAAGAATGTGAAAACTTGGATCCAAATGCACTGTTGGTGGAGAGGTGAACTGATTCATTCATTCTGAAGAGTATTTTTTTCTAATTAAATTTATTTATTTTCAGATTTTGACATTCACTTTCACAAAATTTTGAATTTCAAATTTTCTCCCAATCTTCCCCCTCCCACCACCCAAGGACAGTGTGTATTATGATTTCACTTTCCTCCAGTCTACCCTCCCTTCTATCACCAAGTTCCCTCTCCTCCACCCCACCCCCCCATTATCTCCTTTCCTACCTTTTTCCTGTAGGGTAAGATAGACTTCAATAACACATTGCCTACTTATATTATTTCCTAGTTGCATGTAAAAACAATTTTAAACTTCCATTTTTAAAGCTTTGAGTTCCACATCCTTTCCATTCCTCCCTCTCCACCCACCCTGACTGAGAAGACAAGCAAGTTGATATAGATTATACATGTGTAGGCATGCAAAACACTTCCATAACCGTCATGTTGTGAAAGACTAACTATATTTTTGTCTATAGTTTCCCATCTCAATTTATTCTATTCTCTCCTTTGATCTGTCTCTCTACAAAAGGGTTTCATTCTGATGACCCATTCACCCAATTTTCCACCGCTTCTAACATTCCCCTTACCCCTGCTATCCTGTAGGATAAGATAAACTTCCATATGCAATTGAATATATATGTTATTCCCTCTTGAAGCCAAGTTCAATGAATGGAAGGCTCACTTTTCCCCTCTCATCGTTCCCCTGTTCTCCACTATTGGAAAAGCTTTCTTGCCTCTTCTGTGTGAGATTATTGACTATGTTCTACCTCTCTCTTTCTTTTTCTCCCAGTACATTTCTCTCAATATTTAATTTTATTTTTTAAGATATCATCCCTTCATATTCAGCTTACCCTGGGCCCTCTCTCTCTCTGTATATGTATGTATGTGTGTGTGTATATGTAGATATGCACACACACATATATACATATATACATACACATACACACATGCACACACATACATACAATTCCCTCTAACTATCCTAACTCTGACAATGGTCTTACGAATTACAAATGTCATCTTTCTCTTCCCAAATTTCCCTCTACTTCTCCTACTTGATTTTCAAAATCATCTTTGAGATCTTCCATGATCTTAGAACAATTCATATTTTTTGGAGGCTTTGGAATCATGATCTTTGACTTTGCCATCTTCTTCTGTTGTATGGTTTGATCTCCTCATCATCAGTGACATAAAAAAAAATACTTTTCACTGAGGAAGTAAGAATCTATAGTTGGGTTTTTTTTAAATCTGTTTTCTCATTTTCCCTGCCCATTAGTTAACTTTTGAGCTCTTTGTTAAGGGTAGAGCACTAGAAGCAGCCCCTGCTTCAACAGTGCCTGCTGCCACCCTGGACTGGGGCTGAGCCCAGATCACAGTCCCCTCTCAGTCAAATGACAGATCCTTCCCAGTTACCTTCAAAGCTATATTTGGCATTTTGGGGTTGAGAAGTCTGGAAATTGCCACAGTCACCCAACATCAAGTTCTATTAGCCCTGCTCTAGCTTCATCCACCCAAGCATGGCCCATGCTGAGCTGCACTATTTCTTGTAGCCCAGTGTGATACACTCTTCCTGTCAAACTCCCAGATTGTCTTGGGCTGGAAATTTGCTTCAGTCTGTCATTTTGTGGCTCTAGCAACTCTAGAATTTGTTTAGAGTAATTTTTTACTGTTCTTTTGAGGGGTTTGTGGGGAAAGCTCAAGCAGTTCCCTGCTTCTGCTTCACTATTTTGACTCTGCCCTCTGAATAGTAATTTGTAATTTTGCCAAAAGGACTATAAAACTGCATACATTATTTCATCAGGAAATACCATATATGCCAAAGAGATCAAAATAAAATAAATTTAAAGGGATCTCTATGTACAAAAATAGAAGTTATTTTTGCAGTAGAAATTGAAGGATGTCCACCAAATGGTGAATGACTGAGCAAGCTATGGTATATGATTGTGATAGAATGCCATTATGATATAAGAAATGATGAGCATGATGCTGTCAGAAAAACCTGGAAAGACTTACTTGAAGTAATGTAAAGTAAAGTGAGAAAAACCAGGAGAGCTTTGTACACACTAACAGTAATATTTTATAATTATCAACTCTAAATGACTTAGCTATTCTCAACAATACAAAGAGCAGAGACAATTCTGAATGACTTAGGAAACTGATGTAGCTTGAATGAAGATCAAAGCATACTTTTTTTTAAACTTTATGATTCTTGTTTGTTCTGGTTTGGTTTCTATCTTCTTTTACAACATGACTAATATGGAAATATATTTTGTATGACTGCACCTGTATAATCTATATTCAATTTCTTGCCTTCTCTTTTGGGGAAGGGAGATGAAGAGGAGGACAGGAAAAAGTGTTTGGAAATCAAAGTTTTTGTTAAAAATCTCATAGAAGATGACAAAGATGAATCAGAAATGGCCCTTATATTCACAGAGTCCATGACATGTTAGAACACGTAAATATAAATAACTGTACTACAAATTAGGGCATGAAAACAAAATAAAAGCTATATAAGCAAACAATATAGAAGTTCAGAGGAGTGACATTTCTTCTGATAAGTAGGATCAGGGAAATCGTTCCTGAAGAGGGGCATACTCTAGCCTTCAAAGATGGCTTGGGATGGACAGATAAGGTATGGTGGTGGAATGGGAAGAAGACTCCTAGGCAAAGCTTTGTAAAGAACAAGCAAAAAAATCATGGGATATTTTGGAGTGAGTGGTGAGCAATTTATTGTAGAGTGTAGTTGTAATGTACATTGTATGGAAGGGAAGAGTGGGAGATAAGGTTAAAAGATACCTGTATATGTTGGGTCACAGTTCCTTCATAAACTGAGAGGCTTTGATTACATGTTCACTTGAGTTCTGTCCAGCTCTAACCTTTTATTCAGAGTATAATAATGTGTGTTGGTAAGGGAATGAATTTGTGTGGAACAAAACTAGGGCTCAAGTCATCCAATATCAATAATACTTAACTATGCCCAGAAACCCTGTACATTCAGAAAATTGGAAACTTCCAAACTGTAAATAAAGGCAAATCGCTCCCCTCTCAAAACAAAATAAAGAAGCCCCAACACTCCTCCATGAAGGTACATACACATAATGAATGTGACAAGACCTCATGTAGGATGAATAATCAATAGAAAGGTTTTTTGCTTTTTATAGCCTTAATTTATAAAAGTAGGACCAGAGCAGAGGGCGTAGGGGAAAGGAATTGCTCCTCCCACCACCAACCCCAAGTCAGTGTATTTGCCTTGCAGCTGAAAGCCACATTGAGCCTCCTAGAACATCTGGTGGTCTAACAAATGTCTTCTATATATTTCTTTTTCTTATAATGAGACTTTGAAATTGGTCCCACAATTTACCAGCATTTCTCCATATATTTCTTAAACCTATATTACCTTTTTTGAGATGTGACCTCTGTTACATTTAAGGCCCACTCCTTCCAACAAGATTAAACATTCTTAATAGCAAGTTATGCCAGCAAAGGAACCATTCCCTTTTAGTCAGCATTACACAAACAAGTCATTTCTAATCCTCTGAAGTGAAAATGCTATAAAAGATAGATACATATATATCCTTTCAGCTAAATTGGCGCCATAAAACTGAATTACAAATATGACTAATGCTCCTCTCTAGTGATGTTTGGAGGTACACAGAGTTTAGAGACGTTTTGGTTTCCTTTACCTTTGCAGCATGAGACATTAAAAGAAATTATTACTATATATTATTGAAGATAAAACTGTTGGGTTATAACATTTTTAATATGGGGGAGCCTAGGCCAAACATTGAAGCTAGCACTTGTTTTATTGCTTTTGACGTCTCTTGTTTAAAGAATTTTGAAAATGAAAAATCCCAGTCAAAGAAATTCCACTGATCATTAGAGAAATGTTTTACTATAAAATAAAATTACAAAAATTCATGTTGCCTTATTTAATGAGGAAGTAGTAAAGGAAATAATTCTTAGAGATATTTTAAAATGTCCAATCAGGTGAAGTTTAACTATCACCTGGTCTTTTTTGTATGACAAGAATATAGATTTTTCTTTTTTGAGAAGTGTTTTATTGATGTCTTTTTTATTCTAGAGAGGACTTAATGATAATTATTATAGCATGGCACATTATACTGATTATACTAAAATAATCCAATAATATGGCATTAAAGTGCTACATGTAAAGTACTATAAAAATGGATTGGTTCCCTTACTCTCTCCCTGTGGTGCTGACAACTCTCAGTACACGTGTATGTTGAAAGACATACAAGATGAGAATAATTTACATGATGTTCATTTGTGAATAAGGCTTGCTGCATGGTTCTCCTGTTGGATATTGTATTGCATTGTTTCCTGTCTATTGCCAATAGCTAGCATTTTTATATTGTTTTAAAGTTTTGCAAAAATATGATATTTTTCAAATATCATCTCATTTTATCATCACAACATCCCAGAGAGGCATACTGTACTCTTATATACCTTTTACTGGAGAGGAAACTGAGGCACAGAGGGATTGATTGACTTGCTCAGTGCCACATAACTAACTAGTGCATAAATCTGTATTTGAATTCAGGAACTCATGCCTCCAAATCCAGTATTTTATCCAGTCTCCCATATAACTGCCATATTGCAGTATAACTAATCGAATGACCTAAACAGCTAAATTGTACTTTTAGTATTCATGTAATTGGTATGACTTTGAGAACACTGTAAAATATCTTAAATTTATAATAAACCATTGCAAATAATATTTCACACAGAAACATATTGAATTCAAATTCAAATTTGTCTATAAAATTATTTAAGATTCTTGGAGGAAATATTCTATTTTAAAACCAAGAAAAAGTTTTCAAAGTTAATACGGTCAACTATCAGTCATTGAATAAGCATCTCTGAAAAGTGCTTAATATGTGTTAACTTGAATCACCAGTTTAATAGATAAGGAAATAGTGGCCTAGAAAGATGAAATGGGCTGCCCAAGGTCATATAATTGTCAATCCAGAAATATTACCTACTTCTTCAGTGCAACCCAACTTGTCACCCCAATGTTCTTTAAATTATATGACATTGCTTCTCTATTATATTAAAAACAGTGTCATGATTGAACGTATAACCACTAGGAAGAAGAACTGGCAAATCCATTAATTATGATTCAGGCTAAACTGATTACTAATCGAATTATTTCTTGATTATTTGCCATGGATGGACATTAATGAAAAAAACATAATTCAAAAGTTATTTCAATTTCACATAGAGAGGTATGCTTAATAGACAATTTCATATTGAAACTCTTTTACTTAAGTTAAAGAGTACAAACAAGCATGTTAATATTTAAATTTTAGAGTAGACCCATTGATTGTGGAATGAATAAACAAATTTTGATGCATGGATTTAAGAAAAGATTGCAATGCTATAAAATGATACATGTGACATGCTGAGAAACATGGAAAGACATAAAGTGTGTGTTTCTATACATACACACAGTATGGATTTTATATATAACATATATATTCACCTATACATATACATGTGTATACATACAACAAAATAAAATAATTAAAACAATTCTGAAAAATGAAAATGATAAAGCCTGACTCCGTAAAAGAATTGTGGGTAAGAAACATTCTTCTTTGCAGAATTGGGGGTTTCCATGTGGATGAACGACTGCATAAAAAATCAGATTGTTTTTCACATATAACTAGGCTTTGCTGAATTGTTTTCTTTTCACTCTTTCTTCATTTTATAAATATTTATCCAATTACATATAAAAACAATTTTAAAATATATTTTAAAAGCACTACTTTCTTCCCTTCCCTTGTTACTTTACACTTTTTATTGAGAAGACTAGTAACTTAATAGCACTATGCATATGCAATCATGCCAAACATTTTTCTATATTAGTCATGTTGTCAAAGAAAACAGACCCCTCCCCCAAAAGTAAAAAAAAATATGATTCAATCTGATTTCAAACTCTTTCAGTTATTTCTGTAGACATAAATATCATTTTTCATTTTAAGTCCTTTAGAATTGTCTTTTTCACTGTATTGCTGAGAATAGCTAGTCATTCACAGTTTATCATTGTAAAACATTGCTGTTATTGTATATATATAATATACATACATATATATATATACATATATACATATATATATATATATATATATATATATTATTTTCCTGATTCTTCTTGCTGGACTTTGCATCAGTTAATGTAAATCTTTAAAGTTTTTTTTCTGAAGTCATCCTACTCATAATTTCTTATAGCAATTATATTTCATCACAACTGTGTATCAGAACTTGTTCATCCATTTCTCAGCTGATGGGCATCCCCTCAATTTCCAGTTCTTTGACACTACAAAAAAGAGCTTCTCTAAATATTTTTGTGCATATAGGTCTTTTAACTTTTTTAATCTCTTTGGGATATACAACTAGTCATGTTTTCATTTCTTCCAAGGAGCTGATCTTTGGAGAGGTGTAGTCACTTCTCTCTTGGCTCATGCTCTATGAGTGACCACAAACGCTTTCAATCCCTGGAACTGTGACCAGGGTTCCCACTTTCCTCCAGCTATGAGACCTAGTTACTTACTAGTATGATTCATTGACCTAGAACTGCAACCCAGAATTGTGTAGGGGCAACATGACAGAATCCTACACCTAGTACTAGAAAAATATTCCTTGTAATTTATTTTCTAATTCCCTTACCATCTGTTAATAGTGAATTCCAGTAATATGCCTCACCAGTTCATTGGCCTACAAAGCCTTGAAGTGGCCTCCTGGCTTGCCACAGTACAGCCTGCCATGGACCATACTGCACTGTCTCTCCAGTGAGATAGACCTATCCTATCATTCTTCTTCGTTATCTTGGGTAGGAAAATTGTTTCGTCCCATCCTTTTGTTGGGTTTGCTTCTCCAGAATTCATTTTGAGGTGTTATTTAAAATTGCTTGGAGGGGAATTTTGATGAAGTCAGATGAGTCCCTTCGTTAACTGTACCATTTTGGTTCTGTCTTCTTTCATTTATTAAAACAATCTTTCTCATAAGGAATACCTCTCTTTGAACGAATGAGGGGTGGAATACAGAAGAAAATATAGTTGATTTAATTATAGAAGGTAAAAATGAGACTATTTTAAACAGTGAACCCTTAGAATTAAAACACAAATTGAATAATTTAATTTCATTATTTTTATTAATTTCTATGGAAAGTTCTCATTCTACTTTAATCTATAGCATACAAATGTGGAATATTTCCCATAATTTACACATGCAGTATATGGACTGGAACCCAGTGTTAAACAATTCCATTATGTTTGTGCTTCCTATATTCTAAGGTTATTTCCATGTCCTAGCAGAAGGTCCTGTATTTTGTTGATCTGTTGCTAACATATTTATTAAATAAAAAATCCCAGATGACAAATTTCTTTCTGAGTTCCTGTTCATGAAGTAGTCAATCAATCTAATGAAGACTTTTCCATTTTCCATTTATGATTTGTGTGGTAATTATATTTGAGTTGAATGTAAGTTAATAAAACATGGAAGTCCTCTCAAAGTTGTCAATGTTTTAAGGTCTGGATAGAAAGGGCTAGGGTATTTAAACCTGCTGAAGAGTCCAAAAGTTCTATGAGTTACAGGATTAAAATAGATATTTTCAATATGAAGGTAGAGCTATTAATGGGCCATGTCTTAAACTCACCAGAGTACATAACTAAATAATTATCAAAACTAGGATTTAAGGATATGAAATTCAAAGCAATTGAAAGCCACCTTACAAGAAAGGTAGTGAAGTATGGGATAAAAAGCCACAGACAAATATAAGTTGTAGCCATGTGACCCTTGCACAAGTCACTTCATCTTGCTGAGTTACCATCTTTAAAATGAGGGAGATAGTGGTATTGTCTCTAAATAATTGATCAAGCATTTATTAAACATTTCTGTTTCAGAAACTATGGAAGTTGAAAGAGATGTAAAGGCAAAACTGAAACCATATCTGTCCTCAAGGAGCTTACATTCTAGTTAGGGTTGAAGGGGGAGACATTATGAATATGAGGGAAGTGTATTCTGATATTATGAAATTTTATTGTTATTTTGATTTAGAAAAGCTGTCTTGATTTTCCATAAAATTACTAAAACTGTATTTTATGTAGAATGTTTACTTATTACAAATGTATCTCTTCACAGAAAGTGGCATTATCTTGGAGCTAGTAAAGAGTTCACTATAATTTATTTATCTACATATATAAGTAATTTATAAAATAAATTTTAAATTATTTAAGTCAAATGATTATATACATAATTTATATATTATATATAACAAAAAGTAAATAAAATAAATTTATAAAATATGAAATTTATTGGATTATAATTGTATTGTAATCTATCAGTCAGTCCCTATTTTCATGCTACCAAGAAGAAAATTGTTGGAAGTCCAGCATGGGCCATGCCAGCACAGAGAGGACCTGACCAGGCTTTGGGAGGACTGAATCACTGGCACCTATGGCAGTTTCCAGACTTTACAACCCCAAAATGCAAAGGACAAATTGGAAGGTCAGTGAGAAAAACTTTCTGACCTGTGTAGGAGAGTAGCATGGTCCAGTCCCAGCCCCAGGGTGGTGGAGGGAGTGGAGGAACCTGTAGCAGCCACAGCAGTATCAGCAGCAGCAATGGCTGCTGTTACTTCCAGAGCTCTAAGCCCACAGAGTGTGTGAGGATCAAGCAAGTGACTATGCATTCTCCCACCCCTACTGAAAGCAGAAAAAAAGACAAAGAGCTCAAAAGTCAAGTAAATGGATGGGGAAATGAGCAAAAACTGGAAAAAAGAATCAGACTGTAAAATCTTACTTTGGTGACAAGAAAGACCAAAATATACAAACAGAAGAAGACAACAAAGTCAAATTTCCCATATTCAAAGCTTCCAAGAAAAATATGAATTGGTAGACGGCCAAGGAAGAGCTCAAAAAGATTTTGAAAATCAAGTAAGAGAAGTAGAGGAAAAATTGGGAAGAGAAATGTGAATGATGCAAGAAAATTATGAAAACCGAGTCAATTGCTTGCTAAAGGGTACCAAAAAAATGCTGAAGAAAATAACACCTTAAAAATAGAGTAACTCAAATGACAAAAGAGATCCAAAACTCATTGAGGAGAAGAATTCCATATAAAGCAGAACTGGCCAGGTGGAAAAGGAAGTTCAAAAGCTCATTAAAGAAAATATTTCTTAAAGATTAGAATGGATCATATAGAAGGTAATGACCTTATAAATAATTGAGAAATTATAAAACAAAAGCAAAAAAAAAATGAAAAAAATACCAGACAATGTTAAATATCTCATTGGAAAAACAACTGAACTGGAAAATAGATCCAGGAGAAATGGCTTAAAAATGACTGGACTACATGAAAGACGATCAAAAAAGATCCTAGACATCATCTTTCAAGAAATTATCAAGGAAAACTCTTCCTGAAAGATCTCAAAAGGAAAACTCCTAGGAATCTTTTAGTCAAATTCCAGAGCTCCTAGGTTAAAATGAAAATATTACAAGTATCCAGAAAGAAATAATTCAAGCATTGTGGAAACACAATTAGGATAACACAAGATCTAGCTGCTTCTACCTTAAGGGATTAGTGAACTTGTAATATGATACTCCTGAGGTCAAAGGAGCTAGAATTAAAACAAAGAATCACCTACCCAGCAAAACTGAGTATAATAATTCAGGGGGAAAATGGTAATTCAATGAAATAGAGGATGTTGAAGTATTATTGAAGAAAAGACTAGAGCTGAATAGAAAATTTGGCTTTCAAACAAAAGAATCAAGAGAATCATGGAGAGGTAAACAGGAAAGAGAAATCACACGGGACTTACTAAAGTCGAACTGTTTACATTCCTACATGGAAAGATAATATTTATAACTCTTGAGACCTTTCTCAATATTAGAGTAGTGGGAGGAATTACACACACACACACACACACACACACACACAAACACATATACACATGCACACACATATACAGAGGACAAAGGGTGAGTTGAATATGAGGGGATGATATCTAAAAAATAAAAGTAAGGAGTGAGAGAAGAATATATTGGGAGGAGGAAGAGGGGAGAAATAGAATGGAGTAAATTATTTCTCACACAAAATAGACAAGAAAAAATTTTTCAATGGAGGGGAAATGAGGGGAGTTGAGAGGGAAAGAGTGAACCTAATTCTCATTGGATTTGGTTTAAGGAGGGAATAACATGCATGCTCAATTAAGTATTAAAATATATCTTACACTACAGGAAAATAGTGAAGAAGTGGATAAAGTGGGGAGAGGGTTCAAATGGGAAGAGGAGGTAATTAGAAGTAAACACTTTTGAGGAAGGACAGGGTCAAAGGAGAGAATAAAAAAAATGGGGGCAAGATAGTATGGAGGGAAATATAGTCTTTTATATCATAATTATTATGGAAGTGTTTTGCATGACTACACATGTATAATATATATTAAATTACTTGCCTTCTCAATGGGGGTGGGTGGGGAAGGAGGAACAGAGAAAAGCTGGAATTCAAAGTTTCAAAATGAATGTTAAAATTGTTTCTACATGTAACTGGGAAATAAGACAAAAAGGCAACGGGGTACAGAAATCTCTCTGTCCTAAAAAAAAAAAAATAGAAGGAAAGGGGATAAGAGAAGGGAGGGGTGTGATAGAAGGAAGGGTAGCTTAGGGGAAAGGGTAATCAGAATGCACACTCTCTTGGGGTAAGTGAAGAGTAGAGATGGGGAGAAAATTTGGAAAACAAAATCTTGTGGAAGTGAATTTTGAAAACGAAAACTATATAATCAATAAAAAAGAAACAAAAAGAAAATTTCCTTTAGATGTAGCACTGATCATAGTCACAGTTTCTATTAAGGTGAAATTTATAGACATTACAGACTGCTCTACATTGTGTTAGATGTTAGGCACACCCAAGACTTCAGAGAGTTTTGCAATGTAGGCTCAAATACTTAGAATCAGTTGAAGGGTGCAAGTGGAAAAGCACACTGGTTTTCCTTTCTGTGTATGTTTGGGGGTAGTGAGTGGAGAGTTGGTTGAAGGGAATATTTTGAGGAAATTGCAAAAACTCACACATTGGAGAAACTATATTTGGACATCCTTGACCACAATGGTCATCCCCACTACTTCTCTGTCACAAAGGCCTACTTGATTCTTCTTCCTTTGTCTTTATATATTGTCTTTCCCAGCCTGTGGCCATGGACCCCTGAGATATTCACAGATTTTTTTTTCAATGCTCCACAAATCCATATGCACAGCAATCATTTTCATTGTTTTTTCTCAACAATAGATAATACATCTAATGGTCTTTAAGGTCGTGCATTATAAGTAATATCCAGTGGGATTCCCAAACTTTTAAAAAGATGTATTTATATTTGAAAAGGTATAAAATCAATGTGTTACTCTGAAAGTACACCAAAGCTCACCCAAACTTTGTAGAAGGATAGAATGCTAGAGATTGAAGTTAGGTGGATTTAGAAATTATGGAGATCATCTAGATATTCAATTTAAGAAACTGAGGCTTAGAGAAAGAAATTAAATTACTTTCCCAAGTCACACAGGAAGTCAAAGACAGAACTGGAGTTTGAAGATATTGTATTCTGATAACATTGGGCTTATTATCCCAGAGAATAGAATGAGTGATCATGGAGGGGAGGGGGAAGATGGCGAAGTGAAGATGGTGGAGTAGAAAGACATATATACTCTAGCACTTCCCCTGCAGCCCATAAAGTACCTGTAAAAATGATACTCAACAAATTCTAGAGCAGCAGAAGCTGCAGAGCAACAGAATGAAAAAGGTTTTTCAGCCAAAAGTAACCTGGAAGGCTGACAGGAAAGGTCTATCTCATGGGACACTGAACTGAGCTCAGCCCTGGCTGGGCAGCACTGTGAGGAACAGGACCAGAACAGACCTCTGGGGCAGAATTTCCAGCAGGGAGGATCTAAGATCTCTCACCCCACAAGCAACAAAGAAAACTCTAAGGGTCAATGTGGGAGGGCTTTCTCAGATGGGTGAGAGGGGATCAGGGTACCCCAACACTGGACACAGATAGCTACAGTGGCCCTGGAAGCAGCCTGAATCCATTGTCCAGGCAGCTCAGTTTCAAGCCTCTGGAAGAACTGAACAACTGATCTGAATCTCAGCTTTGAGCATGGTACTGGGGGGAGAAGGAGTACTAGGACACTCCTCTTGACAAATGATTCAGAAGTCAAATAATGGGCTGGAAAACTGAGAAAAAAAGGAAAAAAAAATAAGACCACAGAAGGATAGTTTCTTAGTGAATAGATGTCTCCTTCCATCCTTTCAGATGAGGAAGATCAAAGCATACTGTCAGTGGAAGTCAAGTTTTCTGCCTCCAGTACCTCCAAAATGAATATGAAATGGGTTCAGGTCATAGAAAAGCTTGAAAAGGGGTCAGCAGCTTGCTAAAGGATAACCAAAAAATGCTGAGGAAAATAACACTGTTAAAAGTGTACTAACTCAAATGGAAAAAAAGAGGTCCAAAACGTCAATGAAGAGAAGGAGCCTTTAAAAAGCAGAATTAATCAAATGGAAAAGAAGGTTCAAAAGTTCACTGAACAAAATAGTTCTTTAAAAGAGAGTGGAATTCAGTGAAGCTAATGACTATGAGATAAACCAAGAAATTAGAAAAACAAAACCAAAGATTGAAAAAATAGAAGATAATGTGAAATATCTCACTGGAAAAACAACTGACCTGAAAAAGAGATCCAGGAGAAACAATTTAAAAATTATGGGACTACTTGAAAGCCATAATCAAAAAAAGAGCCTAGACATCTTTCATGAAATTATCAAGGAAAACTGCCCTGATATTCTAGAACCAGAGGGCAAAATAAATATCGAAATAATTCACCTATCACCTCCTGAAAGAGAACCAAAAAGAGAAACCCCTAGGAATATTGTGACCAAATTTCAGAGTTCACAGGTCAAGGAGAAAATATGAAAAGTAGCTAGAAAGAAACAATTCGAGTGTTGTGGAGATACAAACAGAATAACATAGGATCTGGCAGCTTCAATATCAAGGGATCGAAGGTCATGGAATAGGATATTCCAGAACTCAAAGGAACTGGGATAAAAACCAAGAGTCACTTGCCCAGCAAAGCTGACTATAATACTTCAAGTGAATAAATTGTCATTCAATCATATAGAGGATTTTCAAGCATTCATGATAAAAAGACCAGAACTGAATAGAAAATTTGACTTTCAAATGCAAGAATCAAGAGAAGTATGAAAAGGTAAACAGGAAAGAGAGATCATAAAGGACTTTCTAAATCTGAACTGCTTACATTCCTATATGGAAAGATAATATTTGTAATTTTTGAGACTTTTCTCAGTATTTGGGTAGGTGGCGGGATTATACACACACACACACACACACAGACAGAGAGTAGAAGTTGAGTTGAATCAGAAGAGATGATATACATAAAAAATAAAATTAAGGAGTGAAAGGAAAATATTGGGAGGAAAAATGGAGAAATGGCATGAGGCAGGCTATCACTCATAAAGGAGTTGAGAAAAATCTTGTTCAATGGAGGAGAAACGGAGGAGGTGAGAGGGGAAAAGTGAAGCTTACTGTCTTCACATATGGTTTAAGGAGGAAATAACATGATCACTCAGTTTGGTATGCAAATCTATCATACACTACAGGAAATTAGGGGAGAAGGGGACAAGTAGGGTTAGGGAGATGATAGAAGAGAGGGCAAATGGATGAAGGGAGTAACTAGAAGTAAACACTTTTGGGTAGTGACATCAAATGAGAGAATAGAAGCAAAGGAGGGTCAGGGAAGGATGGAGGGCAATATAGTTAATCTTACACAACATGATTATTATGGAAGTCTTGTGCAAAATGACACATAAAAACTGTATTGAATTGCTTGCCTTCTCAGTGGGATGGGTAGGGAGGGAGGGAGAGAAGTTGGAATTCAAAGTATTAGAAACTAATATTGAGAATTATTATTGAATATAACTGGGAAATAAGAAATACAGACAATGGTCTATAGAAATTTATCTTTCCCTACAAGAAAAGAGAGATGGGGATAAGAGAAGGGTGGTGTGTGATAAAAGGGAGGGTACATTGAGAGAAAGGGGAATCAGAATGCTAGATATTTTGGGGCTGGGGTGGGGAAGGATGGGATGAGAAATTGGAACTCAAAATTTTGTGGAAATGAATGTCAAAACCTAAAAATAAATAAAAAAACCAAGGACAGAGAAAAAGGATATATGTTTAGTGTTAGCACATTTCTTGTCACTGGATTCTATGCTTTGAATAAATTCCCTAAAATAATAGAGGTAGATATAATTGCATGTCTATTGCATGAAATTCTAGACTAGACTTATAGAATAAGCAGGTTTTTTAAAGTATATCTTATTGGGGGGAGGAGTCAAGATGGCGGAATAGAAAGACTCACCTATGCTAGCTCCGAATCCACAGCCCATAAATTTCCTGTAAGAAGAACTTCCCACAAATTCTGGATCACTGCAAGGCATACAGAAACACAGTGGAAGAGATTTCTGTTCCAGAGAGCCATGGAGAGCTGTCCCCAGGAGTCCATTGTGCCCTGGAAAGTGGAGCCCACCCCTTTGTTGCCCTGGCCACGTGGCCGAGAGGAGCAGATCTGAGCAGGCTTCAGGGACAGAATCTCCAGTGGCCGGGAAGGTCCCACCGCCCACAGGCACTACAGGTCAGTGAACAAGCTGCCTGGGTTGGCCGAGAGGGGAGCGGGGTGTCTCTGTGACTTGGGCCCCCTTGGGAGGCAGCAGCAGAGGGAGGGGCAGAGGAAGTGGCAGAGGCAGTGGTGGCCGGAACTCCCGAAGCAGGCAGGAGCTCCATTACCAAAGGTCTCTGCATAAACCCCCTGAGGGGGCTGAGCCTGGGAGGTGGCCCTGCCCCCACCCCAGCACCAGAACTTAAGCTCACATTTGAATAGCAGCCGCTTCCGCCACAGATAGCCCTGAGACTGGGAAGCAGCATTTGAATCTCAGACCATCAGATCATTTCTGAAGACGAAGTACAATGCTTGCCATCAGAGAAAGACGTGGAGGTCGGGGCCTCTCTATCTCAGACATCCGAGGTGGATGTCTGGTGGGCTCAGGCCATGGAAGAGCTCAAAAAGGATTTTGAAAATCAAGTTAGACAAGTAGGTGGAGGAAAAACTGGGAAGAAAAATGAGAGAGATGCAAGAAAAGCATAAAAAAATGGGTAAATACCCTGCTAAAGGAGACCCAAAACAATCCTGAAGAAAATAACACCTTGAAAAATAAGCTATTTCAATTGGCAAGAGGTTCAAAAAGCCAATGAAGAGAAAAATGCTTTCAAAAGCAAAATTAGCCAAATGGAAAAAGAGGTTCAAAAGCTCACTGAAGAAAATAGTTCTCTCAAGATTAGAATGGAACAGATGGAGTCTAATGACTTTCTGAGAAACCAAGAAATCATAAAACAAAACCAAAAGAATGAAAAAATGGAAGAGAATGTGAAATATCTCATTGGAAAAACAACTGACCTGGAAAATAGATCCAGGAGAGACAATTTAAAAATTGTGGGAGTACCTGAAAGCCATGATCAAAAAAAGAGCCTAGACATCATCTTTCATGAAATTATCAAGGAAAACTGCCCTGATATTCTAGAACCAGAGGGCAAAATATGTATTGAAGCAATCCATCAATCACCACCTGAAAGAGATCCAAAAAGAGAAACTCCTAGGAACATTGTGGCCAAATTCCAGAGTTCCCAGGTCAAGGAGCAAGCAGCTAAAAAGAAACAATTCCAGTATTGTGGAAATAAAATCAGGATAACACAAGATCTAGCAGCTTCTACATTAAGGGATCAAAGGGTGTGGAATAGGATATTCCAGAAGTCAAAGTACCTAGTACTCAAACCAAGAATCACCTACCCAGCAAAACTGAGTATAATACTTCAGGGGAAAGTATGGTCTTTCAATGAAATCGAGGACTTTCAAGCATTCTTGATGAAAAGACCAGAGCTGAAAAGAAAATTTGACTTTCAAACACAAGAATGAGAAGAAGCATGAAAAAGTAAACAGCAAAGAGAAGTCAGAAGGGACTTACCCAAGGTGAACTGTTTACATTCCTACATGGAAAGACAATATGTGTAACTCTTAAATCGTTTCAGTATCTGGGCAGTTGGTGGGACCACACACAGATGTACACACACACAAGTGCACACACACACATGTACATGTGTGCACGCACACACACATACACACATGCACGCACACACAGAGACAGAGAGCACAGAGTGAATTGAATAGGATGGGACCATATCTTAAAAGAAATTAAGGTAAATGGTGGGAGAGAAATGTAGTGGGAGGAGAGAGGGAGAAATGGAATGGGGTTAATTATATCTCTTTCAAGAGGCAAGCAGGAGACTTTTTAGTGGAGGGAAAAAGAGGAGAGCTGACCAAAAAAAACATGAAGTTTACCCTCATCACATTCGACTAAAGGAAGGAGTAAAATGCACACTCATTTTGGTATGAAAACCTATCTTATAGTACAGAAAAATGGGAAAGAAGGAGATAAGCAGGGAGGGAGGGATGATGTAGGCAGGGCAATGGAAGAAGGGAGCAATTTGAGGTCAACACTCTTGGGGAGGGACAGGATCAAAAGACAGAATAGAAACAATGGGGGGCAGAATAGGATGGAGGGAAATACAGTTAGTCTTATACAACAGGACTGTTATCGAAGTCATTTACAAAACCACACAGATATGGCCTATATTGAATTGCCTGCCTTCCCAAAGGGAATGGTTGGGGAGGGAGGGATGGGCAGAATTTGGAACTCAAAGTTTTAGGAACAACTGTTGAGTATTGTTCTTGCTACTAGGAAATAAGAAATACAGTTAATGGGGAATAGAAAGTCATCTGGCCCCACAGGACAAAAGAGAAGATGGGGACAAGAGAAAGGAGGGATGATAGAAGAGAGGGCAGATTGGTGATAGGGAAAATTAGAATGCTTGGTGTATTGGGGTAGGGGAGGGGATAAATGGGGAGAAAATTTGGAAGCCAAAATTTTGTGAAAATGAATGTAAAAAGTTAAATAAATAAATAAATTAAAAAAATAATAAAACATATCTTATCCCATCTTCTTGGAGAAGAACTCACTGTTTGACAAAAACTTCTGGGACAACTGGGTAATAATGTGGCAGAAACTGGACACCCTTTAGAAGAATAAAGTCCAAATAGATACATGATCTAAGTATTGGGACCGATAATATAAACAAATTAGGGGATCAAGGATTAGTGTATTTGTCAGATTTGTGGAGAATGTAAATATTTGTAACCAAACAAGACATAGAGGATGTTTTGAAGTGGAAAATGAATAATTTTTATTACATTATATTGAAAAGTTTTTGCACAAACAAACTCAATGCAACAAAGATTAGGAGGGAAACAAAACTGGGAAAGAATTTTTCTACTAGCATCTATGATAAAGATCTCAATTCTAAAATATATAGAGAACTGAGTCAAATTTACAAGAATACAAGTCATTCCCCAGTTGTTTCCTGGTAAAAGCATATGAACAGGCAGTTTTCAGAGAAAGGAATTAATGCTATAATCAAACAATGTTCTCACTATTAGTTAGAGAGTTGCAAATCAAAAAAACTCTGACGTACCACAAAACACCTATGGATTGGCTAACGTGACAAAATAAGATAAGAAGTGTTTTGACCTAGAAATGTCACTTCTAGGACTGTATCCCAAAAGGATCATAAAAATATGAAAAGGTACCACATGTACAAAAATACTTTTAGCAGCTCTTTCATGACCATCAATTGGGGAATGGCTGCGCAAGTTCTGGCATATAAATGTAATGGAATACTACTGTCCAATAAGAAATGATGAAAAGGAGGACTTCAGAGAGGCCTGGGAGGACTTATATGAACTAATGCTGAGTGAAATGTGCAGAACCAGGAGAACACTTTACACAGCAACAGCAGCAGTGTGTGAGAACTGTTTCTGGTAGACCTAGCCCTAAAACATTCCCAAAGGATTCTAGAGTCAAATCTTATCCACATCCAGAGAAAGAACTATGGAAATGGAACACAGAATGAAGCAGAATATATTCTTTTGCATTATGTTTTATTTTGGTTTGTTTTTTTCTCATGGTTTCTCCCATTCATTTCAATTCTTCTATGCAACATGACTAATGTGAAAATGTGTTTAATAAGAATGCATCTAGAACCCATATAAGATTACATGCCATCTTGGGGGGTGGGAAGGAGGAGAAAATCTAAGACTTAGGGAAGTGATTGTAGAAAACTGAAAAGAAATAATTTTTAGAAATAAATTTTATTATTGTCTTTTTCTTTTTACATCTCCTAAATTTATTGCATCACTTTTCCTTGCCTGTCCTAGAAAGCAATCTCTTATAAGATAAAATTTTAAAAAAGGAAAAAAGAAACAAGTAGTCAAACTGATCCTCATATCAAAAAATTCAACAATATGTGCCAAGAAAAATGTTAGCATTGTTCAGTCGTGTCCAACTCTTCTTGACCCTATTTTTGGTTTTCTTGGTGAAGATACTGGTATGGTTTGTAACTTTCTTTCTTATCTCAGCTTACAGATGAGGAATTGGGGCAAACAAGAATGAGTTGTTCAGTGTCACACAGCTGGTAAGTATCTAAAGTTGAATTTGAACACAGGAAGTTGTGAGGTTTCCCAAGTCCAACCCCATTTCCAATCCACTGTGCAACCTAATGTTTAATTAGCTCTGGTACTACTTCGAACTCCATCATTGCTGATGGCATCTAAAACAAGAAATCCCATTGTGCTTTTTTGGGACAGCCACATATGTTCCTTTTTTGCCTCTATATCTCAGGTTGACTGATTTAATTTTTGAATTCTGTTTTATTTTTTAAATTAATATTCACCTAGCTTCTCTCCTTACCCCTTATCTTTGGGGGAAACAAGAAAAAAAATGGAAAGTAAAATTTCTATACCAAATATAGAGTCAAACAAAGCAAAGGCCACCAATGGTGCTTTCCAAAATACTTGTCTCATTCTGCCTTCTGAGTCTCCAATTTCTCTTCATCAGGAAGTGGGTAGCATTCTTCATTTCTGGTCTTCTGGAATCCTGAATGGGCACAAAGGTGAGAGGAATTCTTTTGGTTTCCAAAGTTATTTGTTTTTATGGTATTGTCATTAGTGTATATATTATTATCTTGGTTCTGCTCATTTTATTTTTCAGCTCATTTCCAGTTTTCAAAATTGTTTCTTTTTATGCTACTTATGTTATAGGATGAAAGGGTCTTTTATTTATCATCATTTCATTTTGTATCAATTCATGCAAATCATTTCATATCTCTTTTGAATTTTTACTCATTTTTATAGAACATTAGTAATCCATGACATTCATATGCCGTAATGTGTTCAGATATTCACTGATATGTATTCCTTTAGTTTCTAAGTTCTTTTGCCACCAAAAAAATAAGCGTTTCTATAAATATATTTGTGTGAGATCTTTTTATTTCCTCTTTCTTTATTTCCTCAGGATATAGGCTTAGCGATGTTATAGCTGGGTCAAAGAACATGTACTATTAAGTAACATATTGCGTGTCATTCAAAATTACTTCCCAGAATGGAGAGACAAGATTATATAGCCAACAGTATTTCAATAAGTTACCTGTTTTTCCATAGTTCCTAAACTTTCCCTTTCCTTTTGGTCAATTCTTCTTTTTAAGGCATTCTTCTCTTCATTTGGCTTTTTGGATCTTTCTTGCCATTTTGTTTAGTCTATCTTAAGGTGTTATTGTTGTCAGTATTTTTTTTGGGGGGGGTCTCTTTTACCAACCTGCTGACTTGTTTTTCTTAATTTTCTTTTATCACTCTTATATGTCTTCCCAATTTCTTGTCTATTTACTTGATTTTAAAAATGCTTTTTGAGTTCATCTATAGCCTGACACCTATTCATATTTTTCTTGGAGGCTTTGGATATAGGAGTTCTGAATTTGTTGTCTTCCGAATGTATATGAAAGTGACTGAAGGAGGAGTGTGGAGTGTTTAGATCTTGGTTTGACATCTATGAAACCAAAATTATCCTATGCATCTTGGATGATCACTATTCATCCTTAATTTTGTCCTGCCACTGGACTTTAATGAGTCTGGAAGGGAGAATGAGGCTGATGAGTTTTTGGCAACTCTGCCTTACTTAAATCGAATTTGTGCACACATAAAGTTGTCAGTGATCACATTTTAATGCCATTGGTCATGTTTGGAAACAAAGGGCAAAAAAGAATAATAAGACCTGCGTGGTGCTGCTAAGCTCCTTTAAACTCCTATGTTTTGCTCTCATTATTTCCCTTGAGAATCTTGACCTTTTGTGCCTCAATATGAGTTACATTATTATGTTTTCTAGTTTTGTAAAGTAGTATTTTGACAGTTTGATTGGCATAGCAATGAATAAGTAAATTAATTTATAACGTATAATTTTATCATATTGTCTCAGACTATCCATGAGCAATTACCTTTTGTACAAATACTTAATCTTTTGTCAGCTTCTGTAAATAGTGGTTTGTAGTAGCATGTCTAGTTTATTCTGTATATCTTGGTAGAGAGAATCCTAAGTATTTTGCTCCTCAGGATATTCCTTGTCTAATTTTGCCCTCTCTTGGCATACACATGGTCTTTAGTGTGTGCCTTTGGTTAACCCTTGCTCTAGTCATCTTCATTTGTACAAAGAAATTCACTCACTTCTTCCCTATGAGGAAATGGAGCAGTGCACTGCATTTTCTTAGATTCCGAGGGTATTTTCAGTCACATTTGTGATTGGCTAATTGTTCTATTCAGGGGAAAAACAAAAAAGGTAGAAATAAATCAATTTTGATTTTCTAGCCTTTAAATAATCTAATATCCTGTTGTATCAAGATCCTTCTCTTCTCAGAACCTTCTGTCTCAAAGAACTACGATCGATTAACCATCTTGGTTTCAGTTAAAGTCATAACTCAATCACTGATCTATCTGATACATAGAAGAATACATTGTTTTTAAATTCCTATATATAGATTCCTTTTAAAAACCACTTTGGTAAGTCCTGACATTTATTTTTCATCCTATAAAAATCCTTCACCTATCTCAAAAGTAAATTAATAGCCCTAAGGACATAATATTATCCAAATACCCACTAGCCAACATCATTTTGGGAAAGTTTAACATGAGATTGAGCAGTAGGTCTGCAACAGATTAATTTCTGGTAAATTTAGATTGATACTTTTAAGAAGGTATAATTTAAGAAGCCCCATCACTCTATGCCACTTGTTCTCAAAATTTTTTGTCCTAGAAAACATTATATTCCTAAAAAGTACTAAGGACCTAAAAGATCTTTTGTCTATTGGAGCTATGTCATTGATATTTGGATCTATAATAACATAATGGTTATAACATATAGTTTATGGGAATCATATCGATTTATATTTATGATGTATTCATGATAGAAATTAAATTATCACAGTATTATTATGAAAATATTTTTGACCTTACAGACTCTCTGAAAGGGTTTGATGTTGTGTTAGCAGTTGAGAACTGCTCCTCTAAATAAAATTAATCATGGTAGAAAGATAAAATTTGAAGTCAAATTAGCATACTGTCTTCTTTTCATTTAAATCCTTAATTTTTCCAATTACATGTAAAAACAATTATTAATTTTTTTTAAAATTTTGAGTTCCAAATTTTCTCCATCCCTCACTACCCTCTAATCTCATTGGCAAGGCACACAATTTCATGTAGGTTGTACATGTGCAATCATGCAAAACATATTTTTGTATTTATCATGTTGTGAAAGAAATAGAGATCTCTCATCAAAGAAACCATCACCAAGAAAATAATGAAAGCATAAAGTATACTGCAGTCTGCACCCAGAATCCATTGGTTTTTTTTTTCCTCTGGAGGTGAATAGCATTTTTCATCATGACATTCAAAAATATTAGGTTATTATGATTATATACTACTGTGTATTTCGTACCTAATCCATCCCTTTTATCCATCATTCTATTTTCTTAGCCAGTAGTAGATTGTTTTGATAATTAAAACTTTATGAAATAATTTTGGATCTGGTGTGGCTAAGCCACCTTTCCTTTTAGTTTTTTTTTTCATTAAGTCCCTTGATACTCTTGATCTTTTCTTCTTCCAGAGGAATTTTGTTATTTTTTTCTACCTCTAGAAATAACTCTTTGGCATTCGCTTGATATGAACCTGTATTAGTAAATTAATTTAGGTAAAATTGTCATTTCTTGAAAGTACTGACTTGCTGAATGAAGATTGAAGCATACTATTTATACTCTTTATTGTTTTGTTTCTTCTTTCTCATAGTTCATCCCATTGGTTATAATTCTTCACAAAACGCCTAATGTGAAAATATGTTTAAAATGAATGTATTTGTAGAGTCTGTAGCAGATTGCATGTTGTTCTGGGAAGGTGGAGAGGGGAGAGGGAAGGAAGAGGGGAAAATTTGGAACTCAAAGCTTGAACTGAATGTTTTAATATAAAAATAAACAAATTCTAAATTGAATTGGTTAACTTGAGTAATTAGTATTTTTCCATTTATATAGATCTGATTTTATTCATGTGAAAAAGTTTTGTAATGTGTTTCATAGAGTCTTGGCAGGTAAACCTCCATGTATTTTATACTGTCTACAATTATTTTAAATGGGATTTCTCTTTCCATCTTTTGTTATTGGACTTCATTGGTAATATATAGAAATATTTAGGATTTATGTGGATTATTTTATCCTACAATTTTGATTGGTCATTAATTGTTTCAATTAGTCTTTTAATTGATTCTCTAGGTTTCTCTAGGTATATCACCATGTATCATCAAAGAATGATAATTTTGTTTCCTCATTGTTATAATTCCTTTGTTTTTTGATGGTGAATGGTGCCCTAGCTAGTGTTTCTAGTATAATACTGTGTTAACAGTCATGATGATGGGCATAAAAGTCCCTCAAAATAAAAAAAAGCAAAAGCTTTTACTGTATCTATTTGAGATAATTCATATGATTTTGTTCGTTTTGTTATTGATATGGGCAATTTTGCTGATAGTTTTTCTAATATTCAACCAGCCCTGAATTTCCTTTATAAATGTCCCATGATGATGTTGTATGCTCTTTGTAACATATTGCTTTAACCTTTCTAGTATTTTATTTAGAACATTTATCTCCATATTCTTTAAGAAAATGGTCTATAATTTTCTTTCTCTGCTTTTGCTATTCCTGGTTTAGATATCAGTCCCACCTTTGTGTCTTAGAAGGAATATGGTGTGATTCTTTCCTTACCTATTTTCTCAAAAAAAGTAATATCTGTTCTTTGAATTTTTGGTAGAATTGACTGGTGAATCCATCTGGTACTGATGATTTTTCTTGGAGATCTCATTGATAGCATATCCAAAATTTTTTTACTTGACCAGAGTTGTTCAAGTACTTTAATTTTCCCTTCTGTCAATTTTTGGAATTTTTATTTTTTTACATATTTAATCATTTTATTTAGATTATCAGATATATTGGCATATAATTGGCAAAATAACTTAATAGTTGCTTTAATTTCACCTTCACTGGTATTCAATTTACATTTTTAATTTTTGATCCTGGTAATTTAGTTTTCTTTCTTTTTTTGAAAAAAAATGATAATTGGTTTATCTATTTTATAAAGTTTTTTTCATAAACCAGCCCTTCTTTCCTTAGTTACAATTTTACTAATCCCTCTTTTGATTTATGGATTTCCAACTTGATGTTTAATAAGGAATTTTCAATTTATTCCCTTTTATTTCCATGCCCAATTCATTAATATTGTCTTTCTCTATTTTATTCATGTAAGTATTTAGCAATATATTTTTTCCTAAGTACTACTTTGGCTGCATGCCATAAATTTTGGAGTATTCTCTCATTGTCATTCTTGATGAAATTAATTTTTTATGATTTATTTTTTGATTTTCTCATTCTTCAGTACCAGATTATTGTGTTTCCAATTAATTTTTATTACATCTTTTCATGGCCCTTGATTTAATATAATTCATATTGTAATATAATCTGAAAAGCAGCATTTAATATTCCTGCTTTTCTGTGGTTCTGATATTGGGATGCCCTAAGAAGTGGTCAGTATTTGTGTAGGTGCCATGTACTACTGACAAAAAAGTATATTCATTTCTGCTTTGTTTACAGTTTCTTCAGAGCTATTTCACATCAGTCTTTCCTAAATAATATTAATCTCTTTAATTCTTTCTCATTTTTATTTTTATAGATGTATCCAGTTCTGATAAGAGAAAATTGAGACTCCACCCCTAATAAGAGTTCTACTGTTTATTTTTTCTTTTACCTCATTTAATTTTTTCCTTGAAGACTTTGGTTGCTATACCATTTCATCCATATATGATTAGTATTAATACTATTTCTTTATCTATGATACCTTTTAACCAAATGTATTTTTGTGCCTTAGCTCTTCTAAGTAGATGTATTTTTGCTTTTGCTTTGTCTGGGAACATGATTGCTACCCCTGCTTCTTTTGCATAATACATTCTGCTCCAACCTCTTACCTATACTCTGTGTGTGTTTCTGCGTTTGAAGTGTGTTTCTTCTAAACAATATAATGTAGGATTCTAGTTTTTCATCCATTCTCCTACATGTTTCTATTTTATGAGTGTATTCATCACGTTCACATTCTTGGTTAGGATTACTAATAGTATTTTGCTCAATCCATTTCCTCCCCTTTATATCCTCCATTCCTTCCTTTTATTCTGTCCCCCCTCAAAAATGTTTTTACTTCTGACTACTGCACCTTTCTTTCTCACACTTTAATTTTTTTTCAAATTTATTTATTTAACCTTTCAACATTCATTTCCACAAAATTTTGGGTTCCAAATTTTCTCCCCATTTGTCCCCTCCCCCACCCCAATACAACAAGCATTCTAATTTCCCCTATCACCAATATGCCCTCTCTTTTAACATCTCTCCCTTCCCTTATCCCCATCTTCTTTTTTGTCCTGTAGGGCAAGAAAACTTTCTACACCCCACTACCTGTATTTCTATTTCCTAGTGGCAAGAACAATACTCGACAGTTGTTCCTAAAGCTTTGAGTTCCAACTTCTCTGCATCCCTCCCTCCCCACCCATTCCCTTTGGGAGGGTAGGCAATTCAATATAGGCCATATCTGTGTAGTTTTGCAAATGACTTCCATAATAGTCATGTTGTTTAAGACTAACTATATTTCCCTCCATCCTATCCTGCCCCCCCATTGAATCTGTTCTCTCTTTGGATCCTGTCCCTCCCCAAGAGTGTTGACTTCACATTGCTCCCTCCTCACACTGCCTTCCATTCCATCATCCCCCCCCACCCTGCTTATTTGCTTCTCCCCCACCTTCCTGTATTGTAAGATAGGTTTTCATACCAAAATGAAAGTGCATTTTATTCCTTCCTTTAGTCTAATGTGATGAGAGTAAACTTCATGATTTTTTCTCTCACCTCCCCTCTTTTTCCCTCCACTGAAAAGTCTTTTACTTGCCTCTTTTCTGAGAGATAATTTGCCCCATTCCATTTCTCCCTTTCTCCTCCCAATACAGTTCTCTCTCACCACTTAATTTCATTTTTTAAAGATATGATCCCATCCTATTCAATTCACCCTGTGCTCTCTGTCTCTTTCTCTCCGTGTGTGTGTGTGTGTGTGTAATCCCACCAACTACCCAAATACTGAAAAAAAGTTTCAAGAGTTAGAAATATTGTCTTTACCTGTGCGAATGTAAATAGTTCCACTTTAGTAAGTCCCTTATGATTTCCCTTTGCTGTTTATCTTTTCATGCTTCTCTTGGTTCCTGCGTTTGAAAGTCGAATTTTCTTTTCAGCTCTAGCCTTTTCATCAAGAATGCTTGAAAGTCCTATATTTCATTGAAAGACCACTTTTCCCCTGATGTATTAAACTCAGTTTTGCTGGATAGGTGATTCTTGGTTTTATTCCTAGTTCCGTTGACTTCTGGACTATCATATTCTGTACCCTTTGATCCCTTAATGTAGAAGCTTCTATATCTTGTGTTATCCTGATTGTATTTTCACAATACTTGAATTGTTTCTTTCTGGCTGCTTGCAATATTTTCTCCTTGATCAGGGAACTCTGGAATTTGGCCACAATGTTCCTAGGAGTTTCTCTTTTTGGATCTCTTTCAGGAAGTGATTGGTAGATTCCTTGAACATTTATTTTGCCCTCTGGTTCTAGAATATCAGGGCAGTTTTCCTTGATAATTTCATGAAAGATGATGTCTAGGTTCTTTTTTGATCATGGCTTTCAGGTAGTTCCATAATTTTTAAATTGTCTCTTCTGGATCTATTTTCTAGTTCAGTTGCTTTTCCAATGAGATATTTCACATTCTCTTCCATTTCTTCATTCTTTTGGTTTTGTTTTGGGACTTCTTGGTTTCTCCTAAAGTCATTAGTCTCCATCTGTTCCATTCTAATTTTTAATGTTCTAATGTTCAATGAACTTTTGAACCTCCTTTTCCATTTGGCTAATTCTGCTTTTGAAAACATTCTTCTCCTCATTGGCTTTTTGAACCTCTTTTGCCAGTTGAGTTAGCCTATTTTCCAAGGTGTTATTTTCTTCAGCATTTTTTTTTGGGACTCCTTTAGCAAGGCATTGACCTACTTTTCATGCTTTTCTTGCATCTCTCTCATTTCTCTTCCCAATTTTTCCTCCATCTGTGTAACTTGATTTTCAAAATCCTTTTTGAGCAAGATCTTCCATGGCCTGAGACCACCAGAGATCCTCCTTGGATGTCTGGGATAGAGACCTCCATGCCTTTCCCTGATGGTAAGCATTGTTCTTTCTCATCTGAAAGGATGGGAGGAGACATCTGTTCACAAAGAAAGTAACCTTCTATGGTCTCATTTTTTTCCCTTTTTTGGGCATTTTCCCAACTACTTACTTGGCTTTTGGGTCCTTTGTCAAGAGTAGGATATATTCTTGGGACCTGCAAGATATCAGTTCCTCCAAGGTGGTACAATCAAATGTGTACTGATCTGGAAGCAGAGAAGGATTTTTTGCCCAAAATCTTAGTAGAGTTTCCTCTCCACAGGCACCTGACCTCCAGTTCTGCCAAACTAGCCTTGGGGGGTGGGGTGGGGTGGGATTCAATCAAGCTGTGGGGGTGGGGCCACCATTCAGTGTGAGACGAAGACCAGCTCCCTCAGTGCCCCCAGAGGTTTTTAGGATCCAGCAATGGTCTCGGGCTACTGTAGGGGCTGCCTTGAGATCTGCTGCTGCCTGCCCAGTGTGGCCTTGGTGAGCTACTGCCTGAGGCTGGAGCTATGGGAAGGCCCTTCTTCCTTCCTGGCCAACTGAAAACATTCCGTCACTGACCTTTGGCACCAAGGTTGAAGGAACTGAGGACCCGCTGTTGCAGCTGGAGATTCTGCCCCCAAGTATCCTCCTCTCAGAGTCTCATGGTACCACTTGGCCAAGGCTAGGCTGGGGTCCATGCTCGATTCCATGTCTGGTGTAACCAACCTTTCCCATGGTCCTCTCAGGTCACCCTCATCTGGAAATCTCCTCCACTCTGTTGTTCTCCAGTTCAGCTTCTCCAAAATTTGTTGAGTCCCTCTCTACAGATATTTTATGGGCTGTGTGGGGAGAGCCTGCATTTTTTTGTCTTTCTACTCCACCATCTTGGCTCCACTCCATCCTCACTCTTTAATTTAATGGTTTTTAGATATCATTCCATCATAGTCAGTCCCTCTGTCTTTACATTGCTTCTAAGTGCCCTAAAAATGATAAATTTCTTAAGAGTTACAAGTGCCATCTTCCCATATAGGAAAGTAAAGAGTTTAAGCTTATTGAATCCTTTATGCTATATGTTCTTTGCTGTTTATTATTTTTTGGTGCTTCTCTTGGGTTTTTTATTTGAAGGTCAAATTTTTTATTCAGCTCTGATCTTTACATTGGGAATGCTTGAAAGTCCTATATTTCAAATTTCATCAAATATCTATTTCCACCTTGAAGTATTATACACATTTTTGCTGAGTAGATGATTCTTGATTGTAATTTTAGCTCCTTTACATGCCAGAATATCATGTTTGTTTTAATGTAGAAAACCAATTCTAATTTTTAAGGAATTATTTTCTTCAATATTGTCTTGCACCTCTTTTTTCATTTGACCAATTCTACTTTTCAAGGTGTTTTCGTCAATGGAATTTTGCTCCTCTTTTATCATTTTAATGGTTTTTAGTTATCATTCCATCATGGTCATTTAGTCTAAGGTGATTTTTTTTTCTTAAATATTTTTGTACCTCTTTTACCAAGACATCGATTATTTTTTATGATTTTTTTCCATCACTCTGGTTTCCTCACCCCCCCCCCCCCAATTTTCCTCTACCTCTCTTATTTGATTATATAAATTGAGCTTCTCCAGGGCTTTTTTTTTTTTTGTCCTGGAGCACATCCATACACTTTTTCGTTGTTTTTCCTGTAGCTGCTTTGTTATCATTGCCTTCTTCTGAGGTTGTGTTTTGATATTCCCTGCCACCATAGTAACTTGGTATAGTCAGGTTCTTTTATTGTTGTTATCTTCTCTCTTTTTAAGCTAATTTCTTGACTGTATGTTAAACTTCAGTTCCGCTCATAGGATGGAGGGCATACTGTTCCAGGCATCAGATATTTCTTGCTAATTTTCTCAGAGATATTTCTGAGGATGTACAATTTTCAGTTCTTTTAAGGTGGTTTGATCTAAAGAGAAGAGTAGTCAATGCTCTTCTGACCTGTGAGTGACCAGAAGCACTTTCTTTTTTTCCATCCAGGAACAGTAAGCAGAGTTCTTGTTCCTCCTAGTGTTCCTCCTCACAACGAGACCATTACCTAGTATGGCCAATACAACAGAGTCCTGCTGTCAATGCCAGCAAAGGATCCCCTGTACTCTCCTTCTGGCCAATAGTCTGACCCCCTTAATATCTGTAGTTTGAGAGATTGGAAGTAGTCATTGAAACCTGCCTGCACTGTTGTGTCCTGTGCTGGACTGGACTTTACTAGTACCCCAATTAGGCAAACCTTTCTTATCATCCTTCTAAGTTGTCCTGAGCTGGGAAATTTTTTCACGCTGGCAAATTGCTTCACCTTTGTTCTGCTACTCAAAAATTCATTTTTAAAATATTATTTTAAAGTTGTTTAGAAGGAAATTTGTGAGAGCTCAGGCAAGTCCCTGCCTTTACTCTGCCATCTTGGCTTTGCTCTAAATTAACATATTTTCAATATCATATTATATTAAATAGTATCCCTTGAGGTAGATCAAAGAGAGTGGAAGGAATTTGATAAAATATCTATCCAAGAGCCTAGTGAAAAGACTTTTGCAAAAGAATTATAGAAACAAGGAAGTATATAGATGAATGGACCTTTTATATCACTCAATTCTGGCTGCTAAAGAAGTTTCTCATTTTGTTTTTATGTGAAGGAACTTGTCCATCTGAGAGCCTGCCATAAAGAAGTTTCTCATTTTGTTTTTATGTGAAGGGAACTTGTCCATCTGAGAGATGCCAACCATCTGAAAGATAATTGAAAAAAGGTCCCAGGAATAAATCTCTTATTAACAGAATTGTTTATTATTTGAACTCAATGGTAAGTCCAATTCTTGTCACACAATTTACAGTAGTTATATAGTCATAATTTTCTTAAGATAGAACGTGTATTCTATACATCTCTTTAAAGAGACATTGTATTTGGGTTGAATGTTTGCTGGACTTAAATAAAATTAGACCTGGCTCTTTTTCTTACTAAGTAAAAATGGACAATTCACTTAATTTCTCTGAATGTCTTTCTCATTTTTTTTCATATATAACCATGCCAATAGTTGCACCACTTAATTCAAAGGGTTGTTTAGTGGCAAGTGTATTATAAAGAGCACATATTTTATTATCATATTTTTACATTAAAAAAAATCTTGCTGATTTTTTCTTCTTAAGCCTTTTCCACTCTGTGAGCCATCCTTAATTTCAATTAATTAATTATTTTTTTGCATTCCTTCATTTTTAAATTTACAATCCAAATTATCTCATCACTTCCACAACCTACCCTACTCACTGAGAAGTTAAATATAATATCAAGCATACATTTGAAATCATGCAAGACATATTTCCAAATAAGCCACGTTGCAAGAAAAGCAAAAAGAAACCCAAAATATAAGAAAATTATATTTCACTTTGCACTCAGAGTTCAACAGTTTTCTCTCTAGAAGTGAGGAGCATTTTTCATCCTAAGTCCTTTGAAACTGTCTTGGATCATTGCACTGATTAGAGTAGCCAAGTTGATCACCATTTCAACATCCGCACAATGATCTCCCAGTTCTTTTATCTTCACTTTGCTTCAGTTTATAGTTGTCTTTCCATGTCCTTCTGAAATTATTTCCCTCATCATTTGTTATAAAACAATAGTACCCCATCATAATCATATGCCACAATTTGTCCAGCTATTTCAAAACCGATGATATCTACTTGATTTCTGATTCTTTTCCACCATAAAAAGAACAGATATAAATATATTTGTAAATATAGGTCCCTCTCTTTTTCTTTGAACTCTTTGGGATACAGACCGAGTAAAGGTATTGCCACTGGGGCACAGTTCCAAATTGTTTTCCAGAATAGTTGGACCAGTTTACTACTCTACCAATAGTCTATTAGTGTGTTTTTAAGTGGCTTGTTTCAATTTCTGTTTTTACCTTCTGATTCCAAGATATCAGTGCAGGCATCCTTGATAACTTCTTGAAATATAATATATTGGTTCTTCTTTTGAACGTGGCTTTCAAGTACTCCAATACTTTTTTAAAATTATCTCTTCTTCATCTATTTTCTAGGTCAGTTTTTTTTCCAATGAGGTATTTAATTTTTTTCTATTTGTTTATATTTTGATTTTGTTTTATTGTTTCTTGATTTCTCATGGAGTCATTAGCTTCTGCTTGCCCAATTGTAGTTTTTAAGGAATTATTTTCTTCAGAGAGCATTTGTACGTCTTTTCCCATTTTGCCAATTCTATTTTTAAGTTTTTTCTTCAGGGAAGTGTTGTGTCTCTTTTGCCATTAGATCAATTCTGTTTTAAAGTATTATTTTCTTCAATTATTGTCCTTTTTTACCTAGCTCTTTTCATAGTTTTCTTGCATCACTCTCACTTCTTTCCTCAATTTTTCCCCTGTCATTTTTGTCACTTTCTTTTGTGTTTCCAGAAATTCATTTTGCTTTTGTTTTGTTTTTTTTTTTGTCAGGGACTTTCAGGTTTAATAATATTTCATTTCCCCCAATTGCATATTAAAGACATTTTAACATTAAGTTTGATCCCTCTCTCACTCACTCTCTCTTTCCTCCCTGAGATGGTAAACTTTCCAAAATAAGTTATCCATGTGCAGTCATGGAAAACATTTCCATATTAATAATTTTGTACAGGAACACTTGAATAAAAAAGAGAAAAAAGAAAAGAAGGAAGGAAAGAAAGAAAGAAAGAAAGAAAAAGAAAGAAAGAAAAAGAAAGAAAGATGGAAGGAGAAAAGGAGGAAAGAAAGGGAAAGAAAGAAAAGAAAAAAAGAAGAAAGTTAAAGAAAATGAAAAAATAGTATGCATCAATTTGTATTCAGAAAACTTCCTTGGGAAGCAGATATGCTTCATCATTTGGCCTTTGGGATTGTCTTGGATCATTGTATTGATGAGAATATCTGTCATTAACAATTCTTCATTGTATAATATTGCTGTTTTAGTGTGTAGTATTCTTCTGGTTCTGCTCCCTTCACTTTGCATCTGTTCCTATTAGTCTTTCTAGGTTTTTATGAAATTATCCTGCTTGTCATTTATTCCATCAAAATCATATACCATCACTGTTTCCGGCTATTCTTCAATTGATGAATACCTACTTGAATTTCAGTTCTTAGCCACCACAAAAAGACCTGTTATAAGTATTTTTGTACAAATAAGTCCTTTTGTCCTTTTATGTCTTTGGGATATAGACCAAATAGTTCTTCCAGTAATTCTTGTCAGGTATGGATCCACTTAGCATTTTTCTTTAAGACTTTTTATTATCCTCTGATTTTGTGTCTCAGTCTTTTCTGCCATTTTAATAGCTTTTTTCTGTTATATTCAAGTTACTTTTTGTTGTTTGTTCGCTTTTCCAGTCTATTTCTTGACTTTGACATTTATGTTAAAATTGACCATTGCTCACCTAGGGTGGAGATGCACTCTTCCACGTTTTAGGTCTTTTCATGCTGCTGTTTTCAGAGCTCATTTTGGAAGTCTCCAAGTTTTCAGTGTTTCCAAGGTGGTGGGATTTGGGGAGATGTTTGGTCAAAGCTTTTCTAGTCTTACTCTATTCTTTATCCAGGAATAACATTGTCTCTTCTGTAGCCACAAGAACTAGTTCTCTTCTAGCCCTGGAACTATGACCATGTTCTCTGTTCTTCTGATGCTATAGATGTTATAAGTGTTAGTGCCCCACTTGGCTCTGGAACTGTGACTCCAAACTATATATATGCAATAAGCACCAGTTACACCCAGTGCCAGCAACAGGTCCCCTGTAATCCCTGACCAGTTTTCTTGAAGCTTTAGCCTCTGATGCTGCTGTCATGTGTGTGCTCCACACAAGTCTCTACACCTATGTCACAGATCTTTCCTATGGGCCTCTTAAGCTTTCTTAACCTGGAAAAACATCTCACCATTATCTTTTCTTAATTCTACCACTTCAAAATTTTATTTGAGACATTATTTTAATTTCTCTTGGGCGGGTAAATTGGGAGAGTTCAGATGAGTTCTGTTTCATCATCTTAATTCTCCCTGCCTACCCTGTTATTCCCTTTCAAGAACAAACCTACTTAATTAGAGCAAATATTGCTCCTAACACATCTTCAAAATTATGGATTAATTATTTTCTTCATCTTTCCACTACTGGTATATAGCAACTGCTGTACCAGAATATTAGACCTTCTGTTTCTCCAAGGATCCCCCAAGGAGAATAAAGGACTCAAAAGGTATCATCAAAAATAGAGTCATTACTGAGGGGGCACTAGGTGGGGCAGTGGATAGAGCACCAGTGCAGGAGTCAGGAGGACCTAAGTTCAAATCTCACCTCAGACACTTGACACTCACTAGCTGTGTGACCTTAGGCAAGTCACTTAACCCCAGCTGCCTCATCCTGGGTCAGCTCCAGTCAACCTGATGAATATCTAGTCACTTGACTCAGATGACTCTGGAGGAGAAGTGAGGCTGGTGACCTGCACAACCCTCCCTCACTCAAAACAAAGTCAAATACAAGCCATGTTGTTATTTCTCTTATGGCATGGTCTTCTTCAGTAATGAAGGATGAACACACATATTACTGAAATTATGAAGATATTTGCATTTGAACAACTCTTTGGTGTTCCTAAAATATTTAAGCATTTGTACTAGATTTTCCTAGGCACACAAAAAATGCAACTGAGCCTAGACATACAGGAAAAGTCATACCAGTAATGAGATTTACCCTATACCATAATGCCTTGCAATTAAGAAGTCTCACTCATTCCACAGACTCTTTGTTCTACCATAATTATCTCTATAGCCCCAGTATAAGGGCCAATTTAGGAATACCAACCTAGAGATGTGGATGCTATCCATTTTTGTATGCTCACTATAGCCAGCCTCAGACTGGGAGACAGACTCATTCTCTCATTAGATCTATTAGTGGTAATTGCCCTGTTCCAACTCATTCAGCTCAACTGTCTTGTTCTTCTATCATTGTGGTAACAATCCTCAAAATAAGCCTAGCTTTATTCTCAACAATATAGGACTGGATTTTCCAAAGTAATATCTTGTACAAGGAGCAAGAAAATTTGAAATATAATCATTCCCCTCCACTAACCACTTTTATACCCCTTTCATCTTAAAAACACCTAAAAGCAACTTAAGGCTATTTGCAGCTTGCATTGATCTTTCCACAGCCTTTGATTCCACAGCCAGGGAGCATATAGAGACCAAACTATATGATCTTGATATACTTTTTCTCAGTTAATAATGATTCTCTAGAGACAGCACCATAGGATTACAGTTAAAATTGTAGTAGACAGCAAGAGTCTCATGATAGATATAATTTTATTCCCAAATGTGGGACAGCCCATGTTTCCAAGCCTCTCTTCTTTTTAAAAATAAATTTTAGTAATATTTCATTTTTACAGTGCCTAAATTTTGCCCAGTATCCTTCTCTATTTCCCTTCCAGAAAATAGTCCCTCATAACAAAGATCACCTTATTTTTCATTCACAGATCTTTTGTTTTGCATAAATTATAATAAATTGTATTTCAGTGGGATTTTAAAAAGAGTAAATTATGCCAAAATGCATTTTATAGTTTTCTTTTTGAAAGAATAAGTAGGTCCTTATTTTAGTATCATATTGTTAACACAATTTGAAGTAATACATGGAACATTGGCATGGCCTCTGTGTGAGTATGACATATATTAGTGAAGTATTTCAGGTCTTTCAGGATTTTTTCTTCTTTAAACTGCAGAAAGTACTCCTTTTTGAAAAGGCTACTAGGAATGCTGGAAGCAAATGGAATGAAATTAAGGTCTTTAATTGTGCAACTTCCCCAATAAGCTGAAAATAAATGCATGTATGACCTGAGTATTGTAGGTTGGATCAATCAGTCTACATTTATTAAGTGTCTACTATATGCCAGGCACCATGCTAATTACTGAAGGAAGACAAAGCTATCACTAGCATTTTCTATAGTCAGAGACTTTGCCTAGGACAAGAGATATGACAGGAGTAGGGGCTATTTGAGAACAAGGACCATTTTTATATTCTCCTCTTAGGCAGAGTTGTAAAAGTAATCTAATCTGGTTCCCATTTTTTAATGTCGTGACCTTTGATCTTTGATATTCAGTTTATTTATCCATTTGAGCTTATTATGGCGTACACTAAAGATGCTATTCTAACCCCAATTTCTGCAAAACTGCTATCTAGTGTTCATAGAAAAAAAGGGAGCCTTTAACATAGCTTTAAAAAGTGAATATTTTATCAATTTGAATGTCAAACTTACAGAGACCTTGACTAATCTCTACATCATTTTAATTTTAGTGTAAATATGTGCATATATTTATATAAATATATATAAAAGTATATGTACATATTTGTATTTATGCATATGTATGTACATGCATATGTGTGTATATGTATACATATAAATGTGTATTTTATATATGACAAAATAAGGAACTGACAAAATGAAATTAACTTGCTCTTATTTTATTAGCTAAAGTACCATTTTGTTTATGTAAAACATATCCATATCAGATATATAAAAATTATTTTAAAAATATCTCCAGAATAAGGTCACCTTCTTTAAATTCTCAGATCTTGAATCTACAAGAATATACTCAGCAAAGTAATAAGTACTTAAGAATATTTGTTGTTCAACTATTAGCCTGGCACAAAATAGACAACCCAAAAGAAATGTAGTGACCTGCAGGGGCTCCAAGCTACAGTCCAACAGGTTCTTCAAAGCTGTATTCAAGGTAGTAGCAGAATATGGCAGAATCTTTGCATCAGTCTGATTTGCACTTATAATGAAAACTTCAGCCAGTTTGATCTTAGATATAGATATAGATTTCTAAAATTTGTGTGTATTTTATTATTAGTTTACACGATAAAAGAAGAATTTCCATAGCATAGTATAATAAAATAAAGATGCTTGCATATGAAACTGATAATCCATTATGTAAAAGTTGCTATTCCTTTTAAATACATAATAGAGTTACCTGCAAATTTCTTTTTTTTCATCTCCCCTTCCACCTTAGAGATGACTACCATTAGACACAAAGGCACGAATATGTATATGTGAAATCACTTTATACATACTTCTATTTTTCAGTTCTTTCTCTGTATGTAGAAAGTGTCTTCCTTCATTTGTCCTTTTCAGTCAATATGAATATTTATACTAGTCAAAATGACTTATTAGCTCCAAGTTGTTCTTAAAACAATGTCATTACTATATTCAATGTTCTCTTACTTCTGCTTATTTTGGTCTTCATTATTTTGTACAAGTCTATCCTTGTTTCTTCTAAGATCATAAAGTTCATCATTTCTTACAGCACAGTATTCCGTTACAATCATATTCTACAACTTTTTCAGGCATTTGCCAATTGATGGGCTTCCTCACAATTTCTAGTTCTTTGCTACCACAAAGAGAATTGCTAGAAATATTTTAGAACATAAAGGCTCTTCTCCATTTTCCCTAATAAATGTCTATATAGATATCAATATAGATATTCTTAGTGAAGTCATACTGACTTTTAGAAATAAGTGCTTACCTTTCTAAGGATTCATTCACAAATTATTCATTGAATTAACATAATTTAAGTGGACATTGATCTCAGTATGGAAACTTCCTAGCATTCTTGGCCTTCATGACAATCAACACAGTGGCACCTTCACATAAAAAAAAAAAAAAATCATATAGAGTATCTCACCATCTCTAGAAGATTCCTTTTTAATTTGTGATCTGTCCAAGACATTCTCTATGAGAGTGAGAGAACGACTTGGGCAAATATGTGTCACTGTTAACTTGATATTGATAATCAAAAGATAACTGAATAAATGTATTTCTGTGCTTGTACCTATTAAGCATTACTATATGAACCTAGCATATACATATTTGGCCCCTGTATGGAAAAATTTTTAAAGCTGTGTTTTGCCCTATTGTCAATTAAAAAAACAAATACTTAGCTATTTATAATATTGTATACTTTGCACATTTTAGTCAATATATGATTTTCAGGATGATGGAAAATCATCTGTGAAAGCTGCCCTGTTTCCTTCTTATATTTTATTAAAGTTATTATCAAAGCATATTTAGATTATTAGAATAATGATTTTGTAGACATGAGAAAATAGACTGATGCTTTCTCCATCAAAACTGATCTTTTCTCTTTCTTGCACATAACACTCTCATCTCGTCTTGCCAAGCCTTTCCACTGGTTGTTCCCATGTCTGGAATGCACCGCTGCTCATAAGATCTCTCTGTTAATTTAGAGGCAATTCAGGAACCATGTTCTGCATGAAGCCTTTCCTGATCCCACATTTAATCCCCCTTCCCTCTCTTTCAGCTACTTTGTTTTTAAATGCTTTTTAATATATTTATATTTACTGAAATTTAATTTTATTTATAATGTAAACACATACTTGTCATCTCCCCATTTAGAATGTAAACTCAACATGAAGAAAGATTTTTCATTCTTGGTGCATGTGTACCTGGCACTTAGTACAGTGTCTAGCATATTCTAGTTGCTTCATAAATAACTGTAGCTTGATTAATTGCTGATTAATAGTGTTCACTGCTTTCCTCTAGGTTTTGAGGTGCTTTAAGAGCTTTCCCTTCTTTGAGATGAAAAAGTGATTTTAATATTTTGAAATTCAAAAGTGTTTTCACAGTTATGTCACTTCCTGAATGCACTTTTATACATTCTTGGTCTGTGTCTTTCGGATTTCATATTTTTAAATGGCAAACTCCACTCTCTAATATATAGCAATGATGTATCATTGCTACGTGTTACACTTCCATCAATGATAAGAGTAGGTTAATAAAGAAATGCCGGAAATTGTGTTCTGTTTTCAACATTTTTTTTTTGTATTATCCAGCTTCATCCCCACCTTTATGTGAAGGGTGTAATGTATTAAGACACAATTTGATTTGGTTTTAATTATCTTGCTAAAGTCTTCAAAGAAATGTTTATTCTTTATCCTTTATAAGTGATATTAGTACATAAACTGTAATTGTATTTGACGTGGTCTTTTTGCTTATGCTCTAAACAATCATAGTGAGGTAAGACAATTAATTATTAATTAATTATCTCACAAAATAATGTTTATCTTGAGATCATAGGCCCATAAATTCAGAGTTGGAAGGAACATTCTACATCATCTACTTCAACCTTTCTATTTTCAAAGATGAAGAAGCACGGAGGATAAATGATCCATATAGAACCACACGGGGAGTAAGTGGCAGAATCAAGCAGAACTTAAACCAAGGTCCTCTGGGTACAACTTCAGGGCTTTTCCCACTGTATTTTTATTGCCTTTTAGCACAAGATAAAATTAGCTCTACTAGATAGTATATTTAGATCTCCATTGCGAAACTGTGAAACCCCATTTCCTCCAGTTACACTAAATGCAGCTTACCAATGATGTATTTCTTCACTTAGGACAAGAATATGATTAGTGGTGAGGTTCTGTTTCTCTGGAGTATATTCACTTGTTGATTATTAAATAACATTTAGAGCACCAGCACTCAAATGAACATTTTTAATACTGTATAAAACTGTTATTCTTAGTAATCTTTGTCTCCTTTTCTGCAAATGACACTATTGATTTATCAGTAAGTATGTATTAAAGTGCTTAAGTGCCTCCTATGTGTCAGTCATGGTTAACTTTACTGATACAATAGATGAAATAACCCTATTTTTTAGGAATTTATATTCTAATAGAGGGCCACTAGAATAGATAAATATAGATGGATAGATAGATAAATATAATTGATATAGCTACAGAAGTATAGATACTTTTATGACTTTTTAAAATAAACTTAGAGATTCATTCTGAAAATCTGCATAGAAGTATGCAAGGCATATGAAAATATGTCAAATATCAATAATGACTTTGGGCAAGAATTGGATAGTGATGGAAACTGCACAGTGATTTCAATAATTACAAAATATTTCTCTTTTTGGTAAATCTTCTTTAATACAAACATTTTCAAAATGATACCACATGACTACAAATCTTGAAATAATATAATATACAAAGAATCAAAATTTAAGACAGCTGAGAATTTAATGGAGATAATAAGCATTCTCTTAACCATTAATTTCATGCAAATAAATGGGGGCATAAGGTCTTTTTGAGTATGCATTAATTTAAAAGAGGTTATATGGGTGATGTGACAAGAATAAGAGAAAACATCAAAGATCTAAATAGTACACTGGCACCTGCACAACACAAAAAAAATCGAGAGGAAGGGTGCTAAATTTTTATTTTATATATTCTTTTGAAACTCAATTTCTATATTTTACCCATGCTGGCAGTGAAGTATTCGCACATGCACCTGCTGCTGCTCCTGATTAGCATAGAGACTTTGACCTGCTCTGTTCCTGACCTGGGCTACTTGCCCCTTCTCCTTTAAAAAGGATTGTCACTCCTTCGTTCCTTGAGACTAACCAGATACGTGCCAGACAATTTAGAAACCTGAACAGCTTTAATCCTCTTCAGAGTTCCTAAGCTAAAGATATACAGCAGCCTCAGTCTCTTGGTTGCAGGTGTCACAGGTATGCTCCAACAAGTGTGGTTTCAGAATATTTTCCATTAATTATAACCTCTTGTAAGCATTTAGGGGAAAACAAGGGCAATAATGACACAGGTTTAAAAAAAATAACTTACTGTTTGCATTGGTGAATCAAGGGTGTCTTCTAGTAGCCCAGCATCATAGACCTGCCACAGGACTTGGAAACTGGAAGACCTGGGTTAAAATTCCAAACTAGTACCTGCCTCAGAGGGGTGTTGTAAGGGTCAAATGAAATAATACATATAAAGAACCTTGCAAATCCCAAAGCACCATATAAATGTTTTTGTTATTATAATCATTGTTTTATTCTACTGATTTGTTCATCACAGGTAAGTTTAATGCCAGGTAAACTTTATGAATCCAAAGACTCTGTTGAGCTTATTTACAGATGTCATGCAGTAATGTGCTTATTGTGGACAAATAATTTCACTTCTGTCAGCCTCAGTTTGCTCCATTGTATAATGGGGTGATAATAACAGCACCTACCTCCCAGAGTTGTGAAGATGAAAAGGGATAATATTTTAAGGTATTTATCACAGTTCTTGGCACATGGATGATGTTTCATAAATGGTTGTTTACTTCTTTCAGTATACACACATATCAGCAAGTCATGAAGAGCCTTACTTGTCATAGTTAAGGCTTTAGTCCCCCAAAAATATTTTTGGATTAGTTGAAATTCTTAATAGAAATCAAAGAAACCTTAGTGGGGTATTCAGGTTCAGTCTTCAAAATTTTATCTTCAAGCTGGGGAAAGTAGAGAGATCTCAGTTCAAATTTACCTTAAGTTTAAAATAAGAGATGAAGATTTCTTTAAATAATTTTTACTCATGTAGTTCATGGAAGAATAGTGTTATCCATTGATAACACTCATTCAATGAACTTTATACTAGAAAGATATATTTTTAAAAAATTTTTAAAGAGTAAAGAAAAAAGATGACATTATTATAAGTATATATATATGTATATATAATATATTTTTAAAATGATATGTGATGATGAAACCAAGACACTTTTACTCAACAATATATTCTTCTTATTAATAACATCTGGATGAAGCATATACATGGCCAAGAAAATGAGAGTTATAAGCTTACCTCTGACATCACATTACTTATTGACTTTGGATATTCCTTAAACTCTCAGGAAATTCCTTTGTAAAGTGCCCTTAATAATATTTATCTACTTCAGTAGGTTAGGGAAGTTCACTTAATTAATACATGTAGAGGCCTTAGGAAAAAAAAAAAAGAAAAGCTCTTAAGCAATCCATATACTTTGCAAAGAACCTGAGCACTTAAGGAGCTATCTATCCATTAGCAAATAGTTTCTAAATCTGTTCTTACAGTGAAGTAGAAAATAGTGGTCAGATTATAATTGTTAAAAAGTTACTCCATATTTCACTCCAGAAATACACTGACCATTAAATTTTAAAGAGGAAAAGGAAGGAAAAAATTATCATGTCTTCTTTTCTCCTTGAAAAAATATTAATAAGCAAGGGAGTGGCATTATATTCAACAAAATGAGTAGTCCACATGAATTGTTATGATTTACCATTGGAAGTACTCTTGCTACTTCTTGGAGAGGGCTAAGTGGCTAACTCTCCCATTCTATTATTTCTATTGATAAATAGTAATAGGTAATAATATAGTGCTTACAGTTTTGCAAATTGCTTTAATTCATTATCTCATTTGGCACAGAAAATATTTTGTTATAACAAATTTTTGATTGATCGTTTCACTTTTTAACATGCTTATTTTTTCTTCCTGTAAGATTGGGATGACACAAATTAATCTGGGCTCCACCAAGCCTTTCATAAACTTCTTCACCATCATTCTCCATGTAAGCTTTTATATAAGTTTATACTTTAAATTGATATTTCCCTTGACTTTCCTATCTTTCATCGCTTGACAAGGAGAGGAAGTTTTTGCTGGTTGAAGCAGTTTCTTAGCTCTTTTGTCTCATTGTGGTGACAGATTTACAAGTTCAACTTCCTTAAAAAATAGTAAAAGTCTATTTCTTTTATCTACATTCTCCTTGCCCCTCGGTAAAGAGGTAAATAAGAAGGGATTCTTTTTCCTTTGCCCGAAAATTATGTATGTTACAATTTTAAGTTTAATTTGCGTTAACAATGATGGAGATGGAAATGGCAAACTGTTCCAGCTGCTTTGCCAAGAAAAATGCACATGGGTTAACTGAGTCACACACAACTGAAATGACAACAACAACAGCAGTTAACATTTTCCTCATCACTTTCTTGTTTACATCATCAATAAAACTATAAATCAAGTCCTGACTTGTGTAGCATTTGCTTATTTCCAATGTGTAAATGCTCACATGGAAAATTTAACAGTTGACTCTCCTGAGTCCAAATAAGCAGGCTCTAGCCCACAGCTGATTTCTTCCTCAACTTGCTAGGGAAGAGGGTCCTAGTAACGTATAGAAGAGTCACCATACCGTCTCATTATCTATAAGATTAAAAAAAACCAAAACAGAACAGAAACTACCCATTAATCCTGGCATTCAAGGTCACATTCTGACTGAAACCTACCTTTATGGCTTTATTAACATTATGCTTGTTTACCTATTCCATATTCGAATTTAATTTAGTGAGAAAAGTCATTTCTAACTTGATTTACTCTGAAAATTTGGAAGCACAATTTGGTCAAAAGTAAAAACATGCACCTCTTTCCGGTAGGAATTTGGAAAAAAGAATAATCAACATATTTGTGCCTCCACTTGATTTGTAATAATCACCTGAAATAATATGAAAGTCTGAGACTTATTGTGGCATTTCTCTTGGGGTTCAGGGCACCCACATAGTGTACCAGATTCAAGCAAAAATAAATCTAATTAATTGTAAGAATGATTAAATATGGAAATGCAAAACTGCAGGATGCATTTTTACATTTGTACACATTGACTTATTATATGAATTATATTATATGAAGTGTAGTGAGAAAAGCTCTTTCCCAGGATCCATCAGCTCAGAGAACAAATACTCATTGGAGAATGAGGACTCCATTTCCCATAAGGTTATACTTTCTTACATAGCTTTGAATTGGGTGAAGAGACTGCTGGGAAGGCTGAGGAACAGTGAAGGTCTGACTGGTTCACAGGCAGATAAGTATGTAAGGCAAGAGAGTAGAGCACAGAGACGTAGCAGCACAATAGCACAGAGATAACAGTGGCTCGTGGGTTAAAAGTAACACCTGAAGCAAGCTGAGCTAAAAGCTGGATGGGGAATCACAAAAATGAGGAACAAGAGAAAAGGGCTGAAGGAACATTTTTCAAGCAGATTTGCTAAGACTACCTGTACTACATGCCACAACCGCCTCATTTTTACTATAAAAATAAACTATGTTCCTGTCTTTCCTGTAAGAGTGGGAAGTTTTGAGGCTCCAAACTTCTTATTTTAGTCAAATATAGAATCTATGTTCCTCCCTTTCTTTAAGGAGTAGGAAGTTTGGAGGATCTTATTTCTTTAATTACTCTTTGAGGGAAGTTCTGAGATTGTACTAATTTAGTAAATTCGTGCTCATATTCATTCCAATTTCATTACTATTCCACTTTCTACTTTATTAAATATTTTATTGTTTCATTGTCATTCTTTATTCCTGTTCATATGGTGAGCAGTTGAACACCCACAGCTGAGATAGCTCAAGAAGTTTTGACTTTTCTAACTGTGTTACTTAAAAGCAAAACATGGAGGAAAATTACTATTAAAAAATCCCCATTATTTGAATCTGTGAGGATTGACATTTGTTTGGATTCCAGATTACAAAATGATACAATGTCCCACTTTCAAGCTGGAAATTTTTTCTGAGAAAATAGTCTAAATTTGCCAGGTTCTCTTATTTATACCATTTCATTGTTACTTAATATGTAAAGTTCTTTGTAAGTCATAAAACAGTCTACAAATAATAGTGCATTATTACCACTACTAATAATAATGTATTGAGACTATCTTACATGCAGACTTCTGTTCAGAATGCCTAAAATTACAATCCTTGTCTTCAATGAAAAAGTCTTGTAAGAGTAGACAGATATGCTTTCTTAAATATAAACAAAACCCCTCCATTTTTCTTTTTAATAAGGCAAGGTATGGAGGTTGAAGAAGAAAAAATAATTGCCAAAGATATTGTAGGGAGGTCTCTTAAGAAGCTGGGAATGGAGTCTGAAAGGAGAGATGTGTCTTTAGTTTGAAAAGGTGACCTGGATAACTGTGTACTTTCCCCTTCTATTCCTCTCCTTAATCCCTCTCCTATGAATGATTGCCAGTCCCTATTCAATTTTTTCATAAGCTTCCTGATAGTCATAAATTTCCTTGACAGAATCTTCCATTCCTGAGGACCCCTGTATAGTAGCCCCTAGATGCCACTTTAACCTTCAGTTCGGAAATTTTGGACTGGAATGATACACTATTATACTGTGAAGAGGCATACAAAAGCCAGAGGAAATATGGTACATAATGAAATGAGAGCCAAAGATGAGCTAATCATTTGAAATATAGAATCCACTGCCTACACAGCTGGGCTTGATGTGCTCATTTTATAAATATGCTTTGTTATTTTCTTGGTATTAGTCAGTTTACTTGGATAGATTAAAGAATTTGAAAACTGCTCTTCCTAATGTCAGGGTAAATTCATGCAATAAATATCCTGATAAATCATGAGACTGCCAACCCAACTCCCTCGTCTAGTGATAGGTGTCAGGAGGTGATGCAAAGCCCACCTATAAATACTGACATCCCTGTACCAGTCAGGAAATTGGCATGAAATTTATTTTGCCCACTGATTTGTGTACAGTATTCTCCATTAAGGCATCAAACCATTAAGACCCATCAGCATTAGAGGTATAGAAGGATGCAATATCAACACTGCTGTTTCCTCTGTAGAGACAGAAGGGTTACCTCAAGGCAATTTGACATCATCATCATCAAATACTTATGAAGAATTTATGAAGCACATAACATGAGATTATATAAATATTTTTGTTTTATTTTCACCCTTACAGCTCACAAAATAATGAGTGGGAACTGAAAGGCATCATTTAAATAATGATCAGGGAGACCTATATACTAGATGAGGAACAAATTAGGAATTAAATGAATCCCCCCCCCAAAATGAAGCAAGATGTCATATCTAGAAGAACGGGAAGAGATCTAATCCAAGGCTTTCCTTTTACTTTTTAAATTTTATTTGTTTTTAGTTTTAAAAATTCACTTGTATAAAATTTTGAGTTCTAAATTTTCCCCCTCTTCCTCTGCTTCTTTCCTCCCTAAGATGGCATGCAATTTGATATATATATATATATATATGTATATATATGTATATATATACATATATATATATATACAACCACATTAACCATATTTGCACATTAGTCATGCATGTTGCGCAGAAGATTTAGCACCAAAGAGAAAAACCAGGAGAAATAAGAAATAAAAAAAAAAACCAAAAAACAAAAGGAGAGATAATATGCTTCAATCTACATTCAGACTAGATCGTTTTTTCTCTGAAAGTGGATAGCATTTTCTATCACAAGTCTTTTGGAATTTTCTTAGATTCTTGTGTTGCTGACAAGAGTTAGGTCTATCAAAGTTGGTCATCATGCAATGTTCTCCTGGTTTGCTCGCTTGATTCTGCACCAGTTCATGTAAGTCTTTCCAGCATTTTCTGAAGTCGGCCTGCTCATCATTTCTTATGGAACAACACAATTCCATCACATTCATATACCATGACTTGGTCAGCCATTCTCCAATTGATGAGTATTGCCTCAGTTTCCAATTCTTTGCCACCACACAAAGAGCTACTATAAATATTTTTGTACATATGGGTCCTTTCTCTCATTTTATGATCTTTTTGGGATATAGACCTAGAAGTGATATTGCCCTTTGGAAACAGTTCAAAAATGCTCTCCAACATTTTTCATTTTCCTATTTTGTCATGTTACCTAATCTGATAGGTGTGAAGTAGTAGCTCACAGTTGTTTTAATTTGCATTTCTCTAATCAATAATGATTTCAAGCATTTTTTTTTTTCATATGACTATAGGTAGCTTTGATTTCTCCATTTGAAAACTGCCTGTTTATATGCTATGATCATTTAGCTGATTGGAGAATGACTTGTATGTTTATAAGTTTGACTCAGTTCTGTATATATTTTTAGAAATGAGATCATTGTCAGAGACACTGTCTGTAAAAATTGTTTCCTAACTTTCTGCTTCCCTTCTCATCTTGGTTGCATTGACTTTGTTTGTGGGAAAACCTTTTCATTTAATGTGATCAAAATTATCCATCTTGCATTCCTAATGTTCTCCTAGTTTACTTATAATCTCTCCCTTTATGACTAAATCATGTACCCATTTTGACCTTATCCTGGTATACTGTGTAAGATATTGGCTTAGACTTGGTTTCTGCAAGGCTCTCATTTTAGAGATAAGGAAACTAAGGTGCTGAGAACTTGGGTGATACATATGAGACCACATAACTAGCCAGGAGTAGGAACAGGGTTCAAAATCAGGTCATCTAAGTACAAGTTTAATGAACTTTTCACTACACCATACAGAATCTCACCTTATAAGGGACTCTGAAACTAGTAAGAGATTCTTCAAACAAATCAACATGAAACAACAGCAAGAGCAACAAAATGAAAGATGAATAATTGTGCAATATCCTTCAAAAGAGTATTATCTAACCATTCAAATAGGAAATTCTAAATCATTAAGCAATCTGTTGTTCATACCATACTGTACAGATCAATAGACAGAATATAGAGAAGGATCATTTATTTATGCACGTATGTATGGTGTGTGTGTGTGTGTGTACAAGAATAATTCAATGGACAAAGAATTGAGTCCTGATTTGAAGAAGAGAAGCACTGGATTACTTTTGGGAAATTTCTACAGTGCTTCTCCATGAATCAAAGGCCCAATTATTTTAGCATCAATATTCTTTGAGTGATGTTATGCCAGTCATAAATCATGGAATGTTATAGCCACTGAAGACTTAAATTGTAGGTTACCCAAAGGAAAACTCAGAAGCACATTTTGTATATAAGAATAGGCTTCAATATATACTAGACTATGCATAAGGATTCTTGCAGGCCACCTATCAGCTTAGAAAACCACTTATTAATGCTGTAGATTCGGTAAAGAAAAAACAGTAAACTAACCATTTGATACATTGATTTCTAATGTATATATATCTACATATATATGTACAATGTATATTATATATAATATACAATATATGTATATATTGTATATTATATTATATATATTGTATAATATACAATATATATGTATATGTACATATATATGTACAAGTGTGTATGTGTGTGTATATGTTTAGCATGATGGAGAGATGCCCTCTGGAAGATTTATGGGAGTATATGGAAAAGAGTTGCAAGAGATACGAAGGTATGGAGATGTTATGATCTGCGCTATTGGAGGAAATACCCACATCACTGAAATCACAAATACTTGCCAGAGACCAAGGGGAGTGGTTGAGGTATTTTAGCAGAGGAATGACATAACCAGACATTTTCATTAAGAAGATAATTTGGTCAGTGACTCAGTCCTTTTGAATTATGTTGATCATTGTATTACTGAGAATAGCTAAGTCATTTACAGTTGATCATCATACTATATTATTACTACTGTATACAATGTTCTCCAGGTTCTGCTTACTTTATTTACTAACAGTTCATGTAAATCTTTCCCAGTTTTTCTGAAAGTATTCTGCTCATAATTTATTTTTCTTTTCTTTTTTTAAGATTTAAATTTATTTACTTATTTTTAGGTTTCAACATTCATTTCCACAATATTTTGAGTTCCGAATTTTCTCCCCATCTTTCTCCTCCCCTCCTACCCAAAATGGCATGCGTTCTGATTATCCCTCTACCCAGTGTGCCCTCCCTTTTACCATCCCCCTTTATCCCCTTCCCCTTTACTTTCTGGAAGGGCAAGATAGATTCCTATACCCCATTGCCTGTATATTTTATTTCCAAGTTGTATGTAAAAACAAACTTTTTAACATTTGTTTTTAAAACTTTCACTTCCAAATTCTCTCCCTTCTCTCTCCACCCACCCCCATTGAGAAGGAAAGCAATTCAGTATAGGTTATACATGTATAATTATGCATAATAGTCATATTGTGAAAGACTAGCTATATTTCCCTTCATGCTACCCCCCCAAATATTCTATTTTCTCCTTTGACCCTGTCCCTTTTTAAAAGAATTTGTTTCTGACTACCCCTCTCCCAATCTTCCCTCCCTTTTATCATCTCCTCTCTCTCTCTTATGTAGCCTTCCCCCTACTTTTCTTCAGGGTAAGATACCCAATTGAGTATTCATATTATTCCTTCCTTATACCAAATCTGATGAGAGTAAGGTTCACTCATTCTTACTCACCTCCTACCTCTTCCCTTCCATTGTAAAACCTTTATCTTGCCTCTTTTATGGGAGATAATTTGTTTCATTCTATCCCTCCCTTTTTCCTTTTTCCAATATAATTTTCTCTCACACTTAATTCAATTTTTTATATCATTCCCTCATATTCAACTCACTCTGTACCATCTATCTATCTATCTATCTATCTATCTATCTATCTATCTATCTATCTATCTATCTATCTCCTCCAACTACCTTAAAACTGAGAAAGGTCTCATGAGTTACAAACATTATCTTTCCATGTAGGAATGTTAACAGTTCAACTTTAGTAAATCCACTGTGATGCCTCTTTCCTATTTATCTTTTCATGCTTCTCTTGATTCTTGTGCTTGAAATTCACATTTTCTATTCAGCTCTGGTCTTTTCAACAAGAATGCTTAAAAGTCCTCTATTTCATTGAATGACCATTTTTTTTTTGCCTGAAGTATTATACTCAGTTTTTCTGGGTAGGGGATTCTTGGGTTTAATCTTAGCTCCTTTGAACTCTAGAACATCATATTCCAAACACTGCTATCCCTTAATATAGAAGCTGTTAGAGCTTGTGTTATCCTGACTGTATTTTCACAATACTAGAATTGTTTCTTTCTGACTGCTTGTTATATTTTCTCCTTGACCTCCAAGTTCTGGAATTTGGCTACAATATTCCTTGGAGTTTTCCTTTCTGGGATCTCCTTCAGGAAGCCATTGGTGGATTTTTTTCAATATCTATTATACTCTCTGGTTCTGGAATATCAGGACAGTTTTCCTCGATTGTTTCTTGAAAGATGATGTCTAGGCTCTTTTTTGTCTTGATTTTTCAGGTAGTTCAATAATATTTAAATGATCCCTCCTGGATCTATTATCCAGGTCAGTTGTTTTTTTCCAAAGAGATACTTCATACTTTCTGCTATATTTCTCATTCCTTTGGTTTTGTTTTAAAATTTCTTGATTTTTCATAAAGTCATTAGCTTTTATCTGCTCTATTCTAATCTTTAAGGAATTATTTCCTTCAGTGAGCTTTTGGACCACCTTTTCCATCTGATCACATCTGTTTTTTAAGGCATTCTTCTCCTCATTGGCTTTTTGGATCTCTTTTGCTATTTGGGTTAGTCTATTTTTAAGGTGTTGTTTTCTTCAGCATTTTTGGGTCCCCTTTAGCAAGGAGTTTAATTGTTCTTCATGATTTTCTTGCATCCCTCTCATGTCCCTTCCAAATTTTTGCCCTACTTACTTGATTTTCAAAATCCTTTTTGAGCTCTTCCATGCCCGAGATAAATTCATAATTTTCTTGGTGGCTTTGGATGTAGGAGCTTTGACTTTGTTGTCTTCTGTTTGTACATTTTGGTCTTCCTTGTCGCCAAAGTAAGATTCTATAGTCTGATCCTTTTTTCTGGTTTATGCTCATTTCTGCAGCCATTGACTTTTGAGTTCTTTGCCAAGGTAGTTCTCTGCTTCCGGTGGAGGTGGAAGGGTGGACTGTTAGCAGCTAGATTCCACATAATCTGTGGTTTTAGAGCTCTAGAAACAGCTGCTGCCCATGTTGCTGCTTTGTCTGCTCAGGCTCCTCTACCCCCTCTGCCACCTTGGGACTGGACCACTCTACTCTCTTACACAGGTTTTTTCCAGTGACTTTCCAATTTGTCCTCAGTGTTTTGGCATTGTGAGGTCTGGAAACTCTCAGAGGTACCAGAGAATCAGTCCCTCCTGCTCAGGCCTCCTCAGGTCCTGTCTATACAGGTGCAGCCCACACTGGACTGCACTCTTCTTGCATTGTGGTATGATTCACACTTCTCTTTGACTTTTTAGGGTGTCTTGGACTGGTGATTTGCTTCACTACATCATTGTTTGAGTTCTGCAGTTCCAGAATTTGTTTTTAGTCATTTTTACAGGTATTTGGCTGGGCTTGTGTGGAGTACTCCAGCAATTCTCTGCTTCTACTTTGCCATCTTGGCTCCATTCCCCCAAGGCATTATTTTCTTCAGTATATTTTTGGATCTCCTTTGGTAAGTAATTGGCTCATTTTTCTTGATTTTTTTGCATCACTCCTATTTCTCTTCCCAATTATTCCTCTGTTTCTCTTACCTGATTTTCAAAATCCTTTTTTAACTCCTTCATGGCCTGCAACCAATTCATATTACTCTTGGAGACTTTTGATGTAGCAGTTTTGACTCTGCTGTCTTCCTCTGGTTGTATGCCCTGATCTTCCTTGTCACCAAAGTAAGATTCTATAGTCTGAGTTCTTTTATGATGTCTATTATCTTCCCAGCCAAACATTTGACTTTTAACTCTTGTCAAAGTAGGACTCTGCTTCCAGCAGGGGCGGTGGTGGGCATGGGTGTACTATTCCAAGTTTCAGGGATTTTGTATCAGCTGCTCGATCCCCTACCACCTGCAGGCCCGAAAAGTCCAGGAGAAGCCTGGACTACTTCTAGGGAGTGCTGCTTCTGCCGCCGCCACTGCTGCCACTGCTAGATGCTGCTACCAGCACCCTCACTGCCCCAGGGATGGGGCTGACCCAGTCAAATTCTTCCTCCTCTTTTACTCATGTCCAGCAGAGTTTTCCCACTGGACTTTTTGGCATTTGTGGGTTGCAAATTCTGGAAACCAGCAGAGCTACAATGATCCCCTGAAGTCTACTGGACGACTTCAGGTAGAATTGTCATTTTTATTATATTGGCTCAACCTATCCATGAGCAATTGATATTTTTTTTTCCAGTTGTTTAGTTTTGTGTTAAAAGTGTTTTGTAATTGTGTTCATATGCTTTCCTGGGTTTATCTTGGCAAGTAGATTCTCAAGTAATTTATGTTGCCTGAAATTATTTTAACTGGGATCTCTCTATCTCTTGTTGTTGAACTTTGTTGGTAATATGTAACAATGTTGATTATTTGTGTAGATTTATTTTTTATCCTAATATTTGTTAATGTTGTTAATTATCTTATGTAGCTTTTTAGTTGGTTCTCTAGGATTCTCTAACTATACCATATCATCTGCAAACATTTATAGTTTTATTTTCTCATTTCTGTCCTAATTTCTTCAATTTATTTTTCTTCCCTTATTGCTACAGATAACATTTATAGTTCAATATTGAATAATAGTGGTGATAATAGACATTCTTCCTTCCTTTCTTATTTTATTGGGAAGGCTTATGGATTATCCTCTTTATAAGTAGTGCCTGCTGATACCTTGTATCAGTAATACTTATTAATTTGAGGAAACTCCATTTATTCCTATGCTTTCTAGAATTTTTTTTTTTGGAATGAGGTTTGTATTTTGTCAAAAGTCTTTACTATATCATATAATTACCATATAATTTTAGCTGTTTTTTGTTACTGTCATTTATGCTTATTGTTTTCTTAAGATTTACCATCTTTACATCTCTGGTACAAATTCCACTTGGTGATCACGTATGATCATTGTGATAGATTGATGTGATCAAGTTGCTAATATGTAATTTAAAATTTGTTTGCATCAATATTCATTAGGTAAATTGGTCTATAATTTCCTTTCTCTGTTTTTGCTCATTCTGTTTTGGATGACAGAATCATATTTGCATTATAAAAAGAATTGGGTAGGACTACTTCACCTATTCTTCCAAAAATTATATTGTATTGGAATTAATTATTCTTCTGTGTGGTAAAACTCACTTATGAATCCATCTGGCACTGGACATATTTTCTTAAGGAGTTCATTGATTCCTTGATCAATTTGTTTTTCTTAAATTGTGTTATTTAAGTATTCTATTTCATCTTTTAATCTGGTTACGTATATATTTGTAGACCTCATCCATTTCTTTTTTTTAATATAAATTTTTTATTTAACTTTTTGCATTCATTTTCACAAAATTTTGGGTTCCAAATTTTCTCCCCATTTATCCCCTACCCCCACCCCAATACACCAAGCATTCTAATTTTCCCTATCACCAATCTGCCCTCTCTTCTATCCTCCCTCCCTTCTCTTGTTCCCATCTTCTCTTTTGCCCAGTAGGGCCAGATGACTTTCTATTCCCCATTAACTGTATTTCTTATTTCCTAGTAGCAAGAACAATACTCAACAGTTGTTCCTAAAACTTTGAGTTCCAAATTCTCCCAATCCCTCCCTCCCCACACGTTCCCTTTGGGAAGGCAGGCAATTCAATATAGGCCATATCTGTGCAGTTTTGCAAATGACTTCGATAACAGTCATGTTGTGTAAGACTAACTATATATCCCTCCATCCTATTCTGCCCCCCATTGTTTCTATTCTGTCTTTTGATTCTGTCCCTCCCAAAGAGTGTTGACTTCAAATTGCTCCTTTCTTCCATTGCCCTCCCTTCCATCATCCCTCCCTCCCTGCTTATCTCCTTCTCCCCCACTTTCCTGTACTATAAGATAAGTTTTCATACCAAAATGAGTGTGCATTTTATTCCTTCCTTTAGTCGAATGTGATGAGGGTAAACTTCTTGTTTTTTTCTCAGCTCTCCTCTTTTTCCCTGCACTAAAAAGTCTCCTGCTTGCCTCTTGAATGAGAAATAATTTACCCCATTCCATTTCACCCTCTCTCATCCCACTATATTTCTCTCTCACCATTTACCTTAATTGCTTTTAAGATATGGTCCCATCCTATTCAATCCACTCTGCGCTCTCTGTCTCTGTGTGTGCATGCTTGTGTGTATGTGTGTGTGCGTGCACACATGTACATGTATGTGTGTGTGTGTGTGTGTGTGTGTGTGTGTACGTCTGTGTGTGGTCCCACCAACTGCCCAGATACTGAAAAGTTTTAAGAGTTACAAATATTGTCTTTCCATGTAGGAATGTAAACAGTTCACCTTGGGTAAGTCCCTTATGACTTCTCTTTGCTGTTGACTTTTTCATGTTTGTTCTCATTCTTGTGTTTGAAAGTCAAATTTTCTTTTCAGCTCTGGTCTTTTCATCAAGAATGTTTGAAAGTCCTCTATTTCTTTGAAAGACCATATTTTCCCCTGAAGTATTATATTCAGTTTTGCTGGGTAGTGATTCTTGGTTTGAGTCCTAGTTCCTTTGACTTCTGGAATATCCTATTCCATGCCTTTCGATCCCTTAATGTAGAAGCTGCTAGATCTTGGGTCATCCTGATTGTATTTCCACAGTACTAGAATTGTTTCTTTCTAGCTGCTTGCAATATTTTCTCCTTGACCTGGGAATTCTGGAATTTGGCCACAATGTTCCTAGGAGTTTCTCTTTTTGGATCTCTTTCAGGCAGTGATTGATGTATTCCTTGAATACTTATTTTGCCCTCGGGTTCTAGAATCTCAGGGCAGTTTTCCTTCATAATTTCATGAAAGATGATGTCTAGGCTCTTTTTTTGATCATGGCTTTCAGGTAGTCCCATCATTTTTAATTTATCTCTCCTGGATCTATTTTCCAGGTCAGTTGTTTTTCCCATGAGATATTTCACATTCTCTTCCATTTTTTCATTCTTTTGGTTTTGTTTTATGATTTCTTGGTTTCTCAGAAAGTCATTAGACTCCATCTGTTCCATTCTAATCTTGAGAGAACTATTTTCTTCAGTGAGCTTTTGAACCTCTTTTTCCATTTGACTAACTCTGCTTTTGAAAACATTCTTCTCCTCATTGGCTTTTTGAACCTCTTTTGCCAATGGAGTGAGCCTATTTTTCAAGGTGTTATGTTCTTCAGCATTTTTTTGGGTCTCTCTTAGCAAGGTATTGACCCGTTTTTATGCTTTTCTTGCATCTCTCTCATTTCTCTTCTCAGTTTTTCCTCCATCTGTGTAACTTGATTTTCAAAATCCTTTTTGAGCTCTTCGATGGCCTGAGCCCACCAGACATCCTCCTTGGATGTCTGGGATAGAGAGTCCCTGACCTCCACGTCTTTCCCTGATGGCAAGCATTGTACTTCCTCAACAGAAATGAAAAGAGGAAAGAACATCTGTTCCCCAAGAAAGTAGCTCTCTATGGTCTTATTTTGCTTCCTTTTTCTGGGCATTTTCCCAGCCACTTACTTGACTTCTGAGATTTCTCTGCACCCCGACCTAGATCTGCCCAGCTAGTGCTTGGGGTCTGAGATTCAAATGCTGCTTCCCAGCCTCAGGGCTTTCCACAGCAGGAGTGGTTGCTATTCAATGTGAGCTTAAGTTCTGGTGCTTGGGTGGGGGCAGGGCCACCTCCCAGGCTCAGTTCCCTCAGGGGGTTTATGCAGAGACCTTCAGTAATGGCCCTGAGCTCCTGCAGCTGCTCTGGGAGTTCCGGCAACCACCGCTGCTGCCTCTGTCACTGCCTCTGCCACTGTCTCTGCCACTGCCTCCCGAGGGGGCCCAAGTCACTGAGACACCCCACTCCCCTCTCAGCCAGCCCAGACGTCTCTCGCACTGACCTGGAGCGCCTGTGGGTGTTGGGACCTTCTCTGCCACCAGAGATTCCGTCCCTGAAGCTTGCTCAGATCTGTTCCTCTGATGCCGGTTGGCCAGGGCAGCGCAGGGCTGGTCTCCGCCTCCAGAGTACGACTGACCCCTGGGGATGGCTTTCCAGGGCTCTCTGGAATGGAAATCTCTTCCACTGTTTCTGCACGGCTTGCTGTGCTCCAGAATTTGTGGGGAGTGCTTTTAACAGGAAATTTATGGGCTGTGGATTCAGAGCTAGCATACGTGAGTCTTTCTACTCTGCCCTCTTGGCTCCTCGACCTCATCCATTTCAGTTAGATTGTCAGATTTATTGGCATATAGTTGAACAAAGTAGCTCCAAACAATTGCTTTAATTTTCTCTTCATTTTGTGGTACATTCACCATTTTTTTTTTAAATTTTTGATGCTGGTAATTTGGTTGTCTTCTTTCTTTTTTTGCATCTAATTAACCAGGGGTTTATCTGCTATGTTGTTTTTTTTTTTTTTTAAATAAACTTGACTTCTAGTTTTATTTATTATTTCAATGGTTTTCCTACTTTTAATTTTATTTATATCTTCTTTGATTTTCAGTATTTCCAACTTTGTGTTCAATTAAGGGTTTTTAATTTATTCTTTTTATAGTTTTATTTTCTAGTTGTGTGTCAAATTCATTGATGTCTTCTTTCTCTGTTTATTGATGTAGGCATCTAGAGATATAAAGTTTCCCCTAAGTGAGAATACTCTTTAGATATAATCTTTGAAAGGAGGTTTTGCTCTGCTCTCTAGCCCTTCAATCTGTTAGGCAGAGAATACTGATGATGTGTGACTATGGAGGACAATGTAACCTAGCAAGGTGATAAAATTTCCTGGTAATGAAGTTCCTGGGGGCATGAAGGTGTTTAGTCCAATGGATTATGATCAGAATGAAGAAATGACTATTAGAATCCTCTGCAATAATCCCTCAAATAATCTGGGAACTAATTGAATGTAGAAGATAGGGAGGTTGAGGTAATGTTTATATCAGTGAAAAATGTGTCCATTCAAATATTCAATTAGCAAACTTTATTTTTTATTATATATATAATTATCATAATTTACCTTAACTGAAGCCTTACCTGATTCCCTTCAGAGATGATAGTGATACTACTTGAAATAAATTTGTGTTTAGATGACTAAACATTTTGTTTCAGTCGTTTTTCAGTGGTGTCTCACTTTCATGACCTTATTTGGGGTTTTCTTAGCAAAGATACTGGAATGGTTTGCCGTTGCTTTTGCCGGCTCATTTTCCAGAAACTGAGGCAACCACAAGTGACTTGCTTAGAGTCACACATCTAGTAAGTATCTGTGACTGAATTGGAACCCAGAAAGATGAGTCCTCCTGACTCTAGGCCTGGTACTCTGTTCACTGTGTTACCTAGCTACTCATGTAAATAGACATTAGCAAATATCAACACACAGAGATGAAGTTTTTTTTTTTCTCTCCTCTGTAGAATGAAGATTACACAAACTACATAGGTAGTCTTGAATTAAATGATAGAAAGCTTTATGAAAGTGCTTTGTAAACTAAAGCCCTATATATGTGTGGGTTATTATTAAATGCCACTGTTAAGATGAGATTGTGCTTGAACATGATGGAGAGGATAAAATGCCTAGGAAATATGAGGGAGCTGTTGGGTTCACCCTGGGGCATAATTCTTGTGTTTTGACATCTTTAACCTTCAATGCTGGACACAGTCTTATAGCAGGAGAGGGGTAACGTTGTCCCATTGACAGCAACCTTACCATGTTGTTGTTTTTCCTCTATAATGAGGCAACGTGTCATCTTAAACATATTTACACTTTGATTTCACAGGATGTTTTTGCTTTTTGTGCTTTTATAAATAGAGAGTAACATTAATTTTGTTCCTCTCCTGAAACTACTGTGATATGGATCTTTTGTCTTTGAAAAAATTGATACTAGTTTTAATAGATCAAAGCACAGATGTGTTCTATCTTGGTAAATTTTCAGATTTCTTTTTTTGAGCCTACTGTTTTCCCAATTTTAAAAATTCATTTCCCAAAATTAACTTGAAGAATTATTTTGCATCTTAATGTAAGCCACGGTCTTTATTAGAGTCAGTTAGCATATTTATTTAGAGAACTATGAGAACAGGGTTGTTCCTGGGGTTCCATTTGCATATCACACAGCTTGGATACCTCCAGGATCATCCCTGACTTTTTCTTCTTCTTTGCCCATATTCATATAGTTGTCCAAGTCTTGTGTATTCTACTTCCAGGAGGTCTCTTATGGCCTATCGTTTTCTGTCTTCTCACTACTACTGCCCACTCCATCACCATCATCAAATGGACATATAATATTGCATAAGTCTCCTAACTGGAATCCCTGCCCTTTCATTTGCTCTCTTTAAATCCTTTATACTCCAATAATTCAAAACATTACTGAATGTGTGACCTCATCAAATGCAGATACTTTGTTGTGATGTCCCTCTACACCTTTTTAGTTTGCATTTTCTCCTCCTCCTCCACAGTAATAGTAGTAGTAGTAATCAATGTCCTTTATATCCTCTGTAGAGAAACTATGCTACATTTTAAAGTCTTTCATCTTATTTTTCTTTTTTTAATATTATAATGTAGTAATGCATATTCTAAGCTGCTGTCTATTATTTTCACCCTCAATAACTAATACAGTCTATTTTCATATCCTAGCTTACCTGGATGGCATCTCTTATAGCACCCCATGTGGAAATGGTTTCATAGAGGAAGGAGAGTATAGAGGAAAATTTTCTGGATCTAGACTAAGGAGAGCTGTTTTTGAGTCTCAGTTCTGCCACTTATTAAATATATGAATTCTGGCAAGTCACTCCACTTCTTTGCACTCCAATTTCCTCATCTGTTGAACTTAAGTAGTTGGACTACGTCTTTAAGTTTCTTTACAAATTTTATTCTATGATACTTTATCACAACCTACCTATTCTTATTGTGTATCTCTTCACTGGAACTTCAGTCACCTATAATATTGATTGTTAAGTGATTGTAATGTTTCAAAATTTTAAGCCATATGGTGTAATCAAAAGAATATTAGTGTCAAAAGGGTGAATTTTTGCCTAAAGGATAATTTTATAAGGGATCAAATATATTTCATATCCACCCTACTTCCTTCTTCTTATTCCATTCATCCATTTACAAAGCTAGTCCAAGAAATATCTGCTAAAAATTCTTTACACAGCTGGCCAAATAACCAACCTCATGCGCAAGTCCCATAAAAACATGTCTTTGCGCTATTCAAAAGGCATTCATAATTGTCTTCCCATCTCTTCCAGGATAAAATTAAAACTCCTTATATTGAAATTTACAGCCTTTTATAGTCTGTATCAAACTTAACTTTTTTAGTTTTATTTCCAATAACCATCTTTTATACTATAATTTTTGATACAATGTACACATTTAGTTATTTCTTAATCTTGTGTTGTACTCTCCAACTCCCATCCACTTATCCCCTAGGACATTATCTGTTCCTAAAAGGCATTCTCATTCTTTCCTGACCCAAAGCAAGTGCTACCTATTCCATGGGAGTTTTTCCTTTTTACCCCATCTAAAAGTGTCATTTCCCACCTCAAATTTTATGTGTACTTTTTGATACTTCTATATTGTACAGGAAGTTGAAAGAACCCAGTTCTTCTACAAATATACACAGTGCCTATGGGAAAATTGAACTCAGTGCTGGAATATGGGAGTAGGGAGACACAAATATAGAATACACATGTGACAAAGTCAACTCACAAACTATGATTCTGAGTGACTAGAAATCCTTTCAATTTTTGGAAGATCAGCAAGCTCCCCAAGGGTGCAATGTCTTTTTCTGAGTAGATGTATCTTCCTCAACTGACTGAGGTATGTGTGTGTGTGTGTGTGTGTGTGTATGTATGTCTGTGTGTTTATGTGTGCATATATATGTATGGAATGCCTGTTTTCACATAGAAGAAAATAAAAATAACAGCCCTTACCCTCCAGGAATTGTTGTTTTCCTTTTAACAATGGTATAATTCATGAACACAAATAATTCCTATACAAGAAAAAAGCATCAAAAAATCCACATAAAATTTGAGGTGAGAAATTATACTTTCAGATGGGGCAAAAAGGAAAAATTCCCTTGGAATAGGTAGCATATGCTTTCATATTTTCACAGAAGTTTCTATTTGGAAGACATCTCAGTGATCATATAAACAAACCATTGACTCCCACTCTTTCCTTTTCAGTTTTACAGATTAGAAAGCTTGCTATAAGAAGGGCTAAGTGATTTGTCTAATCCACAGAGCTAATTAATCACAAACTTGGTACTAAACCTACATTCAGTGTATTTCTTTTGCACTTTTGTTTTTCTAAGAAAACTCCAAAATCTGACTGAGACAAATAGAACATCAGGGTCCCTCAACAAATAATAATTCCATTCCTATTATCCTATGTTTACTATTGCCATCAACCTTATGATACAATGATGAGACAAATGTCTTCATGAAATATATTGAAAAATATATTGGTCCTGAAGTCAGAAGATTTGAATTCTAGATCCAACTCAGAAACTGACTAACTTTATAATAATCTTGGGCAAATCACATCACTTCTGCCTTCTGTGAAAGAGAATAATTATAGATACAAATGAGTAAATTGAAAATATGTTTAATATAATTGTACATGTGGAGCCCATATCAGACTGCATGACATTTTGAGGAGAGGGGCAGAGTGAAAAGGGAAAATTTAGAGCTCAAATCTTAAAGAAGTGAATGTTGAAGACTAAAAATAAATTTTAAAAAGAAAGAGAATAAATTTTGAAGACAATTTCAAGAGGAAGAATTTTCATGTCTAGATCTTTATCTATAATCATCTTTAGATTAAAAGAGGAAAAGGATAAAGACAATCAAAGGAGGATAAAGGGGTAGAACCTGAAGAGAGAAATATAATATTGAGAAGAAAAAGGGAAAAACAATCATTAAGTTTACTTTAGGTAAGTAAGAACTGATAAATGAAACAATTAGACGTTTAAGCAAATTGTTAGAATAGTTTGGTGGTTGGAACAAATTGGTGAATAATCAGATTGCTGGTTTTGGAATGAAGGAGAAATGGGCAGGAATGTGAAGTTCCTGTGGATTGTAATGAAAGAAAGTTAAATGGGGCTGTCAAGTTATTAAGATGTTATAACTGGCTATAGAAATTTTAACCATGTGCTTAATGTTGAGGTAAAAATACCCTTAAGTACTTAAAAAAAGCTGAAAAATCTCAACCAGTATGGAAAATAAGTGAAATTATGTAATCATTTGCATCAAGTATTACTTCCCTAGCCAAATGTGGTTTTCTGTGTTCTAAATGTATATGGATCTCTCTTCTGGAGAAAAGGTGACAAATACTCTAGGTTTTTAGGAAAAATCAAGTTTTCCTAAGAGGAACAGAATAGAACTCTATCTTATCATAGTAAATTGCATAGATCTTATACCAAGAGAAAGAATTATATGTAATTTTACTAATTCATATTAGTGATCTTTACAATGAAATCAAAATTAAAATAAGGATTTCAATTGTCATCATCAATTCATGTAGTCCTAGAAATGCTACAGAGATAAAGCAAGAAAAAATTTGAGAAAATATATATAGGCAAAAGAAGAAATGAAATTACTTTTTTTGCAGATGACAACACAAGAATCTTAGAGAGTCAACTAAAATTAATTAAAATAATTAGGAATTTTAGCAAAGTTGCAGGATATGAAATATTTACATATATGTGCATGTATGTATATACATATATACATATACATACATACAAACATATCTATGCATAGCTATGTGTGTGTATATATATATGTATATATATATATATATATATATATATATATATATAAACACAATTTCTATACGTTAGTAACACAACTCAACAGGAAGAGATAGAAAAACACCATTCAGAATAACTAAGGGATATATAAGATATTTGAGAATCTATGTACATATACACACATATGTGTGTATGTACAGTAATGATATGAATGTAATTATAAAATATTCTTTACCTAAATAACTGGAGAAATATTAGTCATTCATGAGTAGGTGTAATGGGAGTTAAAACTCTTCTCTGCATATTGATAGGCCTCAGGTGGAACTCTTGAGGGAGACTTGATTAGGGGAGGCTTGTTTCCTATGAAGACCCACACCTTTTGCTGATTGCTAATGAGGCACTGGGTTACCAGGGGTGCTGCCCTCCGGTTCTGAAGAGAGTATATGTACTCTGAGGTGAGGTTTTCCTTTGGGACTTAGTTTTGGGCAGTATGTTTGTGTGATATGAGAATCTGGGCAGTCATTTTAAGAAGCCCCTCAGTCTTGGAAAACACAGATATTGGTCTTTTCTCTCTGGAAATGAAGAATGTATTACTTCTGTTCAGACAGTTGGAAGCCTATTGGTTCTTGTTTATATTTTCTCTGTTGGTATATGTAATGAAAGTAAGATTATTTACCCCTCTTAATGTTGCCTTCTTTTTAGTAAAGCAGATATGAGAGAGAACCTATGCAGCAGGCCCTCCTGTGTATGCTGGGGTGCTTGGCACTATAAATAGTAATGAGAATGGGACTGCAAAATATCAGACCTCTATTTGGAGATGGAAAAGCAGAGGAGAGAGAGGAAGAAATGAATGTCCTAGGGTAGGAGAATTTGCCTTATTCCTCCCTACCAAGAGAACAGGCTTAAGGCTCAGGGCTCTGTGAAAACTGGGAAACAAGGCTACAGAAGTCTCAGAACCCTGAGACTTATAAAGATGTTAGCAGGGAATATCAATAGAAACAGGGAAAAATGGCAGTGGTATCTAGAAGAGGCTGGGAATTGTTAGAAGCTATGGAATTATATGTAAAAGCAGACACAATCAGAATGGAAAAGGAGTTAGCTGATTTGCAAGAGAAGATTTCTATGCTGAACTCTCCTTTAGAAGAGCAGGCTAAAAATTATCAAGTACTGGAAGAAAAAGCTGTGGTTGGTTTTGCTCACAGGAGGAGGCAAAAAGTTAAGAATAGGAAAGTGAATGAAGCGTTTACACAGGCTGGGTTTCACTGGGGCCCAAACACAGGCCACGACGTTGCATGGGAGGAGAATGAAGCAAATGAGGAGGCAGAGGTCCAGCCAGTAAAAAGAAGAAGCAGAAGAATCTGGGGGCCTCTACAGTGTTTGGGGAGGTAAATGAGGATTTTTATTTTGAGGTGGTCCACCCAAAGTTTGGGAGAATTATTGGTGTCTTGGATGGTGAGAATCAGTGGAAAAGATAAATCTCCTTGAGAGAGAAGAGTAAATAGCCAGCAGATTGAAAGTCAGAATAGATTGACAAGAAAAGAATTGTTTACTGCTCTGTGAGAGCAATAAAGAATAGATGGCATCCAAAATAGTGAACTAAATATAAAATGTATTGAGGAAGGAGGCTTGATTTTAGAAAATTGTCCCCGCTGATCCTCCTGAAACATTGTATCCATGTTTGTCACACCTGCAGGGAGAATGGGGGATTTATCAGGCCCCAGCTCAGATTAAAGAGGGTTTACCTCTAGCCAGAATGATGACTCCCAAACTGAACATTGGAAAGCAGTAAGCAATGGTGTATGAGGCTGTAATGGTGGGTTCATGGATTCCAGAAACATGGATCACCCTCTATCTTCCCTTCTTCTGGTTATTGTCTACTTTTTTATTTTTGGCTTGTTCTTCTATTCACCTTGTTTGTCAGATTTGATTCCTGCAGGGTTAGTACCGTCCACCTGCAGATGCCTGATTGCTTAAGCCAGATGTCACCCCCTGTCCATGATTATGATGCATCATCCCTGGACCTGACTTTGGCCAAGTTGTAAATGCCAGCAAAAGAACTGACCCCTCAAATATGGCCCCTTGAGTCAGAGAAATCTCTATGTCCAATCCCCGCAGGAAGTAGCTATGGAAGAAGAGAGCTTTGCCTCTTACCCTAAGATTTTGGGCCCCATTCATTTGAGGGGGGAAATACTCAAGTTCCACCCTAGGTTATTATTTTATGTGCTCATTTTACATGATCCCTGTTACATTGTTGTAAAATTTTATTGACACCAGTTGCCAAAGATATTGTTTTATATGCCTATTTTCTGTTATCCCTGTTAAAGTTCTGTTGATACCAGTTGCTGCATCGACCTATTTAATAAATAAGAAAGTTCTTTGGGCCGCATGCAATGGTAATTTTAATGGGAAGATCTTTCCCATTCATTAATAGGCTCATGTGACCTGCCTGGGACATATGGAAGCCTGAGACACATGAGCCTGAGTCACATGGAGCCTGTGGTTTGAGGAGTTTGCTGAATGGATGGAAGAGGGAAGGTGGAACCGGAAGAAGTCATAGTCTACAATTCCTGTGAAAGGAACTGTGCTGTAGTCCTTTAAATTAATAGGGTGCGAAGATAAAGAACAATTTGTGAAATGAAGAGCTGGCTAAGATGATATCTGAAAGAGGGATTTGAACTTGTAGATTATGATTTAAAATATGTGGGGGATAGATTGCTGGCCAGATATTGAATATACCTGACAAAAACTTGTAAAATATGTTATCGTATAGATCTAATCAACAGGGTTTTATACTAAAAGGATAGTGAAAAGGAAAAAAATGGCCCATATATATTTTTAAACTAGCTGCCATAGCAATTAGCTATGAAGAAGAAAGAAAACAAAATTAGCAAATGAGTTACTCAGAAACAATGTTAAAAAGTGGTAAAATGCATAGCTTGAAATGTGTGTGTATATATAAATGCCTAAAGCTTATTAAACAAATCAGAGAAATTAAGTCTTAATGAAAGGATACAGTTTTGATTTATCTGATCTTTGGTGAGATGAAATTCAAGACCTCTTCAAGCATAGGTTTTATGAAAACTTGTCAGGTATGGTATAATTCGAGGTCCTTCTGTATGAGGATTAGAATAAATGACTCTAATTTTCAAACTTTATGATTCTCTGAGTCTCAGTTTCCTCATTAATAAAATTTGGATAATAATACTTGTAATATTCATGTCATAAAGTTCTTGATCATCATTATCATCATCTTCATTATTCTATGGCCAATTATAAATTGCAAGGTATTTGTTGGAATACCTTATATTCTGAGAAGTGCAAGTAAGAAGGTATATCTCTGATATTTAATCGACCTGATCCGTATTCCCCTATTTTACATCCCACCCATACACTACCTTTTTCTACTGAACTCTTGATGAATTACTCTGTGAGGAGTTAACTGTTGATAGATGACAGCTTTGGGATCTGTAAGTAGGAAAGTTAATTCGGGTTTATTTAGAAATTTTAACAAACATGTGAGAAATGTAATATATTGCAGATGGGTTAAGCAAATCACACATAGCCATAAACACTAAACTTAAAGCTTGATCTTCTAGTTCTTTGGGTTCAAATCTGATCTCAGACACTTACTAGCCAAGTTGCTCTGGGAAATATCACTTAACCTCTATTTGCCTCAGATGCCTTAAGTGGAAAACAGGCATAAAAAGAACATTTACCTCAAAAGGGTTTTGATGATCAAATGGGATTATATGTTTGAAAAGCTCTTCAATACAATGCCCTGCATATAGTAGGTATTCTACAAATACTTCTTTCTTTTTATCCTCATATTAAAAGGAAGTTGAAAAGCAAGGCAAGTAGTCAAATAATGAGGAAATTAACTGCCTTTAATGAATTTCACTCATAAGACAAAATCCATATGAACAGTTTCCCAGGCAAATGATATAACTGGGAGATGTACTCACTGAATCAGTGTCAGTGACATTTTAAAGATTATGGAAAATGATAAAGGTATATCATGATGTAGTCTGCATGTATTCCAGGTAGTTGCATCCAGAACTGAAGAGCTAGACTCATCAAGTAATTAGCCACAAATAGGTCAGATAGAATGGCTACATGAATAAAATATAGAAAGAAAAGATCAATAAATTGGGCATGCAACTGAAAAAGCTCAAAAAAGAACAAACTGAAAATCTCCAAGTAAATACCAAATTATAAATACTGAAAACCAAAGGAGAGATCAATAAAATTGAAATTAAGAAAACTATTGAACTAATAAATAACACTAAAAGTTGGTTTTATGATAAAACAATAAAATTGATAAAACACTGGTCAATTTGATTTAAAAAAAAAGAAAGAAGAAAACCAAATTACCAGTATCAGAATTGAAAGGGGTGAACTTACCTCCAATGAGGAAGAATTTAAAACAATAATTAGAAATTATTTTGCACAATTTTATGCTCATAAATTTGACAATCTAAGTGACATGGATGATTATTTAAAAAAAATATAAATTGCCCAGATTAACAGAAGGGGAAGTAGAATACTTAAACAACCTCATCTCAGAAAAAGAAGTTGAACAAGCCATCAATGAATTCCATAGGAAAAAATCCCCAAGGCTGAAGGATATACAAGTGAATTCTATCAAACATCTAAAGAACATTGAATTCTAAATCTACGTAGACTATTTGGGAAAATTGGGGAAGAAGGAGTCCTTCCAAATTTTAAGTAAGATTTTAGCAAAAAGAATACAGCAACTTATCATGAGAATAATACATTATGACCAGGTAAGATTCATACTAGGAATGCAGTGCTGTTTCAATATTAGGAAAATTTAGCATCATATCAACAACAAACCTAACAGAAAACACAATAGATGCAGAAAAAGCTTTGGACAAAATACAACACCCATTCCTATTAAAAACACTGGAGAGCATAGGAATAATTGGAACTTTCCATAAAATAATAAGCTAGATGCATTTCCAATAAGATCAGTGGTGAAACAAGAATGTCCATTATCACCACTATTATTCAATATGATACTAGAAATATTAGCTGGAGCAATTAAAGAAGATAAAGAAATTAAAGGAATTTGAACAGGAAAAGAAGAAAATAAGTCATGGCTCTTTGCAGATGATATAATGATGTACTTAGAGAATCCCAGAGAATCAAGTAAAAAACTACCTGAAATAATAAACTTTGGCAAAGTTTCAGGTTACAAAATAAACCTACACAAATCTACTGCATTTCTATATAATACTAACAAAACCCAACAGCAAGATATAGAAAGAGAAAATATTTGGGAGTCCACCTGCCAAAACAAATTCAGAGACTATATGAACACAATTATAAGACATTTTTTTGCACAAATAAAGACAGATCTAAGTAAATGGAAAAACATCAGTTGTTCATGGGCAGGCTGAGCCAATATAATAAAAGTGACAATTCTACCTAAATTAATTTACTTATTTGGTGCCATATCAATCAAAGTATCAGTTAATTATTTTCTGGAGCTGGAAGAAATAATATCAAAATTTATCTGGAAGAACAAAAGGTCCAGAATATCAAGGGAAGTAAAGAAAAGAAATACTAGGGAAGGTGGCCTAGCTCTACCACGTCTCAAATTGTATTATAAAGCAGCAATTATCAAAACCACTTGGTACTGGCTAAGAAACAGAAGGGTAGGCAAATGGAAAATGTTAGTCACTCAAGACATAATGGGCAAGGAATATAGCAGTCTACTGTTTGATACACTCAAGGACTCCAACTTCTGGGATAAGAACTCACAAAAATGTGCATACTCTTTGACCCAGCAATACTGTTTAGGACTGTTTCCCCAAGAGATCATGAAAATGGGAAAGGGTTCCACATGTACAAAAATATTTATAGCAGCAATCCTTATGGTGGCCAAAAACTGGAAATCGATGGGATGCCCATCAAACCGGGAATGGCTGAATAAATTACGGTATATGAATGAAGTGGAATACTATTTCAGTATAAGAAATGATGAACAGGAAGACTTCACAGAGGCCTGAAAAGACTCATATGAACTGATGCTGAGTGAAAGGAGCAGAACTAGGAAAACTTTGCACATAGCAATAACCACAGCATGGGAAGACTTTTTCTGGTAGACACAGAATTTCATTGCAATGCAAGGACTTAAAAATTGCCAATGGTCTTTTAAGGCAAAATGCCTTCCAATGCAGAGAAAGAACTATGGAATTCAGTCACAGATTGTAGCAAATCATTTTCTTTTGTATTATGTTTTGGTTTGTTATATGGTTTCTTCCAATCATTTTTATTCTTCTATGCAATATGACTATGGTGAAAATATATTTAATAGGAATGTATGTGTAGAATCTATATTAAATTGTATGCTGTCTCGGGGAAAAGTGGGGATGTAGGGAGGAAGGAGGGGGAGGGAGGGGAAAATTTCTAAGTTATATGGTAGTGATTGTAGAATACTGAAAATTAATTTTAAAAAAAAGATTAGATAAAAGTAGGTCAGATATATAGACCTGGAAGGGGCTTCAGTAGTCCCAAACTACTAATTCTATTGTTATTTTTTCATGAACTAATATCTATTTTCTTTCCTTCCCCCCTCCTCAAATGGAAAAAAAGGGGAGAAATAAAACCCTTGTAATAAATAGATATTGTTTTTCAAAAGAAATTCCCCCATTAGTCATGTCCAAAACAATGTCTAATTTTGCACTCTGAGTCAATCAATCACCTCTCTGGCAATAGAGAGACAAAATGCTACCTTAACTGATAGGAACTGTTATTTTATAAATGAGGAATTTGAGACCTAAGAAAGGGAAATAACTTATTCAAGGGTACACAGATATTAAGCATCAACAGAAGGATTTGAATCCAGGTCTTCTGGTTCCAGAACCAGCACTTTTTCCACTGTCTGGGGCTACCTTCCTTTGCATTTTCTTCTTCTCTTCTGACCCTGCCACTGTTCTATTGCAGTTTCTCATCACCTCACACCATGATTATTGCAATTCCCTGCTGGTAGTTCTACAATGCCTCAAATCTCTCCTCACTCCAATCCGTCTTCCATTCTGACACCAAAGTGATTTTCCTTAAGCATAGTTCAATTATGCCATCCCTTAATCAATAAACTCTAATTGCTTCCTGTTATCTCTAGAAGAAAAAAAATATCTGTTTGACATTCAAATACTTCATAATGTAGCCTTTCCTACTTTTCCAGTCTTCTTATACCATAGTCCCTGCCATGTACTCTTCAATCTAGTACTGCTATATTCTTTGCACTTCCATGAATGTCACTTAATTTTTTAACTCCACACAGTTTTTCCACTGTACTACATTCCTGGAATGTTCTTTCTCCTCATCTTTGCTCACTGAATTCCCTGGTTTCTTTCAAATCCCAACTAAAATCACATTTTCTACAGTAAGTCTTTCCTAACTCCTCTTAATTTTAACATCTCCAGCCTCTTTTCTTCATATCTGTCTTATATATAAGTTGTTTTTACATGTTTATTTGCTTTTTGTCTCCCCTATTAGATTATAAGCCCCTTGAGTGCAGGGACAGTCTTTTGCCTCTCTTCACTGAGCCACTCTTCACTGCTTAACACAGTGCCTGGCACATAGTCAAAGCTTAATAAATGTTTTTTGTGTGACTGATTAATGGTTGAAACCAACTTTGATACAGATTTTAACTGGAATGCCCAAAGAGTTGTCCTTGACTCCATGCTATTCAGTACTTTTATCAGTGTCTTGGAAAAATAAGTCATAGGATAAATGAAAGAAAGGTAGGTGTCCTAGCTAAAATTATTGGATGAAATTTGAGATTAAAAACAGTCGTAAGTTTCTAAAACATGAGGCTAAATATAATGATATGAAATATAACTGGGATAAATGTAAAGCCTAAACTTGAGTTCACGATATATGATATATAAATGTAACATGAAGAGGAGTGACTGGAAAATAGTTCATCTGAAAAAAAAAATTCTCACTAGTGTAAGATACTACTAAATCAATATAAGATAATAATGCCAGTGTATGTGTATGTATGCATATGCATGTATGTATGTAAATGTATGTGTATATGTGTATATATAGTAATATACACATGTATACACCCATATATGTCAGAGTACAGCATTTTAGGAACTTTACTGATAAATTGTAAAGCAACTAGGGTCTGAGAAGAGCAAACAGGTTAGTGAAGGGTCTCAATGTTTGCTAATGTGAATATTGGTTGAAAGACATAGTAATATTTACTGTAGAGAACTTAGGAATGAACTGGTAGTTGTCTTCAAGTAGTCAAAGGGCTATAATTTGAAGGAGGGATTCAGCTTAATCTACTTGGCCTCAGGAGATAGAAATAAGAAAAACTGATTAAGGTTGCATACAGGTACAGTTAAATTTGACATAAGAATAAAGTTTCAAACAATTATAGCTTTAGAAAAAGTAGAACAGGCTACTTTGGGAAGGGGGTTAGTTTACTCTCGCTAGAGATCTTCAAGCAATGTCAGAGATATTGTCATAAAAGTCGCATGTTGATAAAGGTTTAAGAACAGACTCATGTGTTTGTGTGTGTGTGTGTGTATACACACACATTGATCATTGGTCAATAGATATACACATGCATTTAATTTAAATTTACATTACTAATACTGCATTTGTTGAGGTGTAAATGCACACCATGGAAATTTAAAAATTGACTCAGGTTTGAATTTGTTCTTGCTCTAACATACTCTGTGTATTGGATATTAGATTGCCTCTGAAGCCCTTTCAATTCTGACATTCTGTGATCGTCATTGTCAAAGATCATTCTGCCTAGGATCAGGTGCAAAGAAGGACCTACAGGCTTGCATTGCATAAATTGGCAGGTGAGTTTCACTATGGTCAATTGTCACGTAACACATTTAGGGGACATTAAACCAAAATATGTTTCACCACTTCAGTAATAGATTTACTGTGTGAAGAAGTTATAGATAGTACTTAAGAAAATGAAGTCAGAAGGAGCAGCTGCACCTCACTAAATACATTAAAGAAAACATGATTTTAAAGACACTTTGAACATATTTCAAGTTATCTCGAAGCAATGGAAAAGTTCACAGTTTTTAAAAACATGACCAAGAAAACATTAACTATCACCCTGTATGCTACCTTTTTGTCTTTATAATTTTTATAAGAATGATGACCTATGAATTTCCTAAGCTTTCTAGATGAAAACGAGAAGTGAGAATTCACAGGTGTTCATGGATATTCTATAGTATTCCATGTCTTCATAATCATAAAATTGAAAGGTATAGAAAATATAGGGTTCTTCTGTGGCTACCAAATTGATTTCAGGAGGAAAAAGTGTTTGATTTTGAAAAAAAATAAGGCCCTAGCCTTACATATTGACATCAAACAAAATCTTCCTTCTCATGTAACAGGATTGTAAAAGAGTTTATCACAGAAAAATCCACATAGATTATTTTGTTCAACTGTCTGGTGAGTGTATACATCAAATAAAGAGTAAAAGTAGAGGGACACACTCAATTAAGTTGTTTTCAAATGTTCTTAGAATACAAACTGATAGTGATTTCCCTATTGCATTGACACCCTCTACCCTCCAATGATAGTATGATAGGGACTATTTGGCTAGATTTACAGTCATTCCAAAGACATTGGTTTTGCCATCCATACTGGAAAGACAAAGTGAATGAAAATTATATGTCATCAATTCACTGAGTTAATCCATTAGAAGATGGGACATGCAAGACAAAGTGAAATGAAATAGGTCTATAATTTAATGGGAACAGGAGATTGTGATTGATCAACATTTGGGAAACTGAATAGCACCCAAGAAACCAATCACCAAGCATGTATTAAATAATTATTATGTCAGGTGTCTATACTAAGAACTAGGCATATACGGAAAGGCAGAAGTATGGTTCCTGCCCTCACACAACTCAAATTCTAATGGATCAAATCACCTTATCATCACAATAACCTATAATATGACATTTTTATTTTATTGACATTTTAATTTTGTTATTGTTACCATTGTTGGTGGTGGAGGTGGTAGTGGTTATGGTTATGATAATAATGATATTGTCATGCATTGGGGGATTGGTGGTGAAAAGTAATTTTAAATACATTACCTGCCTGGAGGAAGTATGCTTTGGATATGTTTAAGAACATAAAATCCTGAAGGGAATAATATGAGGCAAGATGGTGGGCTAGACACTTCCTTCTTATATAATTCCAAAATAGAAATTATGTGCAAGAAAAAAAATCAGCCATACCACAGTATAAGATACCAAGAACCCTGAGAAGGCAACAATACAATGAACAAATAGCAGAGAAGCTTAATTCCTGATCTCTAATGGGCTCACTCAATATACTCCCCACCCTACTCCTTGGACAACATACTATGGCAATATGGCACAAGGTGACACAAAGGCTTGCAATATAACTCAAATATCCCCCACTTCTGCACTATCTTGCACTTCACAAAGTAAAAAGTCAGAAACTTGCTCTGGCTGGCATAAAAACATATCAGTTCTGTGTATATTAAAAGTGATTATATAGAGAACTGAGAAACAAAGAAATCTGGGGAAAGATACCTCTAACAGGCCTGAAAAAGAAAGGATCTCACCATTCAATTTTGTTTATTTCTCTGCCCTCAGAAGCAACACAGACCAAAGGTGGTAAAACATGTATTGCTCAGTCTGGGAGGAAGCTAGATCTTCTTTGATGTCTAAGTCTCTGGAAAACTGCTGCCAAAGAGGAAGAAGTCAAAAAGGGAACAATAAGGGAATTTAATACCTAAAATTGCCAAAGATCTCTGAAGGAATAAAAATTAAAGCTAAAGGCCTTGAGCATAAGCAAATAAGCCAGAAGGAATGATTTCCATAAAAGCACAGAATATGTCCTCTAGTTCTTCTAAATGGGCCCAGAAATCTATGTGAGAACATGGAAAAATAAAAGAAAATGAATTAACACTTGATAAGGCAGGGGGTCCTGTGTATTCCCAAAACTTTATTAAATCACAGAAATATGATCCTAAATGACTTACGGGAGAAATAAGAATTGTGAAAGCAGAGGAACATGACTGAAACCTGAATACCATAATGCAAAGAAACAAAACAAGAAAATATTCTAGAACTTCTGAACATAGAAACGAAAGTGCCAAGCCAAGGAATCCACAGATGTCCTTCAGGGAATTTTTTTAAAAGACCAATGTTAGTTAAATAAATTTGATTTTTCAAATAGCAACAACAAATTCTGTCAACCAAAGAAAATTCAATTAAGACAAGATTATTTTGCATCTACTGGAAAGTACAAGAGGGAATGGAATATGTTCTGAAGAGGAAATGAGGTCAAGATAGGATCTAAAGTGACATACCCTGAAATTTGAGTCTAACCATAAAGGTAAAAAATGTTCAGGAAAAAGAAACATTTGAATTATCCTTACAAAGAAAGCCATACCTGAGCAGATTATTTGCTTTTAGACTTGACATATAACAAAAATACAAGAAAGGTAAGCCAAAATAACAAATGAGGAAGGCACAGGTAACAACATAAATTGCTTCTGGGAAAAAGTAAAAATTAAAAAAGAAATACAGTGATGGGATTAATAAAAACAAGGACAAAATAATAATCAAAAAGATTAAGAGATTATAAAAGGCAACAAGGTGAACATAGAGTTAAATAGAAGTCATCTTGGAGGAACATGCCTAACATATTATGAGGTAAATTAATATTTTTATTTGACTAAATTGCAAAATTGGAGGGTTCATAAATGGAAAGAGGGAAGAAAGTACAGAGAATTCAACAGGAATTATATCCTAATAAAATCAAAGATTAACACTGAATGGTAAATAATTTCTGATGCCTCTAAGAAAACAAAATACAGAGAATTTACAAAAAGGCAAGGAGAGGGATTGACAGAGGGAAATTAAGGATATATTTTGTTTCAGTGGCAAGAGCAGGTTACCACACATGAATTCTACTAGGGAGGAAGAGAGATATACTTTAAGAGGAAATGGATATTTTGCATTCAGAGTGATATGCTGGGATCCAGTACATAGGATTCCAGTCCCAGGAAAAGCAGAATCAGAGTTCTTGAGGTCAACATACCCAGAATTGTGGGGAGGAGATTGCATGGCAAATGGGAAAGAAATGACCATGCAGAGGACAAAAGTTAATAATAAACTCCAAAATCAAGTACGTTAGAAAATTCCTACCATGGAGCAATATCTTCTCTAACACCTGTGGGAACTGGTATTTTCAAGCAAATGGCACAGCAGAAAGTGGTAAGATCTGCAAAGTCATACCCTAGGAACTGTGTAGAAGAGGACAATAAAATTGTTACCTTAGAAGCTTTAAGTTCATAAGAAATAGAGATTTAAAAAGGAGTAAAGAAACTTGATGGTCATAGAATAAAATAACAAAAGTCTAGAACAGATGGAAAGGGAAAAGAAATAATGAGTGGAATAAGGAAAAGGCATACTTTTTTTACAGGGCATTGCAGAAAAAATATTTTCTAAAAATCAATATAAAGTTGAAAAGGAGGAGGGGAGGAGATTATATAACTACTTAACTGAGGAAAAAAGAGGGAAATAATTAGGTAGTTATAAAAAAGGGAGAAAAGCAAACAGAATTAATACATTAAATAAAACTGTAAAAGCAGGGAAATGGGATAACAAACAGCAGGTTATGTCTTGCGGATGAGAGGGGCAGGATTGCCCATAAAGCAAATGAAAAAATAATGGAAAAGATAAAATGCTATTTTAAAGAAGAAGAGGGGAATAAAAATCCTAATTTGGAATTATGTGTAGATGAATAAGGACTTGTTCCAGAAGAAGAAGTGACAACCTTAAATCTTGAAAGGCAGTTTTTGAGAAAAAATAGAAGTTCCAATATGTAGAGCAGATAGAATACTTAAATAGCAATTTTCCCTAAACATGTAACAGACATAAACTACAAATATTTCAGGAAGGTTTCAATACCATTTTTTGCAGAATATAAGAATTTTGAGGGCAAGAAATGTCTCCCTTTTGTACTTCTATCACCAATGCCTAGCATAGAGGTAGGCATGTATTATCTTAGGTGTCTAATAAGTGCTTGCTGATAGAATGATACCAAAATAGCAGCAATCTCAAGAACAGCAATAAGAGTGAGTTACAGGAATGTCCTTTTAACAAGTTTTTAAGAAAAGGGTAAATTTGAAGTAAGGAAAATCTGCCTTGGATGCCATCCAAGTGGACAGAGACAGAGCGAAACGTAGAGGCACAGAGAGGCAGAAACAGAAACAAAGAAAAACAAATAAATAGAGATCGGAACACACAGAAAGATAAAGAGAGAGACAGAGAGGGAGAAAGACAAAGAAGGCAAAAGAGAAAATGATATTAGATTTATAAAAGAGTACTCCAAAAAGCTTTTGGATTCCATCAAACTAAATAAGCTTCCTGATTATCAAACAGAAGAATGTGAAAGTTTATTTTATAAATTGTTCTCACTGTTAGAAATTACCAAATGCCTCTTTAATGGTTCATAATGAATTCCATGTATTTCCCAAGAATTATTTCTCTCCCAGAGTAATGTGGAGATTTCATTTAATTTATGTATATTTAATTTTTAAATTAGCATCACTTTGGGGATTTCTGTGTCTCCTGAACACATCATGAATAAATCAGTTTTTTAATTTTTTTGAAAAAATGCATAAATGTATAAAAATATGTAGTACACTTGCTTTTGATGATAAATAATACATGTAAACACAACTGAACTTCATGATTTAAGTAAGATTATTTATGAAAGGAAGCAATGCATAATTAGGATGAGCATGTCTATCTGTTTACTACTTTTATTTTTATTAAATTCTCTTTATGGTGATAGCATTTATAAGCAATACTTCACCTACTTTAAGTGTATCATTTTAAGTATACTTAGCCTTTTATCTTTTAAAATTGCATGTCCTATTGTAGTTTGGGCTTCTCTTCAAAACCCCAAACACCAGACAAGTTAACATTTACATACAGCAACATGCTTATAAAATGTTATTCTAATTGCTAGTTAGCTCTCTTAATCATTATGTCTAGTGAATAGGTCTGCATTGTTCCTTTTTTAAAAATAAGACAATGGTGGTTGTAAGGAATTATTTATTTTTTTGTTCCCTACACATTACTCTGTGAAGAAGAGAAAGTCACATCAATTTATTTACCAGTCAGGTAAGCCAATTTCCCATAGGTTGGAAATTTTTTGCCTTTGGGGACAGGAATCCAAAATATTTAAAGTCCTCTTTTACTGGATTGATCAACTCCTCGAAATAGCCTTCTTTAGGTCTTAATAAGAAATTAGCCCTACCAATACCAATACCACTCTAAATATACTAGCCTATGCCATCAAATATGTTGTGTTGAGCCCTAAATAAATCCAATAAAATTTTTGATAATCACGCAAAAAAATCATTGCAGTTACTTATTATGATAGTAAACTGAATCCTGTTTTAGACTAAGTAGATATCTTAGAAGAGCGGATATTGTTTAGGAGTTGGGACACTTGGGTTTGGATCCTTAGGTGGCACAGGTCACAGAGTGTGTGGGCTATGGAGTTAGGAAGACCTGACTTTAAACCCTGCCTCAGACTGTTACTGGCTGTGTGACCTTGAGCAAGTCATTTGACCTTAATAACTCTGAGTTTCCTTATCTAAAATGATGGGACTAATGAAAGCACCTACCACTAAGGGTTATTGTGATGATAAAATGAGCTTATATTTGCAAAGTGCTTTGTACAGCTTATGATAAGATTAGCTATAATAATAACAGTAATTGCTATTATCCTACTTTTGTCACTGTGCTTTTAGTCAAATCACTTAACCTTTGTTTTTTCAATTTCTTCATCTGTAACTTCTCTAGCCTCTAGTTTCATGATCTGTAATAAAAAAGGGGGGGAATGGTATTTTAAGGTCCCTTCCAATGCTGACAATGTATAAATTATGGAAAAGTTAGGGGATATTATTTTGTTTTATAGAAGCATTAGAGGAATTGAAGATTTTTAAATATATAGTATATGTATATACGTGTGTATATGTATATATATGTGTGTATTCACACATACATACATATACACACATACATACATATACACACATATATGTATACATGCATATACTTATATACACACATATATAAAACTGATTAGTTAGGCATAGTACCTATGATGAATACAAAATTCAACAACTCCACATCAGTTGGTGAATGCAGGCTAGCTGGGATTTAAACACATGATTTCAGAAAATCTTCCATGTTTCAAATTGCAGGTGAGGTTACTAAAGCCTCACATTTGTAATGCTCAATATATTTTGAATTATACATAAAGGACCTAAAGTAAAATAAATGACAATGGTAAAAGATTCATTCTTACTTTCACAAATTAAACCAATTTAACTTATGCAACGCAAAACTAAATTTGTTGGGCACGTGTCGGCTGTGGTTAGAAAATTAATTTATTTCTAACTGAAACCCATCTTATACCTTAGCAAGAGGTGAAATGTAAACTAGCCTTTCAAAATGTAGAAATACACACACACACACACACAAGTGGGGAACAAAAAATATGAAGGTGATGGGAATAAAATCCCAAATACTAATTATAATATTTTGTGGAAGAACTAACTTTGAAAGTTAAAACTTGTCTTACAACTTTGCGAACACCTAGCATTAGTCAAATATAAAATGAACAGCATGTCAACTTCCACCTAACATTTCAAACACATAAAGATTTTAGGCAAACACATCTTCATACAGGAAATAAAGCAGAGCCTGATTTTATATTGGTTGCAGTTCCCAAGCCAATTTTCTATAAATAACTCACAGATGTCAAGTGAATTACAGTCTTCTCCAGCTCAAGGGCCTACAGGCATACCCAGAAGCCTATTAACAAGGAAATGACAAGCTTCAGGCACCTAATTTCATTAGAACATCACCAATAAGGCACAAGAAGTCTAAAGCTAATCTGACTGGGGATTGACTGGGAATTGGATTGAATCTACACCAGGATACTTATTTCTCTTACTTAAAAGGCAGGTCCACTTAAACAGAAACTCCGTTTACAAATTCGGCCAAGAGTCACTAGGGAAAAATGCTCTAAGCCATTTCCTTTGTTGTTTTGCACACAGTGATGGAGTCTAGGCATGCAGAATGTACTGGACCCATCACTCAGTTTGGAAAAGTTTACGTACATAATTGGAAATACCTGGAGGGTGTATTTGAAAAAAGAGAAAGCACATTTTTTTCAAGGACTGATGATTTGTTTCTAACATGGAGCATAACTGATATATGAGGACATACCCACTTATTGCAAAAAAAATTCATTGGTTAGGCTTCCCTGCAATGCACTCACTTTTATTTTGTTTTGTTTTCGTTCTAGGACTACTGGTACTAATACTGCTTTATTCTTCACCTATATTACTTGGACACTTATTAACCTTATTACTTTACGTGGTACCCCCTTCTGAGGAAGAGTTTTCTCATCCACAATATGAGTGAGTTGTATGAAATAATCTTTTAAGTTTCCTTCCCATTGTTAACTCTATGAATATCAATCACCTGGGGGTATGTCTCTTCATTTTCACAAATTCTAGTTCTGCAGTTTCTAGTTCTTAAATTGCCTCTTTTTTATTTCTTTTCCTTTACATTCTTTTTTAAAATTATTGCCACATGTGTTTTTCTACCCTTCATTCCAACTACCCACTCCCATAAGTCCATTCCATGTCTTACCTTATCTTCATACAGCATTTTTTCTAGGTAGACCATGAGATTTCCCCATGGACTATAAACTATGGCAGATTCACACATGTAAACGTATGCTACTGAATGAAAATACTGGAAAATTTTGATTTTATGATGTGGTTCATAGCCAATCACTCTCAAAAGCTGTATCTCAGTGGTTCAATGTAAATACAGATGGTGGTGCAGGTGGAAATCATCATACTGAGTGGTAATCCACAGTATATTGGCATTTTAGGGTCTATTTTTTCTCACATCTTTATCAATGATGACTTGTGTGAAATCAAGACTAGGACTATTAAGATGGTCAATGATGCAATACTGAGTGCAGTTATATTTACGTTGATATATGAAATGTTTTGTTAGCTCACAGGAAGAAATCCAGTGATCTGTGAAAGGAGTCCTTGCTCCTCTCTCTATCTCTAAAATTCTGAAATTCTTCAATTTTAACCTTACCTGCTGTTATTCTGCCTCTTCTTTTGCCTTTTTCTTCTAAAAACTTATTCTCCATCTGCTCTACAACCTTCAGCCCAGTTGCACCCATAATTATTGATTTCTTGGCTTTTTTCTCCTATTCTCACCCCATTTTCTCCTTTTGTAGTCTTGACATTTTAGTTAACTGGTCTAAATTTATATGTTCTTTAATCTTCAAAGTGCTTGCCTTTATAACCTACCCCCAATTATCCCTTCCCAAACATCAATTATAAATAATCCTCACCACCTCCCTTCTTTGTTTCTATTTACATATTGCTGAACTACACTGGAAGAAGTCACAAAATCATGCTGAGTACAACCTATTACAAATGTATTATCTAATCCCAATTGTATCCTCACTGCTACATAGCAACCCTTTTACCTTTCCCTGATTGACATACTGTCACACTCTCCATAGCATCGGTACCAAATCTTTTCTCTTCTCAAGTGACTTATATTACCTCTCTTCTCCCTCTCAGTAGAGAATTTCACTTAGAATTTTGTTAAAATATAATTGATGTCATGTATCATAAACTTCCATTTCTTCCCCATTTTGAAACTTACCTTCCCTCACCATAATTGCCATTTTTTCCTTTTTTTCTTTCACATTCAGAGGAAGAAGGGGTCTTTCTTACCAAGGCAACATTGATAATCTCTTTTCCTTATACTCCATTTCATTCCTTCTCACCTACCCTTACCTTTTTGATCTTCTCCTCTCATATTCTATCTCTTTCTGCAAGGACTCTCTTTGTCTCCTAAAATAGTAAAATACATAAAATGTTGCTCTTCTCTACTGTCCTTTAAAATAATAATCTCATGTTCATAATGTTACACAGAAATTTGACTAAAGGAAATATATCAGCAATGAAGAATGGTAGGAAATGGCAAATCCTTGAGTTTTCTTTTTACATCTCCTTGAAGACACTCCTGCCATTGCTCATTAGCAGATGCACAGTGAATGAAGAGCTGAGACAGATCCTGAAATGCTTTAATGATCAGTTAGAGACTCCTAGCAGAAAGATAGCACCAGGACATTGTGCTTTGGGGAGAGACCAGAGTTTCTGTGTAAGACCAAATTGGCAGTTGTCATGAAATTTCACTATTTTTGAGATTAGGTCATAGGACTAATTCTAACTCCTTTTGTTCCTAACACTTTCCCCCTTGTCTTTCCAATTGATTTGAAGAGCTATTTGACCAAATTCCAAACCTCCAACTCCTTACCTTTCATTCTTTCAAAAAAGAAAGTTCTGGGGGGGTGGTGTATAATGATGAATGAATGAAGAAATTATTTCAGATTTTTGCTAGGCAACAATTTTCTTATGGTTATTCACTTTATTTTGCTTTTAGAAAGTCATGTGGTCACTCAAGTCAATTGCATGAGTCTTATTAACAAAGACGTATGGTTTGTGAGCAAGAGATATTTAAGATATGTGGCATATCTTAAAGGAGAAAAATAAAAAAAATCATTTTTAATAATTCAGAATGATATCCCAATTGCATTTTTCTATACCACTGTTAAATTTTCCTAATATTTTTCTTGTCATGGAATCCTCTGGCATTCTAGTAAAGTCTATGGATCCCTACTTAGAATCATGTTTTTAAATGAATAAAATAAAATACATAGGATTAGAAAAGTAATTAATTATATTAAAATACAGTTATAATATAGTAAAAGTTCCAAGTCCACAGATCCCCTGTAATCCATCCATGGAATCCTTTGTATCTGTAGACCTAAGGTTAAGAACCCCTAACTTGAGTCAATACTGAATTACAGTCACCATTTGAATATCATGAACTTTGTGAGTTTGGGGTAGTGGGAAGGGAGAGTCAACTATGAGCCTGAAGGTAAGCACCCTCCAGTGACTAATAAATGCATTGCAGATTTGGAGATGCTCCCAGGGTGTATAGTGAAATCTCTACCTTGGCTAGTGGCTTTTGACTGTTGGCTAAATTTTTTGAGATATAAACTAGCTAACTAATTTATATCTAAAATTAATTGAGTAGTGACTTGCTTTTCTAGAAGTCTCAAAAAACCAGGGTGTGAATGTGATATAGGCAGTTTTTGCCGTCATTAGTGTCATGAAGGCATTTGCCAAGTGTAAAACTAGGTCATACAGTGACAATACCTATGTCTTTCCTCTTTTGCTGCCAAAGTGCTAAGAGAAATCTGCTTATGCTCATGGCCTCAACCTCCTCACATTCTCCCTCACATTTTAACCCTTTAAGGTTTGGCTTCATAATCTGTTATTTAATTGAAACTGCTCTATCCACGGTCATTAATGAAGTCTTCACTGTTAAGTATAACAATCTTCCTACAGTTTTCACCCTTTCTGACCTGCTGAAATTTGGAAGTATTGAACATCTGTTCTTCATACTGTCTCCTCTCTGAGTTTTCATGGTATTGATCTCTCACTTCCTTTGATACCTCTCTGTCCTCTTCTCAGCAGTCTTTGCTGAATCATCATTTGTGTCCCACCTCAAAGGCACAGGTGTTCCTTACCACTTTCCTTGCCTTTTCTCTCTCTCTCTCAGTTATCTCATCAACTCCCTTGGGTTCAGTTGTTTTTTCCATGCATATTAACTATTGAATTTACACATGTACCCCATATTTTTCTTGTGAGCTTGAAGGCATCACAAACTACTTATTGTATATTTTTACACTTAAGATATTCCTTCAATAGGAACCTCACACTCAAAACACCAAAGGGTTACTTTTACCACAACTTTGGTTTTTCTCCCACCTAATCCAATTATTTGGATCCAGTGTTATTGATTATGCTATAACATCTTTTGCAACAGAGTTTCTCTCTGTGTCTCTCTGTGACTGTCTCACGTCCTCACTTCTCTTCTCTTTTCTCTTTCTCTGTCTCTTTCTCTCTGCCACACACACACACACACACACACACACACACACACACACACACACACACACGCACACACACACGCCCATTGGTTAGGCCCTCAAGAACACTCACTGGTACTATTTTTAATAGACCCTTTATCGATCTCCTTGCCTCCATTCGCTGTTCTCGCTAAACTATCCTTCATAGTGATGCCAAAAATATGTATCTATGATACATCCTTACTCAAGAAGTTTCAGCAGTAGTTTCATATTCCCTCCAGGATAAAATACAAACTCCTCTACTTGTTATTTAAAATCCATCAATATCTAGTTCCACCCTTCCCCTCCCCCCATTGATTTGATTTAACTTTCCTCACATAGTCTCTGTTCCTAACAAACTGTTCTATTTCCAATTCCAGGTACATAACATGCCATCATCACCCTCCTCTGTGCCATAACATGCCATCATCACCCTCCTCTGTACCTTTGCACAAGTTATCTTCCTCCTCTAGGGTTCTAGAACCCCTAGCTCTATTAGAGTTTCCAATATGAGACTTTATCTTTCTAGTTGTTAGTAATTTCTCCACACTGAAATTATTTTGTATTTAATTTGTAGATATCCTTCATTTACATACTTTATTTATGTGCTTATTTTAAGGTTTTAGGTGGGGCAAACATTTTTATTTTTACCTTTGTATTCCTAGCACATAGTAATTACTTTAAAAAATGCTTGTGAATTGATCATAAAAATTTTGTAGTATGCACACTATGATTGAATATGTAAGATAATATCTTATGGAAATACTCTTCCCTTCCAATGTACATTCAATTTTGCCCAGAATTATCTATTATTTAAAATAGACATGTAGCAATATTCTTAGCACCATTTAGCTAAAATGAACTTGGTTCGAAGAAAATTTAGAAAAAAAAACCTTTATGAAAAATATTTTCAGCTCCCCAAAACTCCCACCCTGTTTTCTTTTTTTATAAACTTGTCCTATAAAGTTTAGACAATACATACAGCTAAACAATAAAGGCTGACATTGTAAGCCATCATTGGTGATATTTATGGGACTATCTTTGTACTTATGAAAAGAATTCTCATTTCCTGAGAGTGTTCAAATGCCAATAAATCTTGGAAATGGAGCATTCTAACAGGACCACAAATGTCCTGCCAGTTTCTGATTCGGAACTAGCAGTCATGTAAAGTTACTTCTCAACACATGCTTAAAATAAAAACAGTTTGATTTGTTATAATGTATATCGCTCCTGCACGGGGAATACAAATGAATGTGTAGCATTTGAAATGTGGCAATATACTTTATTGCTACAAGTACATGTGCAATATACTTCATTGCTATAAATATATGTACACATACACACATACACAGATTTATATGTGTGTATAGCAATGTGAATATACAATATATCTCTGTGTGTACATATGTGTGTGTATGTATACATGACTGAAAACAAAGAACTCATCTTTTGCTTGGGTAACTACAAAGCTTTTCAAATTGGTAATCTGCTTTTAAGTTTTGTTTTCATATATCCACTTCTGATGGGCTTACAAAACCCACTTAGCAATTTTGTTGCTAGCCATTAGCAACAAAAATCAAAGTGAGTAAGAAATAGTCCTATACTTCATTCACTTGACCTTGTGCACAGATACTCTGTGAAAATCCATAGACAGAGAACCATGGACAGTTTCTTCATTCTGTAATATTAGTAGATTACTTGGTGGAAGGAGTGGAGTGGGTAGGTGAGAGGGAGGCCTTGGATATCTCTGGCAAGTTTCTCAATCCTGTCCCCCTCCATTGCTCTTGAAACTACTTTTAAAGTAATTATAGTTTGAGACTCTCAATCTGTTCACCCCGACAACAAAATGCTTGGAATCTCCAGACTATGTCTAGACTTGGCTGTGATTCTTTGTGTCTCCATTCCCAAAAGTCAGCCTTCAATATGTGCTTCTCCAATCTCAACATTTCCCTTAGGAATTTATGTCTGTGTTACCCACTCACCAAATTTCCCTTTTGTAGTACTGCTCTTTCCAGTTTATATTGTTCCCTAAGTCTTGTTTTAATGTGTTACTTTTCCAGTGCCTCCCTAAAACTCAGGGAAATTGTGTTTGATGAAATCTTTTGCTGCTTTTGTATCTACAAAGGCCTTGCACATTGGAGAGCTAACAAATGGTAAACATTATGTTTTAAATAAAGCAAGATGTAAACACTTAATGTTTCATTATTGATTTTAATTTATGAACCTGATGAGCATAATTGAATCATCTGAATGTCACTGTTGTATTTTTTATTTCAGTAACAAATGTTTAAGACTTACCATTCTCACATCACTCCCAAAAATATGCATCTATTCAGTGCTGCTTTAATCTGGTTTCTGTTCTAAGAGCCAATGGACTCTGTAACATGAAGTGGGCCTATTGGAACACTTTTATTACTCTTCTTAAGTGATCTGACTTTGAGCAACTGTGCTAAACGTCCAAGTGAACACATGTGCAATGGTCTTTTGTAACTATTTTTCCCTTCTATATGCTAGTTCTGAAGACCACAAGCAGCAGGCATGGAAGACAGGGGTATAACTATTGCTGTGCATGATTTATGAAATATTTTTCCTGTTTATAAACTATTTAGCAATATTTTTTGTGATATTTTCTTCCCACCAAGATTTACTTAGGCCATAAATACCCCTATATGGTTGATACAGGGGGCATCAGAAATAGAACTGGATTGAAAAGGCAACTAGAACACAGTAGAGCCAGGACAGAGAAAACTTTCTCATTATCAGAATTAAGGATGTGCACACTTGATAGTTTAACATATCTATCAAGTTGGAGGCATTCATGCTAATCAAATGAACATATACTTTAATAAGCCCTGAATATACTTTTTCCCTTAACATACTATTTCTCACTGTCAGAAATGGGCTTAAGTGTCTCTACTTACTTCCTTGTAAGGATGCTTAATCTTTATACTTTTAAAAAATATGTATCCTCAAGAAAGAGAATAGAATAAATGGAAGTTGGGAAAATAGGATGGAGGAAAATACAGTTACCAATAGTTACTGTGAAAAAAAATGTAAAGCAAGTTTCTCTGATAAAGGCCTTATTTCTCTAACATATAGAGAAATGTGTCAAATTTATAAAAATAAGAGCCATTCCCCAATTGATAAATGATCAAGAGATATAATCAGTTTTCAAATTAAGTAATTATAGCTATCTATAGCCGTATGAAAAAAATATATTTTGACCACTTGGTCCTGGCTAAGAAACAGAGGGATAGACCAGCAGAATAAGCTACGTACTCAAGACACAATAGCTAATGAATATAGCAATCTACTGTTTGATAAACCCAAAGATCCCAGCTTCTGGGATAAGAACTCACTGTTCAAAAAAAATAGCTAGGAAACCTGGATAACAGTGTGGCAGAAACTGGACATAGACAATGCCTGACACTGTACACAGGAATAAAGTCCAAATGGATACATGATCTAAGTATAAAGATTGATACTCTAAACAAATTAGGGGAGCAAAGGATAGCGTGTTTGGCAGATCTATGGAGAATGGAGATATTTACAACCCATCAAGATATAGAGAACATTATGTAGTACAAAATAGATAATTTTGATTACATTAAATTGAAAAGTTTTTGTACAAAGAAACCCAATGTAACCAAGATTAGGAGGGAAGCAGAAAACCAGGAAAGAATTTTTGCAATAAGTGTCTGTGATAAAGATCTCATTTTGAAAATATATAGAGAACTGAGTCAAATGTGGAAGAATACATGTCATTCCCCAATTGATACATGGTCAAAGGATACGAATAGGGAATTTTCAGAGGAAGAAATTAAAGCTATCTATAATCATATGAAAAAATGCTCTAAATCACTATTGATTTGAGAGATGCAAATCAATCAAAACAACTCTGAGGTACCACATCACACCTATCAGACTGACCAACATGACAAAACAAGAAGATGATAAATGTTGGAGAAGATGTGGGGAGAGTTGGAACCACTAATTCATTGTTGGTGGAGCTGTGAGCTGATACAACTGTTCTGGAGAGCAATTTGGAACTATGCCCAAAGGGCTACAAAAATGTGCATACCCTTTGACCCAGTAATATCACTTCTAGAACTATATCCCAAAAAGATTATAGAAATGAGAAAGGTTCCCACATGTGCAAAAATATTTATAGCAGCACCCTTTGTGGTGACCAAACACTGGAAATCAAGGCAATTCCCATCAATTGGGGAATGACTGAACAACCTGTGAATGTAATGGAATACTATCGTGCTATAAAAAATGATGAACAGGAAGACTTCAGAGAAGCCAGAAAAGACTTATGTGATCTGATGCTGAGGAAAAGAGCAGAACCAGGAGAACTTTGTACACAGAAACAACCTCAGTGTACGAGGAATTTTTCTGGTAGACTTAGTACTTCATTGAAATGCATTGCCTTAAAAAATATCCAATTATCTCTTGAGGCAAAGCACCTTCCACATCCAGAGAAAGAACTATGGAACTGGATAGCAGACAGAATCAGATCTTTTTTTTGTATTATGTTATGCTATGTTTTATGATTTCCCCCATTCATTTTAATTCTTCTGTGCAACATACATTTAATAGGAATGTATGTGTAAAACCTATATAAGATTGTATGCTGTCGCAGGGAGGAAGTGAGGAGGGAAGGGGGAATAAGAAGGAGGGAGTGGAAAAATGTAACATATATGGAAGTGATTGTTGTACTCTAAAAACAAATAAAATAATTCAATAAAAAAAGAAAAAATCTTTTGACTCCCTATTGATTGGAGAAATGTAAGTTAAAACAATGCTGAGATATTTATTACCTCATACCTATTAGATTAGCTCATGGGATAGAAAAGCTAAATGACAAATGTTGGAGGAAATGAAGGAAAAATGAGATATTAATATACTTTTGTTGGAAATGACTAAACTATTCTATATAACAATATGGAACTATGCCTAAAGGCCTATAAAACCATGCATACCCTTTGACCTACAATACCACTATTAAGTCTTTATCCCAAAAGAGATTAAAAAGCAAAAAATGAGAAGGATTTACATGTACAAAAATATTTATTGGGGTAAATTGGGGTACAAAATATTTTCTTGGGGTAAAGATTTAGGAAGGAGGGGATGCCCATAACTTAGGGAATGACTGAACAAGTTGTGGTATGTATTATGATGGAATCCTATTGCACTATGAGAAATACTGAGCAAGGTGCTCTAGGCAAAACCTGGAACAGCTTGCATTGGTTGATGCAAAGTGAAATGGACTGGGTACAAAGTAACAGCAATATTGTAAGATGATCAATTGTGAATGACTTAGCTATTCTCAGTAATATAATGATCCATGATAGCTCTGAAGGTCTTGGGATGAAAAATGCTATCCATCCCCAGAGAAAGAAATGATGTCCGAATACAGATTGAAGCACACTTTGGTTTTGTTTTTAATTTTAATTTTCTTGAGTTTTTTTCTTTATGTTTTATTTCACAACCTGACTGTTATAGATATGTTTTGCATGACTACACATATATAACCTATATGTAATTGCTTGCCTTCTCAGTGACAGGTGGTTGGGAGGGAAGAAGAGAGAGAGTTTGGGATTCAAAGTTTTAAAAACAAATGTTAAAAAATGTTTTTACATGTAACTTGGAGAAATTAAATACTACATATATATATATATATAATATGTATGTATGTATGTATGTACACTTAGCTTTCTTCAAAGCTATGGTGACACGCTCAAAAGAGATGCATTTTCTGTTTTCTCTGGTGCTTAGTTCTCCCCTGTATCCTCAAATTTATTGAGTGTATTTGCTAAAATAGTTAATTTTCAGCATAGATCATGTACTTCTTGAAGGCAGAAATTGTCTTTTTTTTGTCTCTGTAGTAGCCTCAGTGTCTCAGAAGAATGCCTTGCACATAATATGCACTTAATGGTTGTATTTACATTTAATTGCTTATGTTGGTGATTAGAAATCTATTGCCTTATGCTTTTCATTTTCCATTTCTTTGATCTTTAGGACTTCTATTTAAACTCTTTTTTCATTCCTAATTATATATTAGGAATGTACAGAGTCAGAATTTTTTTTCAATTTTGCATTTCAAGAAAATTTTAAATTCAATTAATCCAACACTTAGCAATATTTTGGGCTCTAGGGATTCAAAGACAAAAGCAAGCTTTACCCTCAAGAAGCTTATATCCCATTTTGGGAGAAGATTTGGAAGACACACAGGAGAATAAAATCCCCATATGAAGCCAGCCCTGTCAGCCCTTCTCATCCTCTATACCAATTGCTGCTGTCTTCCACTTTAAATTAACCTTCTGTTTACATGCCTGTGTACATGTTGAATCCACACTGCAGGGTAGATTCTATTTCACCTTTTCATTTTGTGTCTTCATATCTTCAAAAACTTTCAGGTGGCTTACACATTTAATTGATGGTTCTTTAATTCAATTAACCTGAATTTTAAGTAAACACCATGCACATGTTGGTTAATGGAAAATTTGAATTGTAGAATACTATATAAAAAAAGAACTTCTTATGTAGAAATAGGGGTGTGTGTGTGTGTGTGTGTGTGTGTGTGTGTGTGTGTGTGTGTGTGCGTGTGTTATATGCCAGGAATTGTATTTGGATGTAAGCTGGTATGTAGGCTGCCTTTACCTTTTCAGGATTTAAAATTCTACCTTCATTATTTGAAATATCTGCTGGTTTGTTGTTTTTTTTTTTTTGACTTCTCAATGCATCTATCATCAAAGATCCAATCCCAATAATTATATTGTTCATATGGGAAACATGATCTGTTTATAATGCTTCAATTTATTTTGACACATTTTATGGCCTACAACTTAATTGTGTAAAAAAATAATGAGAGCCACATATATTTATATGTGGATGGGCCAGGGAGTCTATATAAACTGAAACCTTTTAGTCTGATGAATGGGATGGAAGAGTGAAAGTTAACCAATAGCTGTTTACTGATTTAATATGATACACTAATCAGAGGAATTTATATATAATTCAAAGTATAGGTAAAGAATCACCATGAAATACTTTATTAAAAAATACCTAATTGCAAAACAAATGAGAACTTTAATGCTATCCACATGAATAGGGGTGGGTGGGGCAGAATCACTCTTTGACTCTGTGATTAGGAATTAATTGTTGCATTAACCTTCCTAGGCATGTTCCTTGCTACTCTGATTCATTCTCATTGAAGAAGAGAGGAGGAAAAGAAGGGAAAAAATACTGATGGATTTATAAAACAAAATCCCTATTATATGTGGAGCCTGGAGACCAAGAGTGAGGACTCTCACTAACAGTGGGAACCAAGAAAGAGCCAGAGTTGGAGACCTTTCTACGTGTTAACTAAACTTGTCCAGAAAAGGGTTAAATATATAACAAAGCATATTGGATCAAAATTTTTTTCTTACCTTTCCTCTTCTTCTTTCCCTTTAATTCCCTTTCCCTTCTTTTTGTTTCCCTTTTTGCCCATCCCCACTCCCTCAGGAAAAAAAAAATGTGAATAAAACTATACCTTGAAGGATGTATCAGAACAAAAGATGAAGGTTTTAGAACGAAGCACATTTTTAGAAAAGGAACTTTTTTTTTGTCATTTGGAGGTCATTTATTCTTTCCTCATTACATTTTCCTGGACATTCACAATATAATCCAGTAGGTAATCTTACTTACCTATTGCCCTGACAAAGTTACTGCAACTCTTTGCGAATTCATTTCTCTGTAATATGGGGATTGTAATTTCCTATTTCCAAAGATGATGTACATTAAATGTGATCTCCCAAGTACCACTTAGAAGAAGCTGCCATAGAAATAAAAGGTATTGAAAAAGCTTCTGAAGTCTCACAGGGGACTGTGCATGCTTTCTATAATGACCTAAACATTCTTGAGCTTTTTTGCTTGCAGTATCCATCAAGCACTCTGTTTAACACAGCTAGGATTTCACTCTTGTTTTGGCAGAAATTATATTTATTTGTGCAATGTTATATTTCTCAGCACCCTGACCAGGTATGAGAGATAAGGGCTGAGAGCTAAGTCAGCACAATGACAAAAGCAATAGCAGCTGAGTTGGACTGTATTGTCAATTGTGATCCTGTGAGAATGGGGTTTAGGTGGGGAGTTAAGGAGGAAGAACACATCTCACTCCTAGTATTAGATACTATTGTAGAGACTTGAAGAAGTTTGGATTTTTTTTTGAACAAGGAACTCAAACCCAAATGAGCTACCAGAGTTCAGGTATATATTTTTGTTATTTAGATTTCAGAAAATCTTCCTTGTTGCAGACATATCACTGTGAACATCTCTTAGTATGTGAATATAACCCTTCTCTCAAAGCCCATTAGTATCTGACTCTCTCCTAGGTGGAGATGAGTATCTTACACTAGCTAAAGGACCAGTCTTCTCAGCTTCCTTTAGAATTCTTGAAGCTTTAATCCTTCTTCAGGACTCTTTCTTTCAAAAAAGAAATTTCCCCCACTTAGTAGTATTTTTTTTTCAATTGCATGGATAGTTTTCAACATTCACTTTTATAAGATTTTGATTTCCAAATTTTCCCCTCCTATCTTTCCCACTCCTCTCCCTAAGACAGCATGCAACCTGTTATATGAATATAAATATAATACATATATTTCCACATTAGTCATGCTGTGAAAAATAATCAAAACCAAAGGGAAAAAATGAGAAAGAAAAAAAAAATTAGGTGAAAATCGTATGCCTTGACCTGTATTCAGACTCCATAGTTCTTTTTCTGGATGTGGAAAAATATTTCCATTAGGAGTCTTTTGGAATTATCTTAGATCATTGCATTGTTGAGAAGAACTAATTCTGTCAAAGATGACCATTGCACAATGTGACTGCTGTGTACAGTGTTCTCCTGGTTCTGCTCACTTGACTTGGCATAAATTCCCATAAGTCTTTCCAGACTTTTCTGAAATCCGCACACTCATCATTTCTTATAGCAAAACAATTTGTTCGGTCATTCCCCAGTTGATGAACATCCCCTCAATTTCTAATTCTTGGCTACCACAAAGAGAGCTGCCATAAATATTTTTGTATATATGGGTGCTTTTCCCTTTTTTACGATCTCTTTGGGGTACAGTTTTAGCAGTGGTACTACTGGACCAAAGGGTATATACATTTTTATAGACTTTTGGGCATAGTTCCAAATTGCTCCCCAGAATGATTGAATCAGTTTACAACTCTACCAATAATGCATGCATATTCCAATTTTCCTCACATCTTCTCCAATAATTATCCTTTTCCTTTTTTGTCATATTAGCCAATCTAATGAGTATGAGATAGTAATTGCGAATTGTTTTAAGTTGCATTTTTCTCATCAATAGTGAGTTAGAGCATTTTTATATGACTGGAGTTAGCTTGAACTTCCTCATTGGAAAACTGCCTATTCATATCCTTTGACCTTCACCAATTGGGGAATGACTTGTATTCTTATAAACTTGACTCAGTTCTCTATATATTTTAGAAATGAGGCCTTTATCAGAGAAACTGCCTGTAAAAATTGTTTCCCACAGGGACACAGCCAAGATGGCAGAGGACAAAGATGCACATATTTCTAGCTCTTCCCCTATAGCCCATAAAATATCTATAAGAAAAGACTCTTAACAAACTCTAGAGTAGCAGAAGCCACAAAACAATGGAGTGGAGGAGATTTCCAGCCTGGGGTGACCTGGACGGCCTACAGGTCTGTCACATGGGATACAGAGTGGAGCACAGACAAATGGTGCCAGGCGGAGCTAGAACAGAGCAGGCCCCAGGGGCAGAATCCCCAGCAACAGCAGAGGTTCCCAGATCCCTCAACCCACAGGCACCAAAGACATTTCAAAGGTCAGTGAGAGAGCTTTTTCACATTCATGACAAGAGAGCAGGGTCCTCCCCTAGCCCTGGCCCCAGGTGGTGCTGGCAGCAGGAGCAGCAGCAAGCAGCAGCTGAGATGGAGGTAGCCACAGAAGGCAGCAGCCAGCTTTCATTGTTGAAGCCCTCATCTTAAAGCCCCTGGGGTAATTGAGCAGCTAATTTGAATCTCAGCATGGAGCCAGGCCAGGGAGTAACCTCTAACTTGGAGGAACTGAGAACTTACAGGTCCACAGAGTATACCCTATGCTTAACAAAGACTCAAAAGTCAAGTAACTGGTTGAGAAAATGCCAGAAAAAGGGAAAAAAATAAGACTATGGAAGGTTACTTTCTTGGTCAACAGATATTCTCTCCCATCCTTTCAGATGAGGAGTAAAAATTTTTACCATCAGAGGAAGACATAAAATCCAAATCTTCTGCATCCAAAACCTCCAAAATAAATATGCAACCATCCCAGGCCATGGGCAAGCTCAAAAAGGATTTTGAAAATTGAGTAAGAGAGGTGGAGGAAAAATTGGGAAGAGAAATGAGAGAAATGCAAGAAAATCATGAAAAGCAAGTGAATACCTTGCTAAAGGAGACTCAAAAATGGTGAAGAAAATAATATCTTTAAAAATAGGCTAACTCAATTGGCAAAAGAGGTCTGAAAATTCAATAAGGAGAAGAATGCTGTGAAAAGCAAAATTAGCCAACTGGAAAAGGAGGTTCAAATGCTCACTGAAGAAAATAATTCTTTAAAAATTAGAATTGAACAGGTGGAAGCTAATGACTTTATGAGAAACTAAGAAATTATAAAACAAAACCAAAAGAATAAAAAAATGCAAGATAATGTAAACCATCTCAATGGAACAACAACTGACCTGGAAAATAGATCCAGGAGAGACAATTTAAAAATTATGGGACTACCTGAAAGCCATGATCAAAAAAAGAGCCTAGACATCATCTTTCATGAAATTATCAAAGAAGACTGACATTCTAGAACCAGAGGGCAAAATAATTAATGAAAGAATCCACTGATCACCTCCTGAAAGAGATCCAAAAAGAGAAACTTCTAGGAATATTGTATCCAAATTCCAGAGTCGTCAGGTCAAGGAGAAAATTTTGCAAGCAATCATAAAGAAACAATTCGAGTATGTGGAAATACAAACAGGATAACACAAGATCTAGCAGCTTCTACATTAAGGGATAGAAGGGCTTGGAATATGATATTCCAGAAGTCAAAGGAACTAGGATTAAAACCAAGAATCATCTACCCAGTAAAACTGACTATAATACTTCAGGAGAAAAAATGGTCATTCAGTGAAATAGAGGACTTTCAAGTATTCTTGATAAAAAGACCAGAGCTGAAAAGAAAATTTGTCTTTCAAACACAAGAATCAAGAAAAGCATGAAAAGTAGACTGGAAAGAAAAATCACAAGGGACTTACTAAAGTTGAACTGTTTACATTTCTACAAGGAAGCACAATATTTGAAACTCTTGAAACTTTTCTCAGTATCTGGGTAGTTGGAGGGATCACACACACATGCATGCACACACACACACATATATAAGGAGAGAGAGAGAGAGAGAGAGAGAGAGAGAGAGAGAGAGAGAGAGAGAGAGAGAGCACAAGTGAGAGAGAGAGAGGCAGACGGACACCGCAGGATGAGTTGAATAGGAAGGAATTATATCTAAAAAAAATAAAATTAAGGGGTGAGAGAGGAATATATTGGGAGGAGAAAGGGAATGGGGCAAATTATCTCTCATAGAAGAAGCAAGAAAAGGTTTTTCTAATGGAGAGGAAAAGGGCAGAGGTCAGAGGGAAAAAGTGAAGCTTACATTTGGCTCAAGGAAGGAATAGCAGACTCAATTCGGTATGAAAATTTATCTTACACTACGAGAAGGGGATAAGCAGGGTGGAGAGGATATGGAAGGGAGAGCAAATGAGAAGAGTGAGCAATTAGAAGTTAGCACTTTTGAGCAGGGCCAAGATCAAAAGAGAGAATAGAAAAAATGGAGGGCAGGATAGGATGGAATGAAATATAGTTAGTCTTACACAATACTACTATTATGGAAGTCATTTGCAAAACTATACATATATAGTCTATATCGAATTGCTTGTCTTCTCAGTGGGGATGGGTGGGGAGGGAGGGAAGAAGAGAAGTTGGAACTCAGAGTTTTAGGAACAAATGTTGAGAATTGTTTTTACATACAACTGGGAAATAAGAAATACAGGTAATGGGGTATAGAAATTTATCTTGCCCTACAAGACAAGAGAGAAGATGGGGAGAAGGGAAGGGAGGGATGTTAGATGGGAGGGCACATTGGTGGAAGGGACAATAAGAATGCTCATTTTTTTGGGTTGGGGGGAGGGGAGAGATGGGGAAAAAATTTGGAACTCCAAATTTGTGGAAATGAATGTTGAAAACTTAAAATAAATAAATTTATAAACAGAAAAAAAATTGTTTCTCAGCCTTCTGCTTGCCTTCTAATCTTGGCTGCATTTGGCTTTATTGCTTTGTGTAAAACCTTTTTTAATTAATGTAATAAAATTTATCCATTTTGCATTTCATAATGTTCTCTACCTCCTGTTTGGTTGCTAGTTCTTCCCTTCTCCATAGATCTAACAGGTAAACTATTCCTTGCTCTCCTAATATGCTTATGGTATCTCACTTTATGTATTTATATCTGAATGATACACCCATTTCAAAATTGATATACATTATGAGATATTTGTCTATGCCTAATTTCTGCCAAATTATCTTCTATTATTCTCCACATATTATGTGACATTGAATTCTTATCTCAGAAGCTAGAGTCTTTGGGTTTATCAAACAAATTACTATTGTTATTTACTATTGTGTCTTGCATACCTAGGTCATTTCACTGCTCCACTGACCTCTCTTAGGCAGTACCAAAAAATTTGATGATTGCCACTTTATAATAAAGCTTTAAATCTGGTGTGGCTGGTACTCCTTACTTTCATTTTATTTTCATTAATTCCCATGATATTCTTTTTTTAAAATTTAACTTTTTAAATTCATTTTCACAAAATTTTGGGTTCCAAATTTTCTCCCCTTTTAACCCCTCCCCCCACCTCAATACCCCAAGCAATCTAATTTTCCCTGTCTCCAATCTGCCCTCTCTTCTGTCATCCCTCCCTTCTCTTGTCTCCATCTTCTCTTTTCTCCTGTAGGGCCAGATGACTTTCTATTCCTCACTAACTGTATGTCTTCTTTCCTAGTAGCAACAACAATACTAAAGAGTTGTTTCAAAAACTTTGAGTTCCAAATTCTCCCCATCCCTCCCTCCCCATCCATTCCCTTTGGGAAGGCAGGCAATTCAATATAGGCCATACCTGTGTAGTTTTACAAATGACTTCCCTGATAGTCATGTTGTGTAAGACTATCTGAATTACCCTCCATCCTAACCTGCCTCTCATTGTTTCTTTTCTGTCTTTTGATCCTGTCCCTCCCAGAGTGTTGACTTCAAATTGCTCCTTCCTCCCTTTCCCCTCCCTTCCATCATCCCCCCCCCTTGCTTATCTCCTTCTCCCCCACTTTCCTATACTGTAAGATAGGTTTTCATACCAAAATGAGTGTGCATTTTATTCCTTCCTTTAGTCAAATGTGATGAGGGTAAACTTCTTGGTTTTTTTTTTTTTCTCAGCTCTCCTCTTTTTCCCTCCACTAAAAAGTCTCCTACTTGCCTCTTAAATGACATATAATTACCCCCTTCCATTTCACCCTCTTTCCTCCCACTACATTTCTCCCTCACCATTTACCTTAATTTCTTTTAAGATATGGTCCCATCCTATTCAGTTCTATCTGTGCTCACTATCTCTGTATGTGTGTGCATGTGTGTATGTGTGTGCATGTGCATGCATGTACATGTGTGTGTATGGACCCACCAACTACCCAGATACTGAAAAGTTTTAAGAGTTAGAAATATTGTCTTTCCATGTGGGAATGTAAACAGTTCACTTATGGTAAGCCCCTTAAGACTTCTCTTTGCTGTTTACTTTTTCATGCTTCTTCTCATTCTTGTGTTTGAAAGTTAAATTTTCTTTTCAGCTCTGGTCTTTTCATCAAGAATGATTGACAGTCCTCTGTTTCATTGAAAGACCATATTTTCCCCTGAGGTATTATACTCAATTTAGCTGGGTAGGTCATTCTTGGTTTGAGCCCTAGTTCTTTTGACTTCCGGAATATCCTATTCCACTCCCTTTGATCCCTTAATGTAAAAGTTGATAGATCTTGAGTTATCCTGATTGTATTTCCACAGTACTGGAATTGTTTCTTTCTAGCTGCTTGCAAGATTTTTTCCTTGAGCTGGGAGTTCTGGAATTTGGCCACAATGTTCCTAGGAGTTTCTCTTTTTGGATCTCTTTCAGGTGGTGATCGATGGATTCTTTCAATATTTATTTTGCCCTCTGGTTCTAGAATGTCAGGGCAGTTTTCCTTGATAATTTCATGGAAGATGATGTCTAGGCTCTTTTTTTGATCATGACTTTCAGGTAGTCCCATAATTTTTAAATTGTCTCTCCTGTATCTATTTTCCGGGTCAGTTGTTTTTCCCATGAGATATTTCACATTCTCTTCCATTTTTTCATTCTTTTGGTTTTGTTTGGTGATTTCTTGGTTTCTCGTAAAGTCATTAGACTCCATCTGTTCCATTCTAATTTTGAGAGAACTATTATCTTCAGTGAGCTTTTGAACCTCTTTTTCCATTTGGCTCATTCTGCTTTTGAAAGCATTCTTCCCCTCATTGGCTTTTTGAACCTCTTTTGCCAATTGAGTGAGCCTATTTTTCAAGGTGTTATTTTCCTCAGCATTTTTTTGGATCTCCTTTACCAAGGTATTGACCCGTTTTTCATACTTTTCTTGCATCTCTCTCATTTCTCTTCCCAGTTTTCTCTCCACCTGTCTAACTTGCTTTTCAAAATCCTTTTTGAGCTCTTCCAAGGCCTGAGCCCACCTGACATCCCCCTGGGATGTCTGGGGTACTGAGGCCCTGCCCTCCACGTCTTTCCCTGATGGCAAGAATATATCCTCGTCAGATCCGAAAGTTGGGATCATTTGCATCTGTTCGAAAAAACTCTCTATAGTCTTATTTTTCTTCCCTTTTCTAGGCATTTTCCCAGCTAGTTACTTGACTTCTGAGATTCCTGTCCACCCCCACCTAGATCTGCCCAGCTAGTGCTTGGGGTCTGAGATTCAAATGGGCTTTTCGCGCCGCCCAGCTACTAATCAATGTGAACTTTAGTTCTGGTGCTGGGGTGGGGGCAGGGCCACCTCCCAGGTTCGGCTCCCTCAGGGGCTTTATGCAGAGACTTTCAGGAACAGAGTGGGTGGGGGAGGGGCCGCCTCCCAAGCTCAGTTCCCTCAGGGGCTTTATGCAGAGGCCTTCAGTAATATAGTGGGGTGGGGCAGGGCTGTCTCCCAGGCTCAGCTCCCTCAGGTTGTTTATGGAGATACCTTCAGTAATGAAGATCCTGCCTGCTGCTGGGGGAGTCCCGGGCCGCCGCTGCTGCTTCCACTGCTGCCCACGCCTCTGCCTCTGCCGCTTCCTGCCCCGGTCTCTGCTGCCGCTGCTTCCTCCCGAGGGGGCCCGAGCCACAGAGACACTCCACTCCCCTCCTCTGGCTCAGCTGTCTCTCTCACTGACCTGTAGCTTCTGTGGGCGGAGGGACCTTCCAGGCCGCCGGAGCTTCCGTTCCTGAAGCCTGCTCAGATCAGCTTCTCTGGGGCCGTGGCCAGGGCAGCGCTGAGGTGACGTCCGCTTTCTGGGGCGCGACGGACTCTGTGGACGGCTCTCCAGGGCTCTCTGGAACGGAAATCTCTTCCACTATGTTTATACACCCCCTGTAGTGATTCAGAACTTATGGGGATCTCTTTTTACCTTAATTCTATGGGCTGTGGGATCGGAGCTCATAAACGTGCATCTTTCTACTCCACCATCTTGGCTCCACCCCCCTTCCTCGACATTTTCTTGAAAGATATTGTCCAGGTCCCTGCTCTTTTGTTATCATGTTTTTAGGTAGACCGATACTTCTTAAATTATCTTTGCTGAATGTTTTCTAGACCAATTGTTTTTCCAATGAGATATTTTACCGTTCTATTTTACATCAATTGATCTTGTTGGACTAATTTTTTTTTAAATAATTAGATAAATACTTTAACTTAAATACATAATAGAAAAGAAACATTACAAGCTCAAATATTAAACTTAAATATAAAGTAAGAAAAGAAAAAGGAATATATCTTATGCGCAGTAGAACATAGAAGATGATTCAGAATACATAAAAATGACATCATTTCAAGGAAGTCTATATATTAATACTGTATGTTATGTTGAATACTCTCCATCTTTTCTTTGCTTTTTTGTAAGTTTTCTTTTGTTCTCTGCGGTACAGGTTTTACTGTTTCCCCCCTCCCTGCTCCCTACCTGCCACACCAAAACTGCAATTGAGCATGGATATGTTTATATATAGATACTGGTATATGCATACACACACACACACACACACACACACACACACACATATATATATATATATATGTATATATATATATGTATATATATACACACACATTCATACACATATACATGCATATATATAGAAATATATGCTTTCCATAAGGCAGTATATTCCTAATCTTAAGTTTGTGCAGATCCCTTTTTATCCTATCTCTTCTAACTCATCTACTTTACTTCTACCTACTATCTTGCCACTCTATTACTTAACCTATCCCCATTTCAGCAGTCCTTACTTTACCTTCCAGTTTCCCCTAAATCTAAGCAACTTTCAATAACCTGCTTTAAATATATTTCCTCATCCTCTCTGTAAAGATCCCACCTTTATACTCTCCCCCTCCATATCCCTTAACAGTTGCATTTCTTTCGAAATTTAGAACACTTCTATGTTCTTCTCTATGTACATGTATTTTTCTCACTTAAACTCATTCCTGATGAAAAGTAGGTTTCCTGAGCTAACAGCCCTCCTCTGCCATCTAATTCCTCTGCAGTTGTTCTTCTTCTTGCACCTTATTTGTATAAGATAACTACTCTTTCAGCTGTTCTTGAACAGTTTTATTTTTTAAAGTTGTATCATATTCAGTCTCCTAATATTTTTTTTAAGATTGCTTTGTTTTTTAAATTTATTTATTTTTAGTTTTCAACATTCATTTCCACAAAATTTTGTCATCTAAATTTTCTCCCCATCTCTCCACTCCCATACCCCAAAACACCAAGCATTATGATTATCCCTTCCCCCAATTTGCCCTCCCTTCCTTTATTCCTACATTCTCACTTTTCTTTCTTTTTTATTTTTAATAAAACAAATTGTTTTATTTTGATTATTATTGTTAGAACAATGGTGATTCCTTCTTTTAGCTCAAAAGGCTTCTATGTACTTTGACTCCAGAAAGGCAGTGTGTTCACAAATATAAAGAAATCCTATCCCCTGTTGTCATACAATTTTGTAAAGTATTTTTTCTAATATGTTATTCTTTTTATTTAATTTTATTTTTCATTTTTAACACAGTTTATAACAGATTAAACAATTCACACTTTTAGTCCTGTGATACATCTTTTTAAAGCATTTTCAATATGGACCACAAAATATTTTTTTTTTTTAAAACATTAACCAACTTAGACACAATATTTACGTTGCTAACGTCACAAGTTCTTGACCTCTTGACCTTGTCTCCACAGTATTACTAAGAGTGAAAGAACCCTAACTTATTGTTGTTGGTCTAAAGTTCTATGCCTAATAGCTTAATTTTAGACTTAACCTCAGATATTCCCCTACCAATAATCCATAATTTAATAGATGTGATATTAAGCTTACAAACCTTTTGACTATAGGAAATTGCCATCAAGAATAGGGACATTGCAGGGATACAATATCTCCCCAACATCATGTCAGTTCCATACAGGATTAGATTGTCCACTTGCATTTGGTCAGGCTTAAAGTCTTCCAGGTGTCAGTGGGGAAATTGAGTCAGGAGAATCCTACCTCAGCCCAGCCTGAACAGCCACTCTCCCACCCTTGCCATGAGATCAACTTTTGCAGTTCATACCAGCATCTCACAGGCTTACTGGAATCATGGATTGGAGCCTTAGACCACCTTCGTATTATCCATAACTCGAATTAGACTCAGGAGAACAGTCACTTAATAGTCCTATAGCATCTAAAAATGGCAAGCTCCAATAACCAGGTTTCAAATATGATTATAATTTCACTTTGGCTAAGGAACATCTTTTGAGGCAAGTCTTAAGTGGCTTATATGCCTTTCTATACATGTTCTAGTTCCTGATTAAACAGCAATCATAAAATCAAATTTACCATTAAAACCTTAACTTTTCCACCAAAGCCAATTTTTACCCGAGATTACCTTCCTCTAGGAAATTTAGACTAAAAATCTTTTCCCCAAACTAAAGATGTCATTGATTTATTCTCAGTAATTAATTCAGTCAATTGTTTTAAGACTAATTACTTTTACCTCACTTTGTAACATGTCCAATTTTTCTCCCCATCACTCCCCTCCCCCCACTTCCTAGTACCTTGCATTCTGATTATTCCTTCCCTCAATGTACCCTCCCTTCTATCACACCCCACCCTTCCCTTATCCCCGTCTTCTCTCTTTTCTTGTAGGGCAAGATAAATCTCTATACTCCATTCCCTGTATTTCTTATTTCCTGATTATATGCAACAAAAATTCTCAGCATTTATTGCTAATACTTTGAATTCCAACTTTTCTCCCTCCCCCTTCCCTCCTTAAACCCACTGAGAAGGCAACCAATTCAATACAGACTAGTTTTGCAAAAAACTTCCATAATAATCATGTGGTGTAATGCTAATTATATTGCCCTCTGTCCTACTCTATCCCCCCTTCTTTTTGCCCCCCACAATTGACCTTGTCCCTTCTTGAAAGTGTTTATTTCTAGTAACACCCTTCTCCTCCCTTCTATCTTTCCTCTCACCCCACTTGCTGCCTCCTCCCCAACTTTCCTGTGTTGTGATGTAAATTTTCATGTCAAATTTAGTGAGCATGTTATTTCTTCCTTCAGCCACACGTGGAGAGAGTAGCTTCATTTTTCCCTTCTCCCCTTCTCCCTTTTCTCTTCCATTGAACAAAATTTTTCTTATTTCTTTTATGAGTTATAGCCTACCCTGTTCCATTTCTCCCTTTTTCTTCCCGATATTTTCCTCCCTCACCCCTTAATTTTTATTTCATTTTTTTGTGTGTGGATATCATCTCTTCTGATTCAACACACCCTGTACTCTTTTTCTATATATGTGTATGTCTGTATGTGTATATGTACAATCCCTCCATCTACCCAAATACTGAGAAAAGATTCAAAAGTTATAAATATTTTCTTTCCATGTAGTAATGTAAACAGTTCAGCTTTAGAAAGTCTTTTATGATTTTTCTTTCCTGTTTACCTTTTCATGCTTCTCTTAATTCATGTTCTGGGAAGTCATATTTTCTACACAGTTCTGGTCTTTTCCTCAATAAGAATGATTGAAAGTCCTCTATATCATTAAATAACCATTTATTCCTTTGAAGTATTATACTCATATTTGCTGGGTAGGTGATTCTTGGTTTCAATCCCAGTTCCTTTTACCTCTGAAATATCCCATTCCAAGCCCTTCAATCCCCTAATGTTGAAACTGCCAGATTCTGTGTTATCCTGATTGTATTTACACAATACTCAAATTGTTTCTTTCTAAGTGCTTGCAGTATTTTCTACTTGATCTGGGAACTCTGAAAGTTGGCCACAATATTCCTAGGAGTTTTTCTGTTTGTGTCTCTTTCAGGAGGTGATTGGTGGATTCTTTCAACATTTTTTTATTAGGGCAGTTTTCCTTGATAATTTCATGGAAGATAATGTCTAGGCTCTTTTTTTGATCATGGCTTCAGGTAGTCCCATAATTTTTAAATTGTTTCTCCTGGATCTATTTTCCAGGTAAGTTGTTTTTCCAATGAGTTGTCTCACATTATCTTCTATTTGCTTACTAACTGCTTGGTTTAACTCATAGTCATTCATTTCCCTGAACTCAATTCTCTCTTTCAATGAATTATTTTGTTTGGTGAACTTTTTGGACCTTCTCCTCTATTTGACTAATTCTGTTTTTTAAAGTCTCCTTCTCCTCATTGGTTTTTTGGATCTCTCTTCCCAATTGAGGTAGCCTCCTTTTAAAGCTGTTATTTTCCTCTGCATTTTTTTGGTTCTCCTTTAGTAAGCTGCTTACTAGTTTTTTTAAGATCTTCTATTGCCTGAGCCCAATTTAAATTCCCTTTGGAGTCCCTTGAGGCAGAGGCCTTGACTTCTTCTGACAGTATTCCTTGTTCTTCATCTGAAAGGATGGGGGGAGACACGTGTTCCCCAAGAAAGTAACCTTCTTTGATCTTACTTTTTTCCCCTTTTTTGGGCATTTTCCTAGCCAGATGTTTGATTTCTGAGTTTCTTCTCCATAACTACATCACCTCCAGTTCTGTAAAGCCAACACTGGGGGCTGAGATTCAGATGAGCTGCTCTAAACCCTCAGGGGCTTTAGGCAGGGTCAGGGCTGCTATTCAGTGTGTGATTAAGATCAGCTGCTCAAGTGGGGGCAGAGCACCACATAGGGCTTAGATCCCTCACGGGCTTTACCGTGAGACCTTCTACAATGGATGTGGACTGCTGCCTGCTTTAGGAACCCCTGTCTGCTGCTGCCACCACTTCTGACACCTGAGGAGGCCTGAGTTATAGGAGCACCCTGCTCCTTTCTTGGTCAGCCGAAAAAACCCTCTCCCTGACCTTTGGCGCCTATGGGTTGAGGGATCTGCACTGCCACTGGAGATTCCATCCCTGAAGCCTGCTTGGATCTGCTCCTCTCTATGCCACATGGTCAAGGATCGGCTGGGCTCTGCTCTGGATCTGATGGGACAGACCTTTCCTGTTGGTCTTTCAGGTCACTCTGGGCTAGAAATCTCCACCACTCTGTTTTTCTGTAGCTTCTGCTGCTCTAGAATTTGGTGAGAGTTCTTTACAGGTATTTTATTGGCTGTGGGGTAAGAGCTAGTGTATGTGCATCTTTTTACTCCACTATCTTGGCTCCACACCCTCACTTTTCTTAGAAGGCAAGATAGATTTCCATACCCCATTACCAGGATTTATTATTTCCCAGTTGCATGCAAAAGCAATTCTCAACATTTGTTCCTAAAACTTTGAGTTTCAAGTTCTCTCCTTCCTTTCTTCCCTCTCATCCCCACTGAGAAGGCAAGCAATTCAATATAGGCTATCTGTGTGTAATTTTCCAAAAGACTTCTATAATAGTCATGTTGTGAGAGACTAACTATATTTCCTTCCATCCTATCCTGCCCCCTATTTATTCTATTCTCTTTTTAGACCTTGTCCATTCCCTAAAGTGTTGACTTCTAATTACTCCCTCTTCTCATTTGCCTTCCCTTCTCCCATCCCCCACTCCACGTATCCCCTTCTCCCCTACTTTCTTGGAGTGTAAAATAGATTCTCCTACCAAATTGAGTGTGCATATTATTCCTTTCTTAAGTCAAATGGGATGACAGTAAGCTTCATTTTTTTACTCTCAATTCCCCTCTTTAAGCCAAATGGGATGAGACTAAGTTTCACTTTTTTACTCTCAATTCCCCTCTTTTCCCCTGCAATGGAAAAAAAGAAACTTTTTCTTGCCTCTTTTATGAAAAGTAGTTTGCCCCATTCCGTTTCTCTATTTCTCCTCCCACTATATTCCTTTCACCTCTTATTTTCCCTTTTTAGATATCATTTCTTCCTATTCAACTCACTGTGTGCCTTCTGTCTATATATACATAGATATGTGTGTGTGTGTATGTGTGTGTATGTATAATCTCTCCAAATACCCAAATACTGAGAAAAATTTCAAGAGTTACAATTATTATCTTTCCTTGTGGAAATGTAAACAGTTCAAATGTATTAAGTGCCTTACAATTTCTTTTTTCTGATTACCTTTTCCTGCTTCTCTTGATTCACGTGTATGAAAGTCAAATTTTCTATTCAGCTCTGGCTTTTCATCAAGAATGCTTGAAAGTCCTCTGTTTCATTGAATGACCATTTTTTCTCCTGAAGTATTAGAGTCAGTTTTACTGGGTAATTGATTCTTGGTTTTAATCCTGGTTCCTTTGACTTCTGGAAGTATTCCATAATTCCATATTCCAAGCCCTTCTATCCCTTAATGTAGAAACTGCTAGATCTTGTGTTATCCTGATTTTATTTCTGCAGTACTTTAATTGTTTCTTTCTGACTGCTTGCCTGCAAGTCTCCTTGACTTGACAACTCTGGAATTTGGCTACAAAATTCCCAGGAGTTTTTGTTTTTGGGTCTCTTTCAGGAAGAGATTGATGTCTTCTTTCAATAATTATTTTACCCTCTCATTCTAGAAATTCAGGGCAGTTTTCCTTGATAATTTCATGAAAGATGATAACTAGGCTCTTTTATTTTATCATGACTTTCAGGTAGTTCCATAATTTTTAAATTGTCTCTCCTGGATCTATTTTCCAGGTCAGTAGTTTTTCCAATGAGCTATTTCACAGTCTTCTATTTTTTTCATTCATTTGGGTTTTTTTTTCTAACATCTTGGTTTCTCGTGTCATTAACTTCCATCTGCACCATTCTAATTTTTCAGGAATTATTTTCTTCAGTGAGCTTTTGCATCTCCTTTTCCATTTGGATAATTCTGCTTTTTAAGCATTCTTCTCCTCATTGGCTTTTTGGACCTCTTTTGCCATTTTAGTTAGTCTATTTTTCAAAGATGTTACTTTCTTTAGCCTTTTTTGGTTCTTCTTTAGCCAGTTGTTGACTCACTTTTCATGATTTTCTTGCATTTCTCTCTTTTCTCTTCTCATTTTTCCTCTACTTTTCTTACTTAATTTTCAAAATTCTTTTTGAGCTCATCCATAGCCTGAGACCTTTGCATATTTATTTTGGAGATTTTGGATGCAGAAGCCTTGACTTTTAGGCCTTCCTCTGATAATATGAATTATTATTCCTCATCTGAAAGGATGAAATAAAATACCTTTTACCAAGAAATAACCTTCTAAAGTCTTATTTCCCCCCCTTTTTTGGTCATTTTCGCAGTCCACTACTTGAATATTGAGTCCCTTGTCTAGAGGAGGGTATACTCTGGGAACATGTGAGTTCTTGCTTCCTCCAAGGTGGCACAATCAAGACAGAGAAGTTTACTCTTCTCCTGGTATATGCTCTGGTCTCTGAGTTACTGCAAGCTTTTCTTCCCAAGATCTGTGAGTAGAATTCCATCTCCAGAGCATCCACCAGCTCCACCACCCAGAGCTCCTCTTCACCCCAGGACTGCCACTCAGGGCTGAGACCTAGATAAGCAGCTTGATTCCCCCAGGATCTTTAGGCTGAGGTCTCCAGAAAATGGACACTACTGCTGCCATCACCTCAGACTGGACCTAGGGGAGGACCCTGCTCCCTTCTCACCCAGGTGAAAGAGCTTTCTCATTGATCTTTGAAGCTATCTGTGGCATTTGTGGGTTGAATAATCTGAGAACAACAGCTGCTGCCAGTGATGCCATAAAGTCTGCTCTGGTCCTGTCCCTGCCATACCATGTGGCCAAGGCTAGGCTGTGCTCCACTCCAAACTCGTGTGATAGACCTTTCCTATGGGCCTTCCAGGCTGCCTTGGGCTGGAAATCTTTTTCACTCTGTTATTTTGTCACTTCTGCTGCTCTAAAATTTGTTTATAGTCATTTTTTACAGGTATTTTATGGGGTATGGGGGGAGAATTCCTACTAGTTGTCCTTCTACTCCACCATCTTGCCTCTGTCCTCCTTCCCCAATCTTTCTTATGAGCTATCTAATTACTAGTAACAATCTTATACATAGGTTTTACATTTTCCATACAAAAGCAAACATTCCATCCTTATTTAATCCCTTGTAATTAGTCACTGATATGTATCTTGTATTTCTTTTGACTCTTTTATATGAAATCTCCTATTGAGCTCAGGTTTTTTGTTTTTTCCAGAGTTCTGAAATTCCAACAGTTGATCACATATCCATTTTTTCATTCAGAATTATGGTTTGCTTTGTGGGATATACTATTTTTGGCTGTAAGCCCTACTTCTTTTGTTCTCACAATAATATTATTGTGAAACCTAGATCTTCTGTGAATTGTTGTGCTATTATAGGTAAATTGTTTTTTTCTGGTTGTTCATAATATTTTGTTCTTGATCTAGGGGTTTCAGAATTTAACTTCAACATTCCTGTGAGTTTGCCTTGAAGGATTTCTTTCAGATGGTAATTGCCGAATTTTTTTCTATTTGTACTTTCCCTTTTTGTCTAATGCTTCAGGACAATTTTCTTCAATTATTTCTTGAGTTACTGAATGAAGATTCTTTTCTTGATCAGAATTTTTAAGTAGCCCAACTGCTCTTATATATTTTCCCTTTTTGAGCTCTTCTCTAGATAAATTGATTTTTTATGAGATGTTTCGTATTCTTTTCATATTCATAATCTCTTCCATTTCTCCTCTTCTATTCTCTTCTGTTTTCTTTCTCATTTGATCTTAAAGTGCTTTTTAAATTCCTTAATGAATTTTTATTTGGGCAGGTGACCATTTGACATTACTCTTTGAGGTAAAAGAGTGGTTTTTTGCTTCAGTATCCTCCACTGAACCCTGGCCTTCTCTAGTTCCATAGTAACTCTCTATGTTTGGATTCTTTCTCTTTTGCCTATAGGTTTTCTTGGTAATAATTACTTTTCATAATCAACTCTAGTCCTGTGGTATGGGCTATGATGTCTCTGACTTTGATTTTCTTCAATGCTCCCCCTTACCTTGAACTCAAACAAGACCCTTACCCTCCTGTAAATGCTCACAGCCAGTGATGTCACTACCCCATTGCTTCTACATTCACTGGGTATGTGCTAGCTTGCTGTCTGTTTTTAAAGTAAATCCTAGCCTGGAGGTTTCTACTCTTCACAGGGAGAAAATCTAGTCCTGGGATTTTTCTTCTGGTCTTCTCCAATTGTCCCAAGAGGACCCCTGTTCTGCCTCTATTCTTGTTTGTATGATTGACATAGGCTTGAGTATGATATGACTTTAAAAAATAAAACTGTTCAAGAACAGATAAAAGAGTGGTAATAATCCTATGCAAACAAGGTATAAGAGGAAAAAATACGGAGGAATTAAATGGAGGAGGAGGGCTGTTAGTTCTGAAAACCTACCCTCATTGGTAATGTGTTTAAGAGGGAAAAATACGTATACATCTAAAGGAGTATAGAAGTCTTCAAAATTGTTTCCATGGCTCTATGTTCACCCAGAGGTGCTATTTGATCTCTTTTATGGAGGAAAATCTTGAGAACTTGTTCGTTTCTGACCTACTCTTCTATCTTCCCAGAATTCTCTCCCTGGACTAATTCTTGATGTCTCATAGAGTCATTAGCTTCCATTTGCCCAATTCTAATTTTTAAGGAGTTATTTTCTTCACTTAGTTTCTGTGTCCCTTTTTCAACTCCACTATTTTTCATTTCCATTTTCCTATTTTTTGAGGAGCTCTTTTTTCCAACGGATTCCCTCCTCCCCAACCCCCAATCTGACCAATTGTATTTTTTAAGGAAGAGTTTTATTCTGTCAGTTTTTGTCCTTCCATTCCCAGGCTATTTACTTTGTCCTCCATATTTCTCTTTTCTCTTCTCAATTTTTCTTCTCTCAGACTTTTAAAAATTTTTTGAGGTCTTCCTAGAAGACTTTTTGGGTTTGAGACCAATTCATATTCTCTTTTAGGGCTTCACATATTGGCAGCGTGACATTCTTGTCCTCTTCTAAGCTTGTAATCTTCTCTGTTGTCAGAGTATCTTTCTATAGTCAGCACTCTCTTCTGTTTCTTGCTCATTTTTAAAGTCAATTTTGCACCTTTTAAAACTGAGCTCTTCTCCTGGGGCACAAGAGGCACTTCCTCAAACTTCTTGCACTGGGAACCAGGAGCCTGATTAATGGCTTTCCACTACAGGGCATGAGGTAATATTAGCTTGCCCAATGAACTGGCATGGCCTGGGTTAGTTGTGCCTGTTGTGCTCTGAGTTCTAGGGGTCACAATTTGTGTTGGAGCTGCAGGCCTCATAGTTTTCCTGTTCTGTCACTGGCCTGCTGAAATAGAATCTCATTTGCTGATTAGTGCTGCATCTAAGAGACTTCCCCTTGCCTGCCAAGACACTCTCTGTATTAGGCTGTCTTCCTTTTCTACCCAAGTGAGGCATACATTTGTTGAATTCCTTCTAAGTTTTCTTAAGCTGGAAAATTATTTCCCTTTGTCTTTGTGTAGGGTCTGTTCACCCAGAATCCTGTCAGAAGTTTGATTCAACATGGTTTCTGAGGTGAAATGGGGAGAGTTCAGGTAACTTCCTGGAGCTTTCTTTGACATCTTGCCTCAATCTCTCTTTCTTCAGGACTCTTCAAGTGGAGAATCACTTCAAGCATCCCTGCCTTTCCATTTTGATGAGGGAGATGTAAGAAATCAACTCCACATTGCCAAAGAAAAAGACTGGGAAAATATGAGACATTGACAGTCTCTATTATGTCATATTCTCAGCTAGCTACAGTTGAGATTTAGGGAAATTTCCCCTTGGAAATTTCTTTTGGTTGAGTTGAGTTATTTCACTCCCAATAGGAGAGCTACTTAACTTTATGTTGTCTGCTCTATATTCTCCTATGTATACCTTCTATGATTTCTGTTTTGCTGCTGATTTGGACAAACAGGTTTTCTTTGCTATTCACTATGTTTATTCATTGTGAACTGCTGTTTGGTGAGAAAGGGGTGAAGCCTTGACTATAGAGATTGGGTTCTTCCTTCTCCCCACTAATAATGGTCATCGGAAGTTTTATAGAACCTGATCATTTGCTCTAGATTAACAATATTTAGGGAAAATATAAGTCTAGTCCTAGCATGCTACCTCCTCTCTCTCTCTGAGGAGAGCAGAGAGTTTTCTAGCCCCATCTTCCTACTTCCTTTCCTGGTAGGAATGAAAGTCTCCCTTTGAGAAGCATGGTGAGAGAAGATGCTAGAGATTACTCTTTTTCCTGCTTTTGAGCTATGCCACACAAGAACAACCCTTGAAACAGGTAGGTCTCTCTAAATTTGAGGTCTTCTATATACTAATAAAATGTTGTGAATGTATGAATATTTTCTTTCCTCCTGCCCACACATAAAATGGGCTATATTTGGCTTCATTACCTTTGTATCCTCCGCACTACTTCACTCACAATGAAGATTAAATAAATATGAATTATAGGAACACAGGTCCAAGATGCAGCTTTAATTATAAAAGGGTTTTTGAGTTTGATTTCTGGTTCCAGGAGCCAAGATGGTAGAGTGATTGGTAATTGCTATGTCCCTCCTCTTGTTGATATTGGGGAGTCAAGAAAATATCTCCCCAGGAGAAACCCTGGTACAGTGGGAGCAGAAGGGGCAAACAGATTCTTAGCCCATGTGGTTAGGAAGATTACTAAGGAGGATTCCTCTTGCTGTGGCTGAAGGGGACCAGTGCAAGATTAGAGTTGTCCCAGACAGCTCCACCTTAACAAACTGGGAGAAGTTCCTGAGCCACAGGGGGTGAAGCCAGCAACTTCCAACACCAGAACCCCAGGTGTGCCTCAGTACCCCGGGGAATTGAGACTAGTGCAGATGGGGTCACCAACCTCTGAGGTTGCCTATGCTATACCTCAGCAGAGGAGACCGCTGGCATTCAGACCACCTCTTCCACACATTTAACACCCTAGCTGCAGGGTAACTGTGGGGAAACCCAAAAAGACCTCACCTGGTCTCTACTTTCCAACAGAAGCCAGCTCTGCACCAAGTAAGTTGCTGCATTTTAGCCCTTGGATGAAAGAACCAGAGACCACAACACACAAAGCCTCAAGTTTTGGTACAAGAACTGTGGGACAGAGCTCCCTGTGCCCCTGATGCAGAGATCTAAAGCCAGGAAAAGGGTTATTATCATGAGTAATAAAAGGGTTTTCACTGTGGTTGATATACATACAGTATTTAAAAACATTTAGAAAAACACAATTCTCTTCTATAGTAATTTGGCCAAAAAGCAATATTCACTTATTAACTACTTGCTATGTGGGTCTGGGTTTATATACAAAAGTAGATGGAGATTCTTGGTAGCAGAGGGGAGGACAGAATAAATTCTAGTTAGAAACCTAGAAAAGAATGATGAAAATGTTAAGTTAATGGAACATCTAATAAATCAATTGGGCTATAATGAAAAAAAAAACATAAAAAGAAATAGCATGAAATAATGCTAGAAAGATTACTTGAAGCCACATTATATAAGAATTTTAGTGTCAGGGTGAATAGTTTTCATTTTAATGCTAGAGACAAATAATAAGAAACCACTGAAGAACTTTGAGTAGGGTAATCATTGATTCAAATTCTCTCTTGTGAATATCATATTAGCAGTTGTATAGTATGGATTAAAGAAAGGCAATATTGAATTAAGGTACTCTAATTAATAGGCAATTGTCTGAAGAGTGTCAAACTCAAATATAAAAAGGATAGCCGAAGATAGCATATTTAACTTAGAATACTACAAATTAACATTATCTATCTTTTGTTTTTTATTTATTTCTTAAACACTTCACAAATAAATTTAATCTGGTTAGGCTTCACTTGGGAGTTTAGTAAGGCATGGCAGAGATGGTCTTAGCAAAAGAATATGAAGGCTAAAACCTCAAAGAGTGGCCATTTTTGTGATGAGAAGGGGAAAAATGTAAAAAGTACCAAGAAAGTCGAGTTTAAAAAGAATTAGAAACTGATTGGTGAGAAGGAAAGTAGGACTTAAGAATGATTGTGATATTTACCCTGAGTGATTAAGAAAACTCAAGATAATCATAATAGAGAATTTTGAGGATGGTATAGGATTAGAAGAGAAACAGAGTGAGTTTGTTTGCACAAATTGAGTTTGAAATAGTAATTGTACATAGTGATAAAAATGTGTAGGAGTCATTGAATGGCATAGAGCTAAAGGTCAGTGAAAAATAATATGACTAGATAGATAGATACATACATATATATACATATATATATATATATGTATATATATATGATAGATTTGGAAGTCATTTTGATAGAGATAATAACTGAACCAATAGAACCGTACAGTGAATCAAAGAGCCCAGACTAGAGCTTTAGGGGTCATTATTTATTAGTGAGAAGAATATGGATAATAATCAAAGGAAACTGAGTAGTCAAATTGTTAATATTATAACCAGAAGGGGGCAGTGTTACAGAAATCAAGGTAGATGAGAGCATACAGGTGGAGAAAAATGTTGACAGTATCAAAGCTCACAGAAAAGTCAAGGAAGATAAGCAGTAGAGATAAATAGTTTTCTTTGAGATAGTAGGTTCAATAGAGTGATATCATCAGAAGTAAGCTCACCAAAGGCTACAAAGTGAATAAGAATGAATGTTACTTGTTAAGAATAATGGTATTCTAAGAAAACTGAATGATTGATCATAAATATAGATAGATAGATATAGATATAACTATATACCTCGCAAGGGAATAAAAATCACACCAAAAAGTGAAAAAAATAGCTTTAACAATGAATCATTAAAAAGGAAAATGCATAATGTAATGAATACATTTCACCTCATAATCAGGACAGAAGGGGATCTATAGAACTACCTCAAGACACTAAAATATTTAATATGCTTTAAAAGTGAAATAAAGACAAAGATATAAATTAAATAAAAGAAAACAATTAAAATTGTGAACATTAGAATATGCTTGTAAGAGTAGAAAAAACTGATAAAGGATGTATTCTCTGAGAAATAGAATGGAACAAAACTGTGAGGTGATATGAAAAATAACAAAACAAAATTTAACAAGATAAATGGCATATCTTGAATATTTGAGATCAAGGGAACATTTGAGTCAAGGGGATCTATATGCTTCAAAAAACTATTAAAGGAGTCTGTGATAAAAAGTTGAGAAACTCTACAAATGAAACTAACCCCATAAGTCTCACAATCAAAAAAAAAAAAATTGCACACAATGGCCTAGTGTTAAAAGCCTGAAAACACATCCTACTAGACAAAAAACCATATTCAACAGGAGCAACAAATGCTGGGAAAATTGGAAAGAATGTCATGAAAATAGGTTTAGCTTAGCATCTTTTACCAGGTGCCACAACAAATGCTTAATCATTAAATGATTTGAATTTGAAAATTCACAACGTAGAGGTAAATAAAAACTTAAATCTTTTAACAAGCAATCAATTAATGAACATTCATTAAGTAGGTACTATTCTAAGTGCTCTCTTTCTCAGGGGAAAATTAACCATTATTATGGTTTTCTCAGAGGAAAACCATAATAGAAAATTTCAATTTTAAAGCATTAAAACTGAGTAAATAAAAGCAATGTAAATAAAAGCAATATATACATAGTGATAAAATACCATTTTCCTTGCAATCTTTTGATGCAAGAATGAATCTAAAACATACACATAGAAGCCTAAAAGTCATTCTTCAAATAATAAGTTGTAAAAGGCCATGAATGGCTCTAAAAAGAGGAAATATAAACTATCAATAATCACATGAAAACATTTTCAAAGGGATGACTAATTAGAGAAAATCCAAATTAAAACAACAAATTAAAACAACTTAGAGTTATCATCTCAAAGCCATCAAACCTCCAAACATTCTGAAAGATGAAAAAACATCAATGATGGAAAGGACTGAGGAAAGACATGCATATTTATTCACTGCTTGACAAATTGAAAATTAGTTCAGAGCTCCTGAGAAGCAACTAAGAATTATGGTAGAAAAATTACTCAGTCTTTTATACTGTATCAAGATTTTTTCTACTACCAGATTTTTCCTCAAGGAAGCCATTGAAAGCAAGAAAGAACTGTATATAACAAAATGTTCATAGTAACATGATTTGTAATGAAAGCAATCCCAAAAGCAGAATGAAGAAACCATGAAGGAATGCCTTTTAATGAAATTTTAATGAATTTTAATGAAGTAATTTTGTTATCACAATAGCAAAAACCTTGACAGAAATGAAAAAAAAAAGAGGTCAAGAAGTGAAGCATATGAGAGATAATATGGCCACCATGCCTGAACTACCTCTTCATGTCTGGCTCTCAGAGACTATCTTTAATACCAGCTCATCCAAGATGCTAGTACCTTTCCCTCTGAGTCCCTCCTTTCTACTCTGTATGAATCTTGTATGTAATTATTAATTTACAAGCTACCTTCAGCTTCAAAATGTAAACTCCTTGCGGGTAGGTATTCTTTTAAAAATAATGTCCTTTTGTATATGCCAACCGTACCCAGACTACAGTGAATGGCACATAGCAAGCACTTATTAGATTCTTGTTGATTGATATCAAAGCCAAAAGCTAATTCTTCTTGGCTTGACTTTGTGATGACTTCATCTTTCAAAATATGGAAGAATCAACAAAGGGAAATTTGATTGTGGACCTCATTCTCACTATCTGGAAAATGTAGATTTTCAGTGATGGAAATGGTAGGAACCATGGGGGAACATGTTTATTGTTTTTTAGGGGTTGTTTTAGAGAAGGAAAATAAAGTTGGACAGACTTAGATGTGTGAGCTAGATTTGAGGACACATTTCAAAGTGATCAGAGGAAAATAATTAAGGATCCAATGGACTAATATTTTCAAAGGAATTTTATCCCAGGAAATATAGGAAATCTCAAAAATGAAATTACAATGAAATAAAGGGAAATATGCCTGATGAAGAGAAAAATGAGATTGTCTAAAGAGACCAATGTAGATTTACAGAAAAACAACAATCACCTTATAAATAGGTAGATATATGCATAATCTAGGTATATGTATATAATATATATGATTTATATTATCGTATGTTATATAAATATATATATATATATTTACATACTCATATATATCTATAGATATATATGTATGTGTGCCTATAAATGTGTGTATTGAAGATAGAAGCAAGTACAAACAGCAGAGGACAGTGCAAAAGTGAGAACAGCAACATCATGAGTGCTAAAGGTCAGAATGATCTGAAGCTGGTAAGGAAAGTGACTAAAATGAAAAAAGTATATTTTTAAAAGCCATATTAGGACAAAGGAAATGATTCCATGTAATTCAACTTAATAAGAGTTCTATGTACCAGGCTTTGTGCTAGGGCACAAAGACAAAAGCAACAGAGTCTCTGTGTTCAAGGTGCTCACATATTACTAGAAGGCGATTGTATATACATGTCATGAAATTTTGGTAGGGAGAAACAGCATTTATACAGGTAAGTAATCAAATAAGATAACAGCATTTTTACAGGTAAGTAATCAAATAAGATAAATACAAAATAAATGCAAAGTAAACTCATGTGGGGGAAGGAGGCAGAACCCTGATGACTAGTGGATTTGTGAAAGGAAATTGGGTTGAGTCTAAAGGACGCAAGCTTCCCAAGAGATAGAGATGAGGGGCAAGAATACTTCTAGTTGTGAATACAATATGTGTAAAAACTTAAAGAAGGAATTTCATGTGTGCGAAAGAAGTAGACCAGTTTGGCTGGAATGCAGAATGTATAATAGTAAGTAAATATGTCTTCACTCTGGAAAGAAAACTAGAGCAAGCTTTTGAAAGTCTTTAAATGCTGATAATAAGAGTGTGTACTTTAGGACAGAGGCAATAGGGAGTCATTGAAGTTTTATGAAGACAGGAGTGATGTGACTAAACCTTTGCTGTAGAAATACTAATTTGACAACGAATGGAAGATGAGTTGGAGAAAGAAGAGAATGGATATAGAAAGATCAGTGAGGAGGCTGTTGTATTGGTCCAGAAATGACAGTATAAGAGCATGTATGAGGGTAATAGTTCTATGGTTGGAAGGAATAGAATAGATAATGGAGATGTTGTGAAGTTAGAATGTGGGCAATCTGGCAAATAATTTGATGTGGTGAAGTAAGAGCGAATGAAGAGGTAAGGATGGGAAAATAGGAGATTGGAAGGATAGTGGGAAATCAGGCAATAGGAAATTAGGTCAAGGGGAAAGAGAAGGGGAGGGGAAGAAGAGGGAGAGAAAGAGAAAGAAGATGAAGAAGAAAAGGAGAAAGAAGAGAAGAAAGGAGAAGAGGGGAAAGAGGAGGAAGGGCAAGAGGAGGAAGAAGAAAGAGGGGAAAAGGAGGAAGGGGAGGGGGAGAAAGAGGATAAAGAATGCAAACATTAGGTCATTGAGCTTGATTTCCATCCTTAGTAAAACTTTAAAACAGATTATAAAAGTTATGGTTAATGATCATCTAGAAAAAGGAGAGGTAATCTCAAAGAATGAGCACTGTTTCACCAAGGAAAGGTTGAACCACATTTAATATTATTTTCTTTCAACAAGGTCATTGACTAGGTACATCAGATAGATACAATCAATAGTCATTTCTTGAACTTTAGTAGAGAAGTTAATAATGTATCATATATTATTATGTGGAAAAGATGGAGAGATATGAACTCTATCACATTATAATTAGATGAATTCTGAACTCATTAAATAAATGCCTGAACTCAAAATATGACTGCTAGTGATATCATGTCAGCTTAGTAGGAGGTATCTAGTGGAGTAATCTAGGGATGTCTGCTTGGTCCTATGCTGTTTAACATTTTTATGAATTGGGGAAAGGCATAAATATCATGCGTTATCATTTTCTAGATGGAAAAAAGCTAGAAAACATGTTTAACACACTAGATAACAGAGTCAGTATACAAAAATAGAACTCAATGGCAAAAAAACATTGGGATAAAAATAATGAATTTAGTAAGAAATTTAATTTGAGAGCATAATCATGCCCACAACTAAATGATGAGAAAGGTATTGTTGAGTAGTAGCTTGTCTAAACACAATTTGGGGGTTTTAGTGAAGAAAATCAATATGTCAACAGTGTGGCAGTCAAAATGCTAATATGATATTGAATTTCACTAATAGAGTCATAACTTCCTGTAACAAAGGTGATAATATTTCTGTACTCAAATCTGACCAGATCCCTTCTGAAGAACTAGGTTCAGTTTCAGAGGAAAGGTGTCCAGAGAAAGGTACAGAGGATGGTGAAAGGGATTGAGTCCTATAAGCTTTTGGAACTAAAAACGTTTAGGTCAAAGAGAAGACTCAGGGTAGACGAGCCATTTTCTTTATGTATTGGAAGGTCCACCCAATGGTAGAAAGATTAGACTTGTCACACTTAACTTTTAAGAGTAGTTCTAGGAATAATGGAAAGAAGTTGCAAAGAAGCAAATTTAGATTTAAATTTAGATAAGGAGAAAAAAAGAAATTAATAAAAAATATTCTCCTAAGACTATAAACTCTCCAAAAGTAAAATGTCCTCCTTAGGAAGATGGTGGATCCTACCTCACTGGAAAACTTCAAGCAGAAGGAAGATGCTCACATGTCAAGTATATTATAGAGTTGACCCTTTTGGGGTTATGTATTAGAACAGATAGCTGCTGACATCTCTTTTTATTCTAAAATTATCTGATTCTGTTCTCAAAATATTATAATTATTACATAGGAGCTGAAAATAGAATACAGCCTTGACCTGTAATTCATTATTCAATCCATAGATTCTTGATAACAGTGCTCTCATTGATTAACTAACAATACGTCTCAGACCAATCCCCATTAGGTCATTGTTTGAGCCGTGATTGGCCCAAGATGGATAGAGAAGCTGAGGATCTTCCCCTCCCAGATTGATGATTTTTTGACAAGGTAAAAGAGGCCATTCTCTACCTCATTTTTTAATATTTTGAAATAAATTTAAATTAATTTATAATAATAATTCTCTCTTTATTGAGTCTTTTGTAATTAGTCTTTGATTTGTTCATTATATTTCTCTTAGATTTTAAACAAAATCCTGAAAGTCTGGCAATTCATTAAATATCCATTTTTGTCATTCATAATTATGTTTAACTTTGTTGGGCATGATATTTTGGCTGCAATGCCAGTTCTTTTACTATCCAGTATATAATGTTTCAAGACCTGTGATCTTTTAGGATCATGGCTGCTAGGTCTTGTGTGATTCTATTTGTGGTACCATCACACTTAAATTATTTTTTCCTGTTCATCAAATTTTGTCTGTAAGCTGGGGTTTTCAGAATTTGACTAGCATATTCTTATAGGTTTTCCTCACAGAATCTCTTTCAAGTATTGATCAGTGGACTTGTTTCTATTTCTACTTTTCCCTTTTGTTTTAATACTACTGGACAATTTTCTTTAATTCTTTCTTGTGTTATTGTATTGAGATTCTTTTTTGATCATAGCTTTCAGGTAGTCATTATTTCCATATTTTCTCTTCTTGCTCTCTTCTCCAGATTAGTTGTTTTTCTTATGAGATGTTTCACATTCTCTTCTATTTTTCATACTATATGCATACATATACATACACAAACACACGTATATATATGCACACCCACACATACACATATATGCATACACACGTATATAAATACATGTATATATATGTACACATACACATATATATATATATATATATCTTTATCTCTTATAACTTCACTGATTTTCTGATTTTCAAGGAGTCATTTTCTTAAGATTCTGGATCTCCATTTTCACTTGGTTGATTTTTTTTCTAATATCCTTTGTTTTCTTGGATTGCTCTTATTTTTAAAATTTTTCCTCACCTCTCTCATTTGATTTTTAAAGTTTTTTTTTTAAAGTTCTGTGAATTGTTTTTGGGCAGGTAACCATTTGATGTTACTCTTTGGGGTAGGGGAAGCTTTTTTATTGCTTCAGAATCCTTCTCTGAAGAAGAACCCTGGACTTCTCTATTCTCATAGTAACTTTGTATGGTTGGCTTTTGTTCTCCTTTTTCAGCTCATTTGAAAAATTATAGTGACTTATTATAATCCCCTCTAATCCTGGTTTATGGGGGATGGTGTGCCTGATCTCTGATCCTCCTTCAGTTATCCTTTCTGTCTTGAAACTGAAACCATGAATTCAACCCTCCTGTAAGTGTTCACAGTCAGCAGCATCCCTGCCACACTGCTTCTGTACTCGCTGTATTGGTTCCTCCATGCCCAGGGCCATGTCTCAGCGGCACAGCTGAGTCTGGTGTCATTTATCAGCATAGGTTCCCTCAATTTTCCCTAGATCAGAAGCCCTACTCCCAAAACTGTCCAGGAGGTGAAAATTCCTGCGACTGAAGTCAAAGTTACCTCCCAAGCTAGCTAGCCCCAGGTCCCACAGTTTCCTATTTCAGTGAAACTAGCCTGGAGGCATTTATACTTCATTGGGACAAAACTTCCATCCTTCTCTGGTTGTCCTAGCAGGATCACTGTTATGCCCCAACTTTTGTTTATTTTTACTACTCTACATTTGCCCTGAGGAGGTGTTTTGTCTTGTTTGTAAGAGAAATCTGGAGAGGGTGGAATTTGCTGATCTAGGCTGCCATTGTCCCAGAATCATCTCTCCCTCTGCCTCATTTCTTACCTAGCCTTAATTGCTGAATGAGCATTGTCTCAGTCAAACTGAGACCTGTTAAAAGCTTTAGCTTAAAATGGCCAAGTTTTCCCATTTCCTTCAGGGTCATGCCCAGTCATTCTGATCTGTATCTTGCCACTGGACCCAGAAGACTCCAGAGGAGAAAGTGAGGCTAGTAACTTTGCACAGCCTCCCCCACCCACCTCCCATTTAAATCCCGTTCACTCTCACATCATGGAATCATCTCTCTGATGTCACGGTCCTCTGAGAACAAAGGGTTAATAACAACAACAAACAATCCATATGCCACTCTACTTAGCTTTGGACACTTAAAGTCAGTATGTCATTTATTATATTTCTGTATTATTACAGTGATAATAATTATGGCATTACTGATCACAAAGAAGATAATAATTACTGCCAATATAATAAAAGCTTAATCTGATGGTATAGGAAGACAGAGTTAGTAGTAAAACTGATCTAGATGCTTTGCTGGATCATGATGGCTTTAATAAGTTAACTAAGCTATAGTGAATTCTTAATTTGGAGGAATTCCATTAATTAGTATTAACTGAATGAAAAATAAATGTGTATCAGTAGTAATCTCATAAATAAAAAGCTTACATGTAGGAAGGGAAGGAGAAAGAATTACTTCTACTGTTATAGCATGACCAAGAAGTAAGATCCTATTCAAAACTTCCCCACACCAGGTATGGGCAAAGGGCCCCGAAGGGCCCCAGAGAAAGGTACAGAGGATGGTGAAAGAGTTTGAGTCCTATAAGCTTTTGGAACTAAAAATGTTTAGGTCAAAGAGAAGACTCAGGGTAGATGAGCCATTTTCTTTATGTATTGGAAGGGCCCTTTGCCCATACCTGGTGTATCATTGCTGCTCCAGGTATCTTAGATAACTCATTTTTATGAAGAGTGCAGTATAATGAAAACAGTAACATCACATGTTAGATAAGAAAACACCCTAGACTGAATCTTGACTCTCATTTAGTACCTGTACAACCTAGCATTGGTTTTTAATTGTGAGACTCAGTTTCCTCATTTGTAAAATGCAGGTAATAGATTACCTCACAAGGGTATTTTGAGGATCCAAAAATAATGGAGGTAATGTGGTTATAAATGTGAGGATTATTTAAATATCAGCTATAATTACATTTAAGGCCCATTATCAGTATCTTAGGCTACCTACCACTCACAGATTCTTGATATTTTCATAGTGATAACCAGTAGGACATACAGCCATATCCCAAATAATGAGAATAATGAATCCCTTGAAGTAGTTGTATGTATTCAAATTTACACTATTTGAAGTTGTAATTATATAAAATATCATCATTAGTTTTGGTCCAAAGAAAATATGCAATATGAATTTAAATAAGACCACTTCAGGAGATTCATTATTGTTACTGATCAGAACTTGGAATATATGTTGAATAGGCAGAATTTATGTGCCACACCAAAAGCACTGCTACTATGAATGCAATTTTTATATATGATGTGTTACTTTTTTAGTAACCACAATTAACTCTCCCTATTTTCCTTCCACAGAGACCTCACTCTATTGTTGTAAAAAGTATTTCAGTGTCTACTTAGGGCCACCTTCGACATTGTCTTTAATTGTTCTGAGCCTTGTTTTTTCTCATCAGAAAATTAGTGTGAAAACTATAGTGATCTACAGCAAGCCTTTAATATTTACTATAATGACTAAAAGAAAATCATAGGTCATGGATTCAGCGCTAGAAGATATTTGACTGAGCTAGTTAAAATCCCTTCATTAGACAAAGAAGAAACTGAATCCCAATGAGACTTGCTCAAAGTCACGTAACCTGTAAATGAGAAAGGCAAGATTTAAACTTAGGTAGTCTGACTCTAAAACCACTGCGTTTTTTCCTTGAATTGTTGTCTCTTTAAAATGTCAATAAATAACTAATTCTCAGATTTGAATCAATTCAATTTGACTTGCTCTTATTAAACCCCTGTTTTGTGCCTTGCTCGAGGGATACAAAGTCAAAAAAAGAAATCTCCCTCACCCTCAGGAATTTATGTTTTACTGAGTAGATAATCCCTCAGATTCATAAATAGCTGTCACTGGCACAAACATAACACGAAAAAGTGGCATAATTACAGAAAGCTGGGGATTAGCTTTCAAAGAACGGCTTAGATTTATTAAAATCAATGCTTAGCCTGGAAGTCAAAGAGGTAGGAGAAGGAAGTACTAGGGCCACAAACTAAAGACACACCTTCAGACTACAGGAAAAGACCTAATGGCCATTGTGTATATGTGTGTGAGCGTGTTTATGTCTCTATGTGTGTATGTAACACACTAGTATATACTGGCAGCGACTCTAGGAGCAGTAGCAGCTGCAACAGAGGTAAAGGACAGTGACATATTATGGCCATTATACAGACGCTAGACCATTTATAGATAGACTCTAAAGAACATTTAAGGCTATTCAAACCCATTAGGATTATTGGCATTGACTTCTGATAAGCAGCATTTTTTTAAAGCTTAGGCCCAACTGGGAAGCTGCGCTGTTGCTTTTTTCTCCTATCTTACTCATTAAAGCCAGGTTTTCAAGGTTTGCATATCTTGTCCTGTTTAATTGATTGTGCTCATCACAAGCACAGATAATTTCACATCTGAATCACTAATAGGCTCTTTTCAAAATGTATTGACATTCAATGTAATTCTGAATGGCTAGATGGTTTTAGGGGTTCATTTGTAGACTGAAACGTTAGCTGAGAAAAGATTCCACAAACACTAGTAACAAACACATGCATAGGCAAATCCACCTACACAACTCATTTCTCCAAATGACATTTTATCTGGTTTTCTTTTTTTAGGAGTTTATCTTTTCTCATGCTTTTCTTCCAATTTCTTTCTTTTAAATTACCTTCTGATGCATAGTCCTTTAGAAGAGAATAATGTATTGGTACAAATTCCAAAATAGGGCCATGTGTGATATGCCAGAGACATGCTTTTAAAGCAAGAGGACCTGATTAGAATGGTCCTGGAATCTTTTGTGTGGCTGAATATAATTTAAGATATCACATTGTTACTGAGAAGAAAGCATTATTTATAACAGCAGTACCAGGCTGCCCAGCAGATGCCCCTGGAAAGTGAAACTGTGATGAAATTAATTTGACCTTTCTAAATCCTGAAGAATATAAATCAGATATATTTAATAAAGATCAAGTTGGCAAGAAAATAGCTCTGACTTTCAGGCATGTAAGAGTTCCAATAAAAGAAATAAAGACAACTCTTTGTATAATTCTGAATATACTCCCAGAAAAACACAAAGAATGAAGAGGGGAAAATGGAGTTTGGAGCTAGGTAAGTTTTCTTCAGTGTTTAAATGTGACAGATTTATGAGTTTAGTCATTTCATTACATTCTCATTGTCATTAGGCTTGTGTCAGGTGCCATTCCTTGCTTTCAATTAAAAAAAAAAAAGCTGAGCTATTGCTTAACTTGGAAAAGTGCTTTTATGAGCATTAGGTATTTATTTGTGAGTTATTTTGTAACTAAATCCCCTTTAAATTCAATGGTATCATTTTTAATAAGATCTAGGAACTTTTGAAGCTTTTAGATATGGAAAATAATAGAGTAACTCTCCTATAATATAAAAACAGGATGATTGAAGTTTTCCTGGCTAGAAAAGAGGGCAAAAGTTTATTCTAAAGACTGAGGAGCTTTTTAAAGATTACTCTCAGACTTGGCAGGAACCTAGTTTTATTTTAATGAAAGAAGGAACATAGGCCAAATTCTCATTATTACTGTATTACTTAGCAGCTCTCACACAGAAAAAAAAAATGGAAGGAAGAGAATGTCATCTACCATTCTAACTTATTGGGATCAGGGCAGAAAATAAACCAAATCTCCATTTGGTATTTCATTTATCTTTAGAGCTCAATCTGTAGTAATACCATTAGAGACATTGGCAATTTTAGGAGATCATTACGTTTTGGTCCTTTGACCAAAGAGAATGACCATTGGTGGCCTTCTCTAGGTCATAGATGATGACCAGGGAAATGTTTTAAGGTTTATTCATGTTATTTCTTGGATTTGTGGATTAGTGTTTCCATGGTGAATTAATCATTCAACAATAATTTATCAAGGGTATTCTATGTAAAAGACACAAACTAGGTTCCATGGATACAAATCTCAACTGTTAAGGAGCTTATATGTAGACAACATGCGCCTAGTATCATAGATCAAAAGTTATAAAGAACATTTGAGATTACATATACAAATGTTGTATATTTTGTAATACTTTGTATTACATACAAAGTAGGGAGGGCAGTTAGTGACATTCGGGGGAATCATGGAAGGCTTCATATAGAAGGAGGTATTTGCGCTGTGTCTTTTAAGATGAAAAAGTATTTAGGAGTAGGAGATAGTACAAAGGTACAAAGACAGGGAATTTAATATTGTGTTCTAATCATAAAGTTTAAGAAGCCTCTGGGTATCAAGGAGTGGGATAATACGTCTTTCTTCCTGTTCTTTCTCCACTAAGGAAACTAGTATGCAGAACACCATTTTAGAGCCTGGAAACCAATTATCATATAATAACCAGTCTGAGACTCACAGTACCCTTCTGAGGTATACAAGTTATCATCCCCATTTAGCCACTAAGGGAACTGAGGCGGAGTAGTAGTTAAGCAACGTATTTATAATTAAACAGCTAGTTAAGTGTTGAAGGGGAAATTTAAACTCAGATTTTTTGAGACTCCTCATCTAGCACCCTGTCCATTATGTCAGGATATCTTAGAGCAGATATTCTCTCTCTCTCTCTCTCTCTCTCTCTCTCTCTCTCTCTCTCTCTCTCTCTCTCTCTCTCTCTCTCGGGTAACTACATGTCTTTAAGAAGCTGAAACTAAATGTGTTAAATGTTACTATAACCTGAAATAGAAACTGTGAATTGTGAAAATGTGCATGTCATTGGACAGTCTGAAATGGTACTTGAAGAGGGGAGGAATCTTTTGATGACCTGATCCAGCAAGGAACTGAGCTCTGAATTGTCTCTGAAGATGACAAGGGAAGGCTGGTTTAATCTTGAGAAAACACATAAAGCTAGAGTGAAAAAGGAGAGGAAGAAAGTTGGGGCAGCAAGAATTAGGAAGGAAGGTGATAGTTATCTTGAATGAGATGGAAGCAGCATAGAGCTTCAGAGCACCTTGAATAGATAAATGAAAGAATGAATGAATGAAAAATACTTTACGAATAAAAAAGTGAGACAGTCTCTGATGTTATGAAGTTTACATTCTAAGAGGAAAATGCAGTACATACAAGGATGTAGTAGTTTAGGAAGTTTTGGTAGGGGAATCATAGATAAGAAAGACCTTAGGTTTTTGACATGGGATATCAAAATTAGGTTTTTTTCAAAATTTATGTCAAAAGACAATTGTCACATCCTTTCTGGAATCAGTGTACTATTGATTTGATTTGATTGCCTTAGAACAAGGAATGGAAATTCAAGATGAATAAGGAAGAATATGTGGTATGAGCCAAGCAGCGGAGCAAATGAAAAAATGACTGGGCAAGACCCCATTTCCTGGTCAATTATTGCTGATTGAGATATGAATCATGAGCAGAAGTTTGTTAAATATAATGAATTTTCAGTCACTCACCAATCAAGAGATTCATTCTGTGGCGGAGAGATACAAATCTAGTGAAACTCCCCAAACAAATTGAACATGAGGGAATGACCTCTGGTGATCAGATTCATCAGCTAGCTGTAGGCAACTTGGAAAAGAGAGGTAGAAGCAAAGAAGATAAGATAATTGATTAGGTACTAATTACAACAATAATAAGAGAAGTTCATATACATACATATATATATATATATGATATATGATTAAGGTTGCAAAGTAATGTATATCTATTAGTTCAATGAAACATCAAAGTTGAGTAGACCATAGTTTTGTGGCAGATTTTTATTTTGGCCATCATGTGAAGCAACCCTGCCCTTTAATTTCAATGACATGTATTCTCTAAAATTTACCAGGGATCAGAATTACCCTTAGTTCTTCCTTCATTACTTCTTTACACACTTGAGTGTTCCACAAGGAAAAAAATTCAATTTCAACTTTTCTTTGAGGCTAGAAGTTGTATTGAAGACTTTTCTCCCACATTCATTTTTCAGGAATGTGTTATCTCTCCCACATCAGGGGGAAAGTGAATTTAAACAAGGACCTAGATAACTAACGCACAGATTTCCATTATCCATAGATAGTAATGATGGTATCTAGCAGTCATATCATACTTTAATCTCATTTGGCCTTCACAGTAGCCTTGGGAGGTAAATGCCTTTATTAATTGAATTATAAAGATGACAAAAGTGAGGTTGATAGATTAAGAGATTTGACTTGTGTCAAAGTGCTAGTAAGTTTCTAAAGAAGGATTTGAACTCAGGTCTCTCAGACTCCAAATCTAGCACCCTCTCTGTGATATTCCTAGTTGCTTCTATGCCATCTGTCTTTGGTTGACTTTGAACATAGCATAACAATAGAAAATAGTAATATCTCTGTTAGTTAATGGGCTTTTATTAAATGCTTATTATATACTAATTACTGTGCTAGGTGTGAGGAAAGGCAAAAATTATTCTTTCCCTCAAGCAACTCATATTCTAATAGTGGAGACAACATGCAAACAATCATGTGCACAATGATATATACAGGATAAATTGGAAATAATCTCAAAAGAAAGCTCTAAAATTGAGAAGGAACAAAACAATCCTCTTACAGAACCTGAGCCCATTTGAGCTGAGTCTTGAAGGAAGCCAGGAGAGTCAAGAGATAGAAACAATGAGAGAATACATTCCAGGAAATTCGTTCATAAGCTTTAATTAATGCTTATTATAATAAAAATAAATATTTTGATTGATAAAAATATATGTAAGCATAAATTCAAATATAAATTATTATCGTAACATAAATAAGTGTTTACTATGTGCTGTGCACTGTGATAAGCGTTGGACATGCAAAGAAAAATAAAAGACAATCCCTGCTCTCAAGGAGCTTTCACTGGTTAGATTATAAGCAAACAATTCTAAGAGGGAGACTATAAGTAAACAAAGATGTACAAACAAGTTAGGCACAGGATAAATGGGAAATTAACAGAAGAAGGCAGAATTAGGAGGAATTGGGAAAGATTCCCTGTAAATGGTAGGAGGTTAGTTGGTACTTAAAGGAGGTCAGAGAAACCAGGAACTACAGACGAAGATGAGGGTACATTCTAGGCAGGGTTCAGTCAGATAAATGATTTGGAGTTGGGCAAAGGACTGTCGTGTCTGAGAAAAAATAAACAAGACCAATGTTGATGGATATTAGAGTGTGTGGAAGGAAGTAAAATATAAAAAGACCAGAAATATAGGGAGGAGCCAAGTTATGAAGAACGTTAAAAGCCAAACAGAGGATTTTATATTTGATGACAGAGGTAATAGGGAGCCACTGGAGTTCATAGATTAGGGAAGCAGAATGGACAAACTTGAACTCAAGGAAGATCATTTTAGCCACTGAGTGGAAGATGGACTGGAATGGAGTGAACTTGAAGCAAAGAGGACAACACTGGATTACTCAGCATTCCAGGTATGAGGAGAGAAAGATTTGTACCAAGGTAGTGGTTGTATGAGTACAGAAAAAGAGGGTATGTTCAAGAGAAACTTAGACAGAGGACTTAGTAACAGACTAGAAACGTGGAGTGAAGGTAAGTAGAAGGAGTTGCGAATGACACAGCTTTCAAGGTAAAGTTACTGAAGACTAGTGGTGCCCTAGATACTGACAAGCAAGTCAAGAATCAGGGTGAATTTAAGGGAAAAGATGAATTTTGTTGTGGATATGTTGAATTTAGGATGTCTCCAGTACATCCAGTTTGAGATATCCAATATGCCGCTGGTTATGGGAGACTAAAGATCAGGAGAGAAATTAGGGCTGTATAAAGAAATCTTTAAATCATCTGCATAAAGATGAAAAAAAAAAATCAATAGGAATACATATAGTACTTTGTCATACATATGGCTCGAGAGTTTACAAAGTGCTTTACGTACTTTGTTTCATTTGACTTCTAAAATAACATTGTATGATAACTAATTGTGTAATTGTTGCTATTCTTGTTTTTCTGCTGAGAAAACCGAGGCTCACGCAGGTTAAGTGATTTGGTCAGTCATGCAATTAATAAGTAGTGAATCCAGGAAATAAAAACTTTGTCTTCTGAATCCCTGCCCAGTGCTTTCATAGTTGAGAAGTTTAGATGTATCCAATTATAAACTAAGTGTCTTTCAGGATCAGGCAGTTCAAGATTTCTATGTCTGACTAAAATTCTGCAGCTAGAATGGTTTTCTCATGGCCCATGCTCTTGTTGAGGCTGCACGAGAGGTCAAAATCAGCAATGGAAGAGGGTGAATAAGAAAGGATGACTCCATGTCTATTGATGACTGTAAACATGGTAAGACTTTCTGAATTTTCCATGCCTTTCAAACCACTTTTCTTGGCTGCCTCTCCACACACTCCTATTCAGTTCAGTCCTGAACCAAGTCCTTCTCAGTGCCAATCCTCCCGCCTCTTTCCTTTCTACTGTATCAACTAGAACCTTCATTTATTGGTAATATAGCACCAAAGACAACTCTTTAAAAAGGGGATGTTCAGGAAAAAGAAAATATTTCATGTTCAAAGTTCTCTGAGTTCACATCTACTCAAAGTCATAACTAATGAACCCTTGCCTACGTGTTTACTTTTACTTATCAGCTAGACATAATTGAATAGTTCAAAATAAAAATATTTAATGAAATAGTATAAAAATCTAACTATAGAATATTTTACTCATATTCTCTCACAAATACTGAAATACTACCATCTAGGGAGATTAGATACTACTAGGACAAGTACATAGAACATTTGGGAGTCTATGTGGTCAGGGCATTTATGTAGATGAGCATCTCCAATCTCTGGTGATAGAAACTAAGATTCTTTGTTTCTTTTAGGAATTGACTCAACCAGTATAACATGGCATAACCTCATTGTTGAGTGGAGCTTCACTGGTATGATGAGGGTCAGATATAACTATTCTAGATATATGTCCAAAGGATAGCTCTGCTTTCAACTCCTAACTTCTATTGAAGAAATGAGTGATGTCTTTTGGGTAGCTCAAAAGAAACATGCAATGTGCAAATTTAGAAAATCCACCCCAAATCTTCCTGTGGACTGTTTGTGCCTGACCTATGATAGAGCATTCTGACCTTGTGTTGGTCTGATCAGCCACAGTCGGACACACTGTGTGTGTTCACCCTTCATTGCCAAAGAAGACCATGCCATCAGAGAACTCATGACATGACTTGCATTTTACTTTGTTTTGAATGAGAGAGGGCTGTAAATTGACTATTACACAGTGTTGTCATTTTGATCCTCTTCAAAAATGGAGGACAACAATCAATCAATCAATTGAAGGACTGAATCTTCCTTGTGGAAAAATAGTGTCTTCCACTACCTTTTCAGCAAAAAGCCCAGATGATTAAGCTTCAACGTTTTTAGGAAGGTCCTTTCTATACCCTGTATCAGACAAGGGAAACTCCTTAGTTACTCTCATATTGAGAGGGATATCTGTCATTTTCTGCAGCCTTTGTTGTGGTCAGTGCTTCTCTTCAGGATAGTCTTCTACTTCAAGTATTACATCGTTCTTTTGGAACACAAACCAATCAGACATAGAATTACATTTACCAGCATTTAATTTGTCTTTGAACCTCTCCTCTTCTCACTAGGGGCAAGATTTATTTTACAAATCTATCTAATAGAATTATAAATTCTCTGTAATGCCTGCATAGTTCATTTATGGAGGTCTTTGACTTTCAAAGTCCATTAGTGATACACTGTCAAAGAAGTCACATAGAAGTTTAAGTAGGCCTCAGACACCATGGTTTTTCCTTATGTAGAGATGACTTGGATCTTTTATACAAGTGAAAAATAGAGGGGAAAGTCAAGGAACAAAAATTGCTTGCTCACTCATGCCCCTTTCACATCCTTCCTCTGTTTATCATCACTTAACAACCAATTGCCATTTAAAGATTTATGTGACATCTATGTTCTTGTCCCTGTTACTTATGACAGACTAGGACTCTCTTCTCAATTAGATCTGATTCATAATATTTTTATTATTCCTACTGCCTTCTCAGCTTGAACCCTTCATTACTCAGCTGCTCAAATGCCTGAACTCCCCCATAAACTCTGTCTCTAGTCTACCTTACACATAATATAGTCCTCATTTCAACTAATGAATTTGTGCCATGTACTGGAATTCCTAGTCAAAGATCTGCCTGGCTAAGTTGTGTATATTAGATAAAATGTCCACTGCTTCCTAATAAAATGTCACCTTACAATTATTCAAATACTTTAGGTCATACAGATTATGTAATGATGGGAGGTTACAGACTGCTCACCAATATATCAGAATTTATCAAGTGCATGAATAAGATTTTGTTCTCTCATGAAGGTAACAAGTACAATATCTAGCTTTAAAATGACTAAATCCACATAAATTTTACGAAATAGAAGGAAATTATCATTCTGGTTCCCTATACAGATTTGGTATTTTATTTTATAAACAACTGATGAAAATACCTATGTTTACTTTTTAAAAAATATACGCAAAATATACTAAATTAAATTTAATTTTTACTTGAGACTTAACTAAATTCTGTGAATGTTTTCCCCCCATTACTGTCTTTGAGATTTTTGTTCTATTATACAGCTGCCATAATCACAAAGAAACTAAACTGTTTGCATCAACAATAATGCAACCAATTTTCAAGCATTGCGTGTCAAAAATCCATTATTCCAGGCATGATTACCTGGAACAACTGATCACAATTGCCATAAATTGCACTTTTTTATAAGACATTGAGGTATTTCTCCCCTCCCCCTCCATTTCCCCCAATATCTTCATCATTTTGAATGTATCACGCTTTGCATGAGCAGCAGATGTTAATATGGAAATATAGAACATCTCAATTTTCTCACTGCTAACTCAGCTTACTGAGCCAATTTCACAATTCTCACATTCCTGAGTCCTAGGAGAAAATGCTAATTTAGATTGTTAAAATTGACACGAGTTAGGGTATAAAGGGTAATTAGCATAAAATCCTACACAAAGTGTTCTTAGCACCATTAATCAACACCCACCTAGGCATCCACTTTTTTAGTACGAACTCATGTTTAACAGAGCTGAAAAATATCTAAAATATTCTCTTCCAGTTAGGATAGAAAAAATGCAATTTGTACTTAGAGTTTGACATTTATTTTTAATAAAAATTACCTAATGAGCATTGACAGCATAACTTTTGTTTTTATTGGGAATTGTTTAAAGCTGATTGAATCATTCTTTTGAGGGAATTGCCTTTTTAAAGAATGTCTTGTATTGTTGTGTCAGTGTTCCTTCCAAACCATCTGGGGGTGAGGGAAAAAAAAGTGCTATGTGACCAGTCATCGTTCTTACCCAGGCTTATTACAAGCTTCATTTTGGTCAAGCTGTAACTCTTGTTTTCAGGACCAAGTGTTATCTGTTATTCTGCTTCTGTAACTTCACTGACTCAAAATAATTCCCTCACTCTGTCCTGTCATCTGCACCCCAAGTCTGTCTACAGGCCTGATTTCCTCACAGTCCTCAGCTATTTCAATACTATATAAGTCAATACACTAATGTATACCTACAACTTCTTTTCTCTCTTACCTCCATCTCCTTGTTTATAAGGAGAAAAACAGTAAAAGAAATCCACAAATGACTGGGAATCATGGGATATTATTCTAGGGCCTAGTGGCCAGGATGTGTGATCTAGGACATGTCACTTATCTACTCTCTGTCTCAGTTGGGCCATCCCTCAAATGAGAATTATAACAAATGAGATGAGAAATGTGAAAATACTGTGAATAGTATAAATCAGTATACAAATATGAAGGTTCGTTATTGTTGCTTCGCACTTTCAGCAACTATTTGGGTCATCTGTAATGGTCTGAGCAAGTAGCATTGAAGAGCACAAATAATATTTTTATCAGAGATCATATATTACAGATTCTTTATTTTATAGATGAGAAACCTGAAGTATTGGGGGATAGATTTGTCCAACATCATAGAGCTCATTGGCCAAGGAGGAATCATAAGCCTGACCCCTGATTCTGAGGATCACTTTTTTAAAATCACAATAGTTTAGAGATCATTATGAGACTAGTAACTGTGTGAATCCCAGCACGTTATCAGCAATTTTGTTTAGAATAATTTACACTAGGATGAAATGCTCTATCAAAGACTATAAATTTTCCTTCTCTCTAGTGCAACTCAAGGCTGGAATATCTGGTTATATTCTTCTTCCACTTGGGTGTGAGGAAAGGGAGGGATCAGTGTTCATAAAGCAGCTGTTGGGATAATTTGAATAACTTAGTTCAGAATCCTAGGGAAAGTAAAGAATATAAGAAGAATATAAGAATAAGTGTTCTTCTATACACTGAGAGGAAGACTGATACTGGATAGTCATATCCCTTTAAGAGACTGAAGATAATCATTTGACTAGATTGATAAAAAAGAGTTTGCATATCCATCAAGTAAGCTTTTTCATGTGAGTACCGAGACAATAAAAATCACATAGAAAAGTATTCTTAAGAGTAATGGAGATGTGTGTCTCTTTTTGAACCTTGAATGTACTCAAGGACTGGCCCACTGTAAGCTAAGGACTAAGTCCCCTGAGAAAGGGAAAGAGTGCCATCCTCTGGAGAAGAATTCGATAATGAGGATAACATGCAGAGCTGAGTGGCAGATGGTGGATAAACATCACCTTTTGGAGAAAAGCAGAACTTTATAGAGTGATGAGCAGAGCTAAGCAGATAGATGGGTGATGGGCACCATCTGTGAGAGGAGAGCTAAAATGGGAGAAATAATGAAACTGAATCACAAGAGGCAAAGGCTGCAGAAGACAGAGGCAGTGAGAAGGTCCACAGCCTGCTGGGAGTAAAGGAGAGCTGCCAATGGCAAGAGCTGTGGCACAGATGGGAGAGTTGTGGAAAAGCTGTGACATGGGATAACCAACTCTTACTGATCCTAATAGAACTATTGCCTGGGACAATACAAAAAGTAATGGAGACTAGGCATTCCCTGCTTTTCCTTGATGAATATATCAAATTTGGGTGCTGTTACAGTTAGAACTGATAATCATAACATTGGTCCAAAATGAAGGAACTGAGTTAGAAGAGAGTATCTCCCTTTCTGAACGTCTATGACTTGCACAACAATTGGTATAAGAGATAAGAAAATAGAAGTCGCAATGACAAATAACTAGAGTTATGTTAGATTATGAAGTCCACAAAAGTAGGGACAGTTTGATCTTAGTCTTTGTCCCACTAACTAGCATAAGTTCTAATCAACGCCCAGTAGGGTGGGTTCCAAGTAAATGCTTATTAAGTCATTGCTTAATTACCAACATATGAAATCTATAAAATAGCTAAGATCTAAGAGTGGAATCAAAAGTCCATCATGGGCAATAGCCTCATGAAGTTAACCCACAATATGTAATAAAGAGCTGTCAAAGAAATGACTGAATTGTGTGGTTGTAAACATAATAGCAGAGAAGTTAATAGAAGTGATACAAAATCATGTATTTACTACCAGAAGTTATAGAAAAGCAATCTGTGAGGAGCTCAGAATTACTGCATAAATTGTTTCCCCTTACGAATTTGACCTTCTTGATAGCAAACACTGTTTTTGCAATTTCTCTCTATCTCCAGAGGTCACCAAAGTGCCTGGCACACAGTAAACAATAAATGTTCGTTGATTGATTGATTGGCTATTTATTCATTAACTGACTTGGCTTACGCACAGAAGCAGCAGAAACTGTATAGCCTATTACTGAGTTTAAAAAACAAGCTAGAACCTCCTGAATGCCTGGAATTAAATATTTAAGTGGCTAGGATCATGTGTGAGAAGATTCTACCTTTTATTAATTAACCAGTGACAAATATTTTACTGAAAGATACTTCTCAAAATATGTTTGCGGATTAAAAATAATTCAACTGTTCTATAGCTAGGATGTTGTCACAATCAAAGTGATTGAGCATAATTTCCTGGGCATGATAGTGGTCCATAACATTTTAAGAATATCTTTTGTAATAGATGACACCATACCAGTATCATAATCTAACTACAGAGAATGAAAATTTTTCAAAAACTAGAGACTTAAAATAAGGAATCAGATATTGGTAGAAAAGAATACATACTATCTATCCCCTTCAGTACAAATTTTCCTAAAGCTGCTGCAACTTAATCTAGAGAATATAAGCCTCCATTCTAGAAATTTTACTTAACTACAAAAATGTTTGTTTTTTTTTTCATCTTTCTTCAGTTGGAAAGATCCTCAATAGTCTACTGAGCATTAAGTGTAAAAGAATAATAGTTCAATGCTGACTTGGTCTAGCACTTTCTCTTTTTGAATTTTATCAAATGACAAAAAAAAATAATACAAATACCTTGATGCTTTAGGGTTGGCAAAGTATTTTGTATGTTTAATCTTTTTTTCAATTATTCAACAACTCTATGAAGCATATTAATATTCCAATTTTACTGAGTGCCAAAGTTACTGTCAAGGGTTTCTTGATTCCAGTTTCAGTTCTCTAGTATACTAAATCCTAATAATAAATAGTCATGATAATAACAGTGACATCAATGCAAGTAGTAATAATATCTTCCTAAAATTTCAGTCCACCAAATATACTATTAGGGTGGAGGCAGGGAATGGTTGCTGAATCATGTACAATTGTGACTCTATGTGCCCTGAGATCATTATGTTAGCTGGCAGAAACTCTAAAAGCTTGCCCAATCAGGCTCTGGTAACATTACTGAGAGTGATATTCCTTTAGTTTGTGCAATGACATTTTTCCTGACTCATAAATACACTGCTGTGTAGATTGGCCTTTTTTAAACCATTATGATCATTTGAGATAGAGGATGACTAGAGAATGGTGCTCCTCCATGTTATGTTACCAATAGAAAAGAAAATACACTTGAACTAATGAAATATCAGAGGGAAATGCTATAATATAGACAGTGTTGACCAGTAAAGTGGATGAACCACAAGTGTGGAATAAAATGTTCTGAGGACATTCTTTTATTATGCATTAGTGCCAGTTATCATTAAAAATGGTAATTAGAAATAGAGTTCACCATTTATCACTGAGGCAAATGTCCATAATGCTTTTCATTAACTTAGCTTCAAATAACGATATCATATTGCCAACTAGTTCAGGACAATAATAAGAACAAAACAAAACAAACAACTTTTTATCCCAAAACTGAGATTAAATCAAAAGATAACATAAAATCAAGTTGATACTAAAATCTGTGGTAGGAAACACTGAAGATGCTGAGGCCAGGGGAAGCCAACACCTAATGAAGCAGCCATAAGTTATACTAAACAATGAAACTGGCAGCAAAATTACTGTTGATCTCAAATGATTTCAAAGAGGAGATGGACATATTTAGAACGGACTTTCAAACAACCTTATTTAAATTTGATTGTGTGAATTCAACTAGTAGACCAATGTTATCAACATAGAGTAACTGCTATGACTACTGTGAAACAAATGCATTGTTCCATAGTATTTGACAAAAACTGTAAAAATATTTCAGGACAAGCATCAAAAAAACACCATAGAATGGCAAAATGCCTCAGGGAATTATTAAGTATCTTTGGGAAGGCACTGGAAGATTATTTCAATATCCAACTGGTACATGCAATAGAAAACCTTAATACCATATTGTCCAATTAAAGAAGCATATGGAAAGGAATGTGGAAAACAAAAACATTGCAGAAATTCCTTTGATCAGCAATTGAAAGCGAGAGACAAAAGGTTAAGGCAATTCAAGGAGTGTTAAAGCAGTACAAGGATCAAAATAAATAATTCAACATCAATCAATTTTTTTTTCTACAAAGGCTTGAGAAGGAAATAAATCTGAAGCATAAAAGAACTCCCTTAGAAGGAGGATGTACAAATTTTCTGGTAATCTATGTGGTCTAAAAAAGTCCAACTCAATTAAAAGTCAAGTTGGATCAAACAAGAAACAGAAACTTTGTACATTGTTAATAGTATGAATGACAGAATAGCAATATCAGCAGTGACTGAACCACTTCTTTGCAAAACTATAAAGTGACAGAGTCAAATAAGATCCACAGTTATTGACTCTTGACAGTGATGCATGAATAATTAGCAAAGTACTTCACAAGCTCTGTGTCAGATGCAAGCCAGATTACACTCTACTGTCTCAAAGGTAGCATACATCCATTATCAAAATATGAGAACAGTAGCAGTGACTCCAAATATAACCTAAACACATGCTAATGTACTTTACACCAAGTAATCTCATTTTATATGACTATAAAAATAATATTCTATCTGAGGAGGGGAAAATGCATGTATTAAATGCTTATATTATATCAGATATTGTGCTAATGGCTTTACAATTATGTTATTTGAGCCTTACCTCATGGAATATCCTCATTTTACAGTTAAGAAAACTGAGGTTGACAGAGGTTTGTCTTGCCTGTGGTCACACAGACAGTGTCATAGTCTAGATTTGAAATGAAATCTTTCTGCCTCTAGGACCAGAGCTCTATATATGCTGTGCCAACCAGTTGCCTCCTATGAAGCAAAAGCAGCACACCAGAACAGTCCAGAGGTTTATAGCAAAACTATTTACTTGGTAATTTTGGGACAAGTTGCCAAAAACCATAATTTATACAGACTTCATTAATTATCCCAAATTATTTAACTCAGTTCTTCACCCAGGAACTATTCTTTTTCAAACATAAAATGCACTGAGGTATAAATATGGATGTCAAAATGTAGTGATAATGTTAGAGTAGTTGGTATTCACACAGAAAGCTGTTCTTTGTTTAACATGGTACCAACACAATAAAGCTAACAAGTCATCTAAAATATAGTATGTTTTAGGGTTATATTTTCATAAGCCCATTATGGTGACACTGAGCCTCAAATTCAATATCATGTCACATAAATAGTATTAAATAAGGATTCCACATTAAAGAGAGCTGAACCAAAACATTCTATGAGTCACTAGATATAAACAGATCATATGAAATTATAGGACTCCATTGAAAAACATGTTAAACAGTTCCTTCATCCTCCTCAATATTCTCCAAATGTATCAAGGTAGCATTTGAACTTGATAAGTATAAAATTATAAATATGTAAAAAGGAAAGATAACATTTGAAGGCCTTGAGTTTGAATGGTGAAGTCAAATTGTAAAAATGAACAAAGGGCAAATGTCAAAATGCTTTGGTATCTTCTAATAAATACATAGCAAGCAAAATTAGAATAAATAAACTTTCCCTGAAGTTCATCTGAGAGATTTCAAGTTAAGTCTGGTCAAGTAAGCAGATATTTATTAAACACTTACCCTATGCCTGACACTGTGTTAAATCCTGGAGATTCAAAGAAAGACACAAAACAATCCCTATACTCAAGGAATTAATAATCACTCAAAAAGAAGCTGTGACTGCATATGTTAAAAGACTTGCTGACAATCTGACATCTAAACTCCATACGAAGAACATGTATAAAGTAATTCACACCTATGCAATATCCATTTTAACATACATTTTTAAACTGTCAAATGAGCCATTATTAACTTTAAAAGTATCTTAACAAAATTTAATTTATAATTAATAAAATTTAATCTACAATAGTAGATTAAATCTATCTCCATATGACATATGGGGAGAAATTAACACTCATCAAAAGTGAGGAAAGGATTTATAGACTCTCAGAGCATATAGCGGACACAACAACAGGAAATAAAAAAAAAAAACTTACAGGCATACTTTTGGAACAAATAGACATCATCATGCCAAGTTATAATGAAGGAAAACAGTGGGTACATGCCACTAAAATAGTTAAATAATAAGTGACTTACTACAGGTGGAAACCTGTGAATGAGCTAAGACCGAACAGTGAAATCAAGAGATTCCTCATAGTTAACATTAACTTTAAACCTGAACTTAAATGCACAACAAACCATTAACAAAGGAGAATCAAATAAATGGCTGTCATGATTTATTTATAGAAGTGAAAGAATTTATGATGACAATTCATGACTAAATTAGCAGCACCGGAAACACAAATGGGCTACCCTTAAGGAATATAAGTTTTATTGATCAATTAATATTATACAGAGAAATAGTGATTTTGCAATATATAGAATCAGAGTTCTAGAGTTGGAAGGAAACTTGTAGGTCACTTAATCAACTCATTTCATTTTACAGACTTGGAAACTGAGGTCAAAGTAGCTAAATGGCTTATGGTCACACAGATAGTAAGTGATAGAGATAAGAATGGAACTCAAGTTTCATGACTCTAAATTTATTTATTTATTTTATTAACTTTTTCATTTTCAGGTTTCTACAATCACTTCCATAACTCTTACATTTTCTCCCCCTCCTCAACTCCCTCCCCCAAACATTGTGCACTCTTATAAGGGTTTCACACATACATTCTTATTAAACACATTTTCACATTAGTCATGTTGCATAGAAGAACTAAAATGAATGGGAAAAGCCAGGAGAAAAACCCAAACAAAACAAAACACAACACAAGAGAAAATATTCTGCTTCATTCTGCTCTCTAATTCCATATTTCTTTCTCTAGATATGGATGGCATTTTCCCTCAAGAGTCCTTTGGGAATGTTTTCGGTCCTTGTATTGCTGTGAAGGACTAAGTTTAACAGAAAAATCCCTTGCACACTGTAATTGGTGCTGTGCACAAAGTTTTCCTGGTTCTACTCCTTTTGCTCAGCATCAGTTCATACAAGTCCTTCCAGGCCTCTCTGTAGTCTTCCTGTTCATCATTTCTTATAGCACAATGGTATTCCATTACATTCATGTACTATAACTTATTCAGCCATTCCCCAATTGATGGGTATCCCCTAGATTTCCAGTCCTTGGCCACCACAAAGACAGTTACTATAAATATTTTTGTACGTGTCGGACCTTTTCCCATTTTTATGATTTCTTTGGGTTATAGTCCTAGACTTGATATTGCTAATTCAAAGGGTATGCACGTTTTGTAGCCCTTTGGGCATAGTTCCAAATTGTTCTCCAGAATGGTTGGATCATTTCGCAGTTCCACTAACAATGAATTAGTGTTCCAACTCTCCTACATCTCCAAAATTTATCATCTTCTTCTTTTTGTCATGTTAGCCAATATGATAAGTGCAATGTGGTACCTCAGAGTTATTTTGATTTGCATCTCTCTAACCAATGGTAATTTAGAAAATTTTTTCATGTGACTATAGATAGCTTTAATTTCTTCCTCTGAAAACTGCCTGTTCATATCCTTTGACCATTTGTCGACTGGGGAATGATTTGTATTTTTGTACATTTGACTCAGTTCTCTTTTTATTTTAAAAAGGAGACTTTTATTGCAAATACTCTTTGCAAAAATTCTTTCCCAGTTTTCTGCTTCTTTCTGAATCTTGATTGCATTAGATTTATTTGTGCAAAACATTTTCAATTTAATGTAATCAAAATTATCCATTTTGCACTTCATGATGTTCTCTGTCTCTTGTTTCCTCATGAATTTCTCTATAAATCTAACAAATACTCTATTCCTTGCTCCCCTAATTTGTTTGTACGCATCAGCCTTTACACCAAATGAATCCATTTGAACTTGATTCTTGTGCATGGGTGTCAGGTATTGATCTATGCCAAGTTTCTGCCACAATGTTGTCCAGTTTTCCACTACTCTCAATTTAGAGTATTCTTTCTGCTTCCCTATATTATTTCTACATCATTGCAAAATGTAGCTTGTTGTGAATATCTATTGGCTTGAATTACTCATCAGACATGCCCTGGTAGCAAGAATAATACATTAGTTGCTCTTTATCTTTCATAAGCCAACAGACAAAAATGTACAATATAATAAGAAACCTCAAAATATTTTTGAAATTTCAATAATTAAGGTGTACTTGAACCAGTGTATTACGGCAGAACTGTTGTTCATCGTCACTAAGACCATGGCATTGACACATGAATTTAACAACATTTTGTATGGAAATTACCATTATCCACACTCATAATCTTCATGCTATGTGGAATGAAAAGATTTTAAAATATAGAGACCTAGTAAAGAAACTTTAAAAAAATGCTCCTGGGGTTATTCCAAAAATACTTCTAGTGATCTTGTAAAAATTGAACCTATGTCTCAATATTTTTTTCTAATTTTTAAAAAATATTAATTTTTGCACATGTAATAATCCACAGACTTTTAAGTATAAAAATAATAAAAGCAAGATAGCAAATTTCTCAGGATCTGTTCCATCTTACCTATATGAAAAAAGATTAAATGGATGAGATATTTAACAATAACAATAATAATAGGAAAAAAGCTTGACAATAACAGTTTTGCAAAGTATTGCAACAAAAATTGTTAAAACACTAATAAAACACAGAGCCTGTCAGTCTTAACATGGTTATAGAAAGAAAATGTATTACTCATTAAAAAAATGAGGATGAGATTGATAGGTGATAATAAAGTATGTCATAAATAATTTTCATATGTGTCAGAAAAACTTTTAATGTAAACAAATCTAACTTTATTGAGCAATAGTTAAGAATTATAACAACTTTAAGCCACTGGATTTGTTGAATATAATGGAAGAAGAAAAATGAAAGTTTTTCAGTGAATGACATTCACATGAACTCAGTTAACAGTACATTGAGAAAGAAGTGGCACATAATGGCTAAGGCATTTGGATTTGTTTAAGAAAAAAAGAGTTTTTCAATGGTAGTACAGGATCAAGACATGCCCACTAGAAATGTCAGAAGGTTTTCCTTAAGGAGTCTAATATTATTGATCAATGCAAATTGTAAAAGAAAATAGTAGAAACTGTAACACATTATTGCCAGTTGTACAAATTTAGCACCTACTGAATATTTAATGAAAAATCCATGACCTGATTGTCTGCAATATAGGTCAGAAGCTTGATATCTCTCATAAACTAACAAAGTAGTTCATGAACTAAAAGATGAAAACAAGATTAGTAGTAGTAATAGTAGTAGTAGTAGTAGTAGTAGTAGTAGTAGTAGTAGTAGTAGTGGTAACTTGAATAAAAATAACAGTTTGCATATCTTTAATATGCTATATTCTCTACAATTCTTTTTCACAATTATTGTCTCATTTGATGTTTTTTCTTCTGAGGATTTTTTTTTCAAACCAAGATCCTGGCAAATGATGTCCTTCCTTTCTTAATAACTAAGTGGTTAATAATAGAGGCATCAATAGTGAGGTGATGATTCCATCATCCAACTGTCACAAAATAAAGCACTATTTTTTTACTTTTTTCACTTATTAATATTATTTTATTTTCTTTCATTTACTAGTATTGTTGTAAGTATATTTATTATTTTTAATGAAACATAAAGTTCCATATATGTATGAGGCATTGTACTGAGTGACTGTAAAGCCAGCCTTGGAGTCAGAAAGACTTGAATTCAGATCTTCCCTCTGACACTTGCTAGATTGTTGCCTTCAACAAGTCATTTATCCTCCCAAGGTTTTCTAGAACATTTAATGACTGTCTACTATATGTGAGTTACATTACTGTGTCACTAGAAGGAGTTTTCATATTAGGAGATCCTCATAATAAGATCATAAATCTAAATCAGATTTGGGAGGAGGGGTAATATAAATATGGATTATAAAATAATTGATTATAATGAATAAATTGAGGAGAAATTTTCAATGAAAAATATCTTTCTTCCACAAATTTTCCTGCAAGTTAATAGATTTCAAAGTGGCTATTTAATAATCCCCACTTTCAGGTTGCACAAAACATCCAAAATCATGAGTTTAGAGCTAGAAAAGACCATAGAGGCCAATCAGTCCAATCTCTTCATACTACAGATAAACACAATGAGGCATAGAGAAGTCAAGTAATGTGTCTCAGGTCACATAGTGAATGTTTAAGGCCAGTTTTAAACTAACATCTTTCTGCCTCCAAAGTCAGTGTCCTATTCATTATACCCAGCTGTATTTCAGTCGAGTCAGTTGCAGAGTTGGGAATGAAACCTAAAAGAGTATATTTCTACCTTCTAAAATGATAATGTTTTTGTCTGAATTCTGCTATTTAACTCTGTTGCATACAGGATTAAGAGTTAGCTTTTCAGAGTGAGAAAGATAAGATTCCTATTATTGCCACTGTGTTTGAAATTATGAAAACAAATTCATTTTCCCAGGATAATCTTTTGCAGCAAACCAAGCCCATTAGCTATGGAAGAGAGTTTGCCAGCAAATGCTCACCAGATGAATATGAAGATGAAAGACAAGCAATTTATTTTTATTTAATACTAGAATGAGGATTTGAACTATAGTGAATTTGTCTTTAGAAAGGGTTACAAAATGTAGTTAAGACATATTTGTACCTATTAAATATATAAATTTACACAGAATCTAGATAAATTTTCAAATACAGATCACTTTTGCAAAACTTTTCATCATTGTGCTGGTATCCTCAAAATGGTCAAATTTCTTAAATCTGATATTTTTTAAAAATGGAGTTTTTATTGTCTTCTGGGGGGAAGGCAGTTCCTCAGGCCCTTTTAAGGAAAGGAAGGCTAGGATTAGCCAATGAGAATTTGATCATTATGAGCATGCCCTATGTTCTCTGCTGGTACAATCTACATACTACTTTAGAGCATGGATGGGCTCTATTTATTTTTTCTTAGCCCCTTCCAGAAGGGAAAGGTTGTTTTTGTTTGTTTATTTTTTGGGGGTGTGCTGGGCTTGATGAACTAAGAATGTTTACTAATAGAAGCCACAATCACTAAAGGGCCCATGATTTGAAACTTTTTCATGCTTTATCAGTAAGTACCCCAACATACACAGGGTGGTCTGCTATCACAGATTCTTAGTTCTACTTTCATAAAAGGAAGGGCAACTTTTGAGGTGTTAACAATCACTTTAATCAAGCACATGTATGATTCCTTTAACCAAGTACATATATCATTCACCTAGTTAAGGAGAGTTAGCACCCTGAACTTTAAAGAAAATACAGAGAAATCAAAGATCAACAGACATGACTTCCTCTGCTTGACCATAATTAATATATACATACATAGATTCAACAGACAGGTACAACTGACCATAATTACCAGAGAGGGAAGCACTAACACTGGTTTTCAAAGTCAGAGGGCTCCTTAGTGACTTCCTAGAGTCATTGTATGGCCAAAAAAACACTTCCAATTAGTAAGCCCCCAAATAAAACTGCACTTTAGAGTCTTTAAACACCTTTTAGAGCCAGAGGGCATCACATCCCTAGAGAACCAGTGCCTCATTAAGGAAAAGTGTGGCTGTTCCTACAAATCTTCCCAGGTCAGACAATGGGTGAGAAAGATCTTCTTTAATCACATTGCTCAGAGACACTTGTAGTAAAACAAAAACAGCAAAAGATTCTACTTTGCTTGGCCTTAACACCTGCAGAAGCTCTAGAAAGAGAGATGCTTTTATATCACCATCCAAACTAACTTGTAGCCTCTGTTCTTTGCTTTTTTGCCTTTTCTCTTTCCAGTAATCCAACCCAATAAACATGTATGAAGCACTTACAACATGTCAGACACTGTGCTAAATTGGTGATAAAATTAATTAAAAGAAAGACAGTCCCTGCCTTACAGAAGATTGCAATCTGAAGGGTGAGACAACATACAAAAATTTGCAGGAAAGGTGAGGAGGGGGGAAATGGGAAGGAAGTTGAAGCCAGTGCACCAGGGCCTACTTGGTTGGAAAAAGACAAGATAGTAGATGCAAAGTAGAATTGTATGAGGCCAGTTTCTGCCCTCTATAAAGGAAGGCATTGGGAAGAGTTTGCTACTCTACCCTCTAGCCTTCCACTTAGAGGAGAGATAAGGCTGAAGGATGTGGTGTCAATCAAAGCTTCAGTTATGGTTTTGAAGTGATGAGTTTATCCTGAGAGGGCAGTAGATGCTAAGTGGAGAGATTTTGCAGATAGCTGAGTCCAATAAGGAGAAAAATCTTCAGCAACCTGCTTGACTCAGTAGTCAAATGGGAGTGAAATGAAACTGGTAGAGTGAATTCTTTTTACCTAAGTGACTCAGTAGTAGAGCACTAGGAATGGAGTCAGAAAGTCAAATTTGAACTCACACTAGCTGTGTAACCTAGGGTAAGTCACGTTCTGTTCTTCTGTTTCCTCATCTGCAAAATAGGGGTGGGGATGGGTGGTAGAAACCTCTCTGGGTTGTTGTGAGGGTCAAGGGAGATAATAATTATAAAGTGTCTGGCACATAGTAAGCATTATATAAATATCAGCTATTACTATTTCTACTGTTAGTGCAGGTAAGTGGCACAGTGGATAGATTGCTGAGCCTGCAATGAGGGAGACTGATGTACTGAGTTCACATCTGACCTCAGACATTTGCTAGCTGTGTGACCCTAGACAAGGCACTTCACCTTGTTTGCCTCCATTTCCTTATCTGTAAAATGAGCTAGAGAAGAAAATTGCAAACCATTCTAATATTTTTTCCCAAGAAAATCCAAATGTGGGCAGAAGAATTGGATTCATCGGAAACAACTGAACAGCGACACAACTCTTCCTCTTCCTTCTTGATATGCACTTTAATATTTGCAAAATAGCTTATATAGAACATCATATTTGAGCTCACAATAACTCCTCTGACTGATTCTCAGTGATTAAAGCTGTGACTAAGATGATTGGCAGCTGACCATCTTGGTGGGGAAGAAAGGCCATGAGTCATGAGAGGAATCACCTCTATCTCCTTGAACTACATAAAGAGAGCTGTGAGATTAGCTCACACATGGTTCTCCTCTTAAGTATTTAATGCATATGGTGATCTTATTAAATTAAGGAAACTCAGGCTTAGAGAGGTTAGAGAACGTGCATAAGTCTACACAACTAGAAATCATTAGAAGTAGGACCAGAAACCAGGTCTCCACGACGCAAAGTGCAGCACTCTATACCCATACCAGGCTTCTTCTCCAAATACAGTAGGTTTGCTTTTAATTAGTGATGACTAGTCAAAGAAATCAGTTGACTCGGGAGGACTTTTAGTATGTTGAGCAAACTTCCATTACTAGAAAAAAGAAAAGAAAAGAAAAGAAAACTTTCTGAAAATTTCTCTTCCCTACTTTAATTTTCACTTTTTTATTGGCAATGCAAGGCTCAAGCCCAGCAATTAAATGAAGGTCTTCTCACTGGTGGAGAGAATGATCACTGGATGATATGTCTCTGTACAATAAGTGAAATTGGAAAGAAGTTGGAAAAGGAGAGAACCTGGACTTCTGGTTTCCACCTTTGAAAGAAGTCAAACATAATTCCAGGTTCCCTTCAGAAAGAGGTCTTTGGAGGAAGACAAAGAATCATAGAAGAAGTTGACATGTAGTGGAGTTGGTTGCCTTACACCTATTCTGGTTCACAACTTCTAATCCTATATGGTCATTTCAGAGACTCCTGGAATTTTTCCTTGAGTAGAATGGAGAACTCTTTCTCTCTGATGAAATCAGTTATCTCATTCCCAGTGAGTGAGCTCATTCACTCTGTATTATTGGATATATTCTATTGTGTACAACATCTGCTGTCTGTATAATATCTGTTATCTGTTAGATATCAGCCTGGATAAATTGATTTATTTGGTATTCACTATGTGAGATGATCTTTATGTAACTGTCATTAGGTGGGAAGGGAATAAAGTCTGATTATATACATGGAACATGCCTTCCCAATTAAGGCATAGTAAGTAGTAGCATAGCTTAAACCATCTCTCTCTCTCTCTCAATCTCTCTCTCTCTCTCTCTCTCTCTCTCTCTCTCTCTCTCTCTCTCTCTCTCTCTCCTCTCTCTCTCTGTGTATGTATGTATGTATGTGTGTGTAGACACCCATATATATATATATATATATATATATAATATATATATATATATATATCACATACACACAAAAAGTGTGTGTGTGTGAGTGTGGGTATATGTGCATACACTCTAGACTAATGATATTTGGTAGTGGGAGAAAAAAGGTAGATAAGTTTTTTGAAGGGTTAATAATCACTTCAATCAAGCACATATATCATTTACTTAGTTCAGTGGGAAAAGTCAGTATCCTGAACTTCAGAAAGATCAACAGACAGGGCTTCCAACTGTCTAACCATAAGCAATATATACATCATAGATCAACAAACAGATCCAACTTTCTGACCCTTCATTAATACAAAGTTAACAGAGAGAAGTGCCAACGTCTGGGTTTTCAAAGCCAGGGGGCTCCTGCTACTCAGAATCTTATCTGGCCAAACACTTCCAATGAGTATGCCCCCAAGATAAATGGGGTATCTCCCTTCTAAAAAAGGGGAAGGGTGTGAACAAACCTTTATTATTTGTTTTCTAGGTACCCAAGACTGATAAGTGCTTCTGCTATCTCACTTGATCCCCACAATAACTCTGTGAGATAGGTGCTATTTTTACCTCCATTTGGAGGATAGTATAAAATTATTAATATCTCTCATTATGGATAAGGATAATCATTTAAGTTTATCCTCATCCTTTGTTAAGCTACCTTGCATTTTTTGTGGGCAAGAATTATCTTTTAGCTTCTTTGTAGTTTCTAGTATCTTCTGCACTCAGCAGTGACTGATAAACAGTAAGTGCTTAATAAATACTTGTTTCCTTACTTCTTTCCAAGGAAATCCATTCCTACCTCTATGCAAGCTTCATCTGGGGCAAGTAGTTGGCAGATGAATAGAGTGACAAGCCTAGAGTCAGAAAGACCTGAATTCAAATTCAGTATGTTTGCCAAAAAAAAAGCCCAAATAGGGACTTGAAGAGTTGAACACAACTGAAATGACTGGACAACAAAGCAAGCCTCGAATAGACAACTCCAAATGAACTTATGTAACCTATATAGGCAACACACATACCTTATATAATGTACTAAAGAGATAGACCAATGTATTGGATAGCACATTGAAATGTGAAGTCAAGAAGACATAGGTTTTATCTTGCTTCTGGCATAGGTATATGACCCTTGGTGAAGTAATTAAGCTTTGTTTAATTAATTAAACTCAGGAAATTTCCAATAACTATTCTACTAAATTAGATAATTGACATCTGTAGTGATCAAGGGAATTGTCTTGTGCTCCCATATTCCTTAAATGTGCTTAAGGAAAGCAAGCTTTTAAAAAACAGGCCTTCTGACCTCTAGCAGAGGTGACTCAGAAATAATTGAAAAAGGCCACATGTCTATGGAACTCTCATAGCCTCCTGTGTGGAGAATAATTGTCTAGATTTAGTCATGTAAATTTATTTTTTAAAAAGAATATTAAAAGGCTTCTTCCTATAATACTTGGAGTGCTACACCTTAGGCATCTGCCTCTCTTGCTGATCTTTGGTTCAGGGAATGAAGCAATGAAGGTGGTGACCATGATATTAAAAGGACAGATGCAAGAGGCCTTACAAAGATGTATTTGACTGAAATTGGTGTCCTGCAGCCAGCAACGGGGAGAAATTTAAGAAAAATCACTTCAGGGCTTTTAGACTGTGTGAACAGGAAATTGATCACAGTGACAGAACAGTCTTTAGAGGGAGAAGCTTGTTTTGGGAAGAGATTAGGGTTTTAGTGTTAGATATGTTAACTGTGAGATGGGGTATGGACATTTGAATGGTACACAATAGGCAGAATCTGTAAGGATTCTATAAAGAATTCAGGTCTGTATTTTTAGATATGAAAATAATTAGCTTGCAAGGAAAATTCATTAGTATGTGAAATGACTTTTTCTGTGCAGAGCACTTTCGATATAACTATTCATATTTAGCAATATTTTATCTATTTAAACAGGAGTATGGCACTCTCAGTGGACATCAAGATTATTATTATTTCTGTCTTTCTATGTGGAGGTCAGCCAATAAGCATTTATTAAGCATCTACTATGAATCAAACACTGTGCTAAGAGTTTAGAGTACAGACATCAAAACTGTGCTCACAAGGAATTCTTAGTCTAATGGAGGAAACAACATGAAAAACTCTGCATGCAAATTAATATTATATATGTGTATACTAATATGTACACACATATGTATCATGTATATACATACAAATGTATTTCTGTGCAGTATATGTGTGTATGTGTATGTACATATATAAGTATGTATAGATATTTATCTATGAAAATTTGAAGTAATCAACAGAGAGAAGATACTAACATTAAGAAGGATCAATACAAAGTGAAACTTTAGCTGAGGTCTGAAGGAATCCAAGGACACCAGGAAGTAGAGATGACAGGAGAGAGTAGTCCAAGTGTGGGGATGGCTTGAAAAAATGCTTGGAGTATCAAGTACAAGGAACAGCGAGGAGGTCATTGTCGCTAAGTAGAAGTGCATATGGTAAAGTATAGGAAAACTTGAAAGGTATGAAGCAGTTAAGTTATGAAGACCTTTAATGCCAGACAGAAGAGTATCTGCATGGCACTGTCAATGGACTGCTGGGTCTAGAATCAGGAAGACCTGAGTTCAAGTCCAATATTAGCTGTGTGATCATGCACAAGTAACTCACCCATTTGCCTCAGTTTTCTCATACGTAAAATGAACTGGAGAAGGAAATGGCAAACAAGTACCATATATTTGCCAAGAAAACATTAAATGGGATCACAAGGAATCTAACACAACTGAAAACAATAATGACTGAGCACCAAAAACAACAATACCTGACAATTTTAAAATTGATCCTGGAGGTCCTAGGGAGCCACTACTGGACTTCATGCACTACAAGAAGTGACGTAGTCAGAGCTTCACTTTAGGAAGACTCATTTGATAGCTGAGTGGAGGATGGACAGGAAAGAGGAAACCAATCAGCAGGGTATTGTAAAAGTCCATGAATGAGGTAATTAAGAACTGTACAAGGGGAGTGAGCATCAGAAGATAGAAAGGGTTGTATATGAAGGAAGTAAATAAAATCAATACGACTCAGTAATCGATTGAATATATGGGGGTTGAGAAAGAAGAGTCAAGGATGATGCCTATGTTTCTGTGTTTCACACCTAGGTAAAAAGGAGAATGATGGTGCTTTTGAGATTGATAGGAAAATTCCAAAGTTGATGAATTCCTTTTCAGTTACACTGATTTTAAGATATTTATAGGACATCTTATTTGAGATATCTAATGGACAACTGGAGATGTAAGATTAGAAGTCAGCAGAGAGGTTAGAGATGGAGAAGTGGATTGAGATACATCTGCAAAGAGGTGGCAAATGAAAAAAGATCTACTTAGAATGAGAGGACTTTGATTCAAACTCCATCTCTGACACTTATAGCCTTTGATACCTTGGACCAGTCATTTCTTCTGGAGGGAGGTATATCAAGTTTTAATGGCAGCTGCAGTGGGAACCAGAGGAAAGTATGGAAATCTCAAGCCAGAACCACCTTGTAGTAAAGATATTATCTGTATGGGCAAAGGGACAAGGATCACATATGACAGTCAGGAAACATAGAGATTATCTGATCACTTCTAAGTTTAAAGTAGGATCCCTTGTAGAATTGTGTCTATGTAGTGATGAGAAGGCAATTCAGTTGTGGTGTACTAAAAGAAGCAAGACAGTAAGGTCAGTGCCTAGGCTAGAGTGCAAAATCCACTAGATGTTTGTTCAAGCATAACTGAGAACTGCCAGCTTTTCGTCTGGCTCCTTCACATAGGTCTCAGTAGTTCCTAAAACATCACTTCTCCTATGAGACTTTTGTGTGAGGCCTTGGGAAGGGATTCCGGGGTTCATTTGACATTCCTTCTTAATCAGAAACCCTGTTCTTTTTCTTAGTGGAGGAAGGGAGGCAGGTAACTAATAGACTGTTAGACTGGTTGGCTCTGAATAAAACAGTTAAGGTTTTCTGCTTAGTTGTCATCCTTCGGTCACAAAATGACAGCACCATAATAAAGTCAAGGTTTAGTGTGTCCAAGGTGGCTGATCAGACCAATATGAGCTTGGAATGCTCTACCACACATTGGGCACAGGCAGTCCATGTGAGCATTTGGAGTGCATTATCCAAATTTGTGCATCCTACATTTCCTTTTTGCCATTTCAATTCTGCTTTGCTCTGCGAGAACAGTACCCTTTGATGCAGGCACGCCATGCTGAGTAGTCCTGTGTCAGTGTCTCCCACGTCACACAATCAAATCCAAAGTTCTTGAGAAAGACCTTGAGAATGTTTTTGCATTGCTTCTTCTGACCACCATGTGATTGCCTGTCCCATGCAGGTTCTTGACAAAATAGTTTTTTTGGAATTCGTACATTTTGCATTCAAACAACATGGACAGCTCTTCGGAGTTGTGTTCTCTGAGGCACAGTTTGAATGCTTGATGGTTTAGATGGAGCGAGGAGCTCATTGTCTGATACTTTATCTTGCCAGGTGATCTTCAGGATCTTCCTAAGACAGTTCAAATGGAAACAATTCAGTTTCCTGACATGGCTCTAGTAGACTGTCCATGTTTCACAGGCATACAGCAATGAGGTCAGCCAAATGACTCTGTAAACCTCCAGTTTGATAGTAAGTCTTAATACCTTTCCTCTCATACTTTTCTCTGGAGCCTCTCAAACAACGAGCTAGCTCTGGCAATGTGTGTGTGAACCCCAGTGCAATGTGCATATCCCTGAAAAGTACACTACCAATGTAAGTGAACTTATCCACAGTGTTCAAAACTTCTCCATTTGTTATAACCAATGGTTCCACAAATGGATGGTGTGGTGGTGACTAATGGAGCACCTGTGTTTTCTTGGTGTTAATTATTAGGCCAAAATTAGCACTGGCAGCACAGAATTAACTGTTCCATACTTTGTTTCATCTCAGCTTCAGAGGCTGGATTGAGGGAACAATCATTTGCAAAAAAAAAATCATGCCCCAACTCTCCTTCCACTTTGGTCTTGGTTTGTAGCTGACCTTGATGCCATGTTCATCCTCTTTGAAGGCATTTGACCACATGGTTGAAAACATCCTCCTAAAAAGCATGGGAGCAAGCACACAGCCTTGTTTCACTCCACTGGTGACTGGGAAGGCATGACAGTATTGTCTACTATCCAGAATCTGGGCAAACATTCCATCACAAAATTGATGTTCTCTGGGCAACCAAATTTTGACATAATTTTCCATAAGCCCTCATGACTAACAGTGTCAAAGACCTTGGTCAGATCTACAAACTTTGTGTACAAACCTCTGTTTTGCTCCTGGCATTTCTCCTGGAATTATAGGGAAGCAAGCACCATATTGACTGTTCTTCAGCTCTTTCTGAAGTCACACTGGCTCTCAGGTGGATAACTATCTTCCAAGTGAAAGGTCAACCTATTTAAGAGGACTCTTTACTAAAAGAGAGATCCCCCTGTGATTGTCACAGGACAATCTATTTCCTTTACCTTTATAGAGACAGACAATGGAGGCATCCTGGAACTCCTGGGGTATAACCTCCTCTTGCCATATAACCTGGAAAATTTCAGTCAGCTTTTGTATGAACAATGGTCCCCCTACCTTGTAAATTTCATTGGAATAGAATCAGCACCCGTTGCTTTGCCACATAAAAAGAGCCTAATGGCACTCAAAACCTCTTCTTCAGTTGGAAGTTCAGCTAAGCATGGAATGAGTTCAACCTGAGGTAAATGGCAAATGACCTTAGTGTTGATTGATGATGTTCTGTTGAGAATACTATGTAAGTGTTCAGTCCATCTCTTTAGGATCATGTCCTTATCACTATTCAATGTGGCTCCATCACCACTGAGTAGTTGTGATGCACCATAGGTTTTTGGTCCATAAAGAGCTTTCAGGGAATCATAAAAGCACTTTTGATTGTTACTATCAGCATAAAACTGAAGTTCATCTGTCTTCTTACTGAGCCAGGAATCCTGCATCTCTCTAAGTTTTGCTTGTACTTATTCTTGATGGAATTCAATCCTGCCTTCTTAGAGATGGATGATCTATCCTTCTGGTAAATCCTGTGGAGTCATCGTTTATCATTTAGCAGTTTCTGAATTTCCCCATCATTTTCATCAAGCCACTCTTGGTGTATGTGAGTGTTCTGACCCAAATAAACAAATGTAGGGCTGTACATCAAATCTCTGAAAACTACCTACTCCTTTTCTGCTCCAGTGTTGCCAACTGTGTGCTAGCTCAACTTTCCATGCAAGTTAGCAAAAAGCTGTTCATGGTCAGAGAAGATCTCTAATTTGTGGACATTAATTCTTCTAGTAGTCATTTTGCCTTGGGGTTGGCACTTTTCATGAATGAAAATATTTAGCTTGGAAAGGATAAGTCTATGATCAGTCAAACACTCTGCACCACATATTGCCTTCATCACTCAGACACGTTGTCTGTCTCTTCTCCTTAAAATTACCTTTTCTATTAGATGCCAATATTTGCTGCAAGGGTGGATTCATGAAGTTTGATTGTGTTTACTTAAATGGGAAACAGTATTGATGATGAGAAGGTCAGGTGACCCACAAGTCTTCAGCAGTAAATGACCAATGCTGTTGCTGTTTCCAACTCTGTTCCTCCCTGGCATTACCTGTCCAGTCTGGTACTCTGAGCCTACTCTAGCATTAAAGTCACCCAGAATTATGAACTTGTTTTCTTTTGGCACATTGATGATAAGGGTCTCTAGGTCTTCATAAAATTTTCCTTTGAACTCATCAGACTTTTCATGGTGGGAGCACAGGCACTGATGATGGTGGCATGGTATTTTACTGCAAACGGCAATCTCATTGTCATGAGGCTGTCATTCATTCCTTTTGGCAGGCATACCAGCTTGTTGACTAGATTAGTTTTGATTACAAAACCTATGCCAGCTTCACAGTGCTCACCTTCACTGCAGTCACTCCAGAAAAAATGTATATGCAGCTCCAACTTCAGTAAGCTGACCTTTATTTGCCAGCCTTGTTTCACTCAGGGCTGCTATTTGTATGTGATATCTCTTGAGTTCTCTTGCAACAAGAAAAGTTCATCTCTCAAGTCTACTGGACTTTGTGTTGTCTATAAGTATGTGTGCATTCCATGTGTCAGTGGTGAGTGGAATCATCTTTACAGATGGTTTTGTACATTTTGCACATTTTTTTGTGTTTCGAGCACAGAGTGGTATTTCCTGTCTGCTGTGATAATCAGGTCAGGGTTGAGTAAGCAATTTTAGGGCACTTTTTCTAGTCCCCTTCTTCACATCAGGAGGTGAGCACTGTGATCTTTGAAAGGCTGCTCAGACACTCAGGGGGCTGCTAGATCCCATTGCTGCTTCCAGCGAGAAACAACCTTATGGCCTGGGCCTCCTTGTGCAGGGTTGTGACTACAGCTCCCAGTGTGCCCACACTTGCTGCTTCATCATTTGCCTTCCACCACAGGACTTTGAGGCATAATAATAAAATACTATAGGTGATATCTTTTGATTCATGTGTGAATTGGATTTAAGTGAGGCAGAGCTGCACGAAGTCATCAGCCTAATTCTCTCCTTCAGAGTTATCATAGTCCAGTGGCAGGACAGAGTCAAGATGGCTAGTGATGGCACAGGATGCAGTGGATGACCTTGGCATCTTTGATGTCTAACTAAGTTCTAAGTGATCCACATTACCTGCTTCAGCTGCCTTCATGGCCATTGCAACACCCATTCCAACAGAGGAAGTCTTCACATGCTTGGGGGAGACATGCTCCTAATTCACTAATGGGTTTGAGACCTCTTGGTTACCTTCAACCTGGTTTGGTCCATCTGCAGAACATGGATGTTGTGTATGCTGCAGCTTCTTGGAGCCATAGGTGGGAGTTGGGTGGAACAGGTGTCCTAAGGACTTTTGATATCCTAAGGCTTTCTACTACTGTTACAGAAGGGGACTTCTTCCTGAGCAAAAGGTCTTATTCCTGAAGCAAACAACTTACCTTCTTCCAAACTCTTAGGAGTAGAAGGTTGTGATTTCAGTCCAAAGAGATTAAAAGAAAAAAAAAAAAGGTTTAACCAAAGAAGTTAAAAGACAAAAAAGCCAAAATTTTGTTCCTCAGGTGTATATGAAACAGATTTCATCTTGATGGCTGTCTCCATTGTTCATCACATGGATTGCAGGAGATTGATTACTCTTGCATATCTTTATATATGTCTATGCTATCTCTCTCTATACATATATACATGTATCTATCAATATATCTTTATTAATGTGTATATTTATATGTGCATATGTATATGTTATATGTAAGCAATTCTATATCTGTAAGCACACATATATATGTATATATACATATATGCATATACACATAAACATTGTGTGTGTGTGTATGTGTATGTATGTGTGTATGTATAGTGATTTCTACAAGGGCAAGATTCCATTGAGTCCAAAACCAGGAAGGAGGATAAAGTTCAAGTCTGGAGACCGGATGTTTTCTAAATTATCAAAATTCTATAGTACAGGGAAAAATAAACTCTTACTGTCTTCTAGAAAAGGAGGTAATTTATCAATGTCATTAGCCCATTTCTCTCACATCTACTCTTTCCTCTTTCACTTTTCCCCTTGTTCAGTCTTTTATTTATGGGCAAAGTGACATAGTGCTGAATCATTCTGTAAGCAAAAAGTTAATATGCACTAAGATCCTGATCTGTGATGGACATAACACAGGTCAGTCCACTGGTGGTTTAGGTCTGATGTTGAAAAGAAATGAGATGCTCATGGATAATTCAAATATTCACAATGGAGCTTACATAGCTTCAGTAAGTACACATTGTTTTTCCAATTGACTGAAGCTTCCCTGCCTTCTAGTGGCCCATTGTGGTCCACTAGCCAAAAATCAGAAAGAGGGTGGACTTCCTTTTGTCTTCTTATGCTTGGGTGAATAGGAAGTGCTGTTAATGGCTCAAGTCTATAGTCTGACAAGTTAATTAAGTTTTGAAGATACCTTCTAAGGAAAACCTAACCTAATTTGCTTCCATGACAGGCTTCATCAAACACATCTATCACATATGCTTTCTATAATTTAAAATTTAAGTTTTCAGAGGGTCTAAAAAGGATCACAAATAAGACAGCTTTGAATATTGCCTATTAAATTTGTTACATATTTTTAAATTAAAAAAAATGCTCTACTTCATAGAGATGGACGATTTTAAGTACAAACATTTTTTAAGGTAGCCTGTGTATATGGACATATTCATTTTGTTTGGTGTTTATAAAGTTCAAAATAAGTAAAAATAGCAGTTATTAAAAAATAACCTTAAGGGGGGGTGGAGTCAAGATGGCGGAGTAGAAAGACTCACGTATGCTAGCTCCGAACCCACAGCCCATGGATTTAATGTAAGAAGAGCTCCCCACAAGTTCTGGATCACTGCAGGATGTGCAGAAACACAGTGGAAGAGATTTCTGTTCCAGAGAGCCCTGGAGAGCCATTCTTAGGGTCCGTCACACCCCAGAAAACAGAGTCCACCCCTGCGATGCCCTGGCCGCGGCCCCAGAGGAGCAGATCTGAGCAGGCTTCAGGGATGGAATCTCCGGCAGCCGGGAAAGTCCCTCCGCCCACAGACGCTACAGGTCAGTGAGAGAGATATCTGGGCTGGCTGAGAGGGGCACAGGGTGTCTCCATGGCTTGGGCCCCCTCGGGAGGAAGCGGCAGAGGCAGAGGCAGGGGCAGCAGTGGCGGCCCCTGGGACTCCCTGAGCAGGTGGAATCTTCACTACTGAAGGTCTCTGCATAAACCACCTGAAGGAGCTGAGACTTGGAGGTGGCCCTGTCCCCACCCACTCCATTACTGAAGGTCTCTGCATAAAGCCCCTGAGGGAACTGAGCCTGGGAGATGGCCCTGCCCCCACCCCAGCACCAGAACTTAAGCTCGCATTGAATAGCAGCCCTGCCTGCCCCAGAAAGCCCATTTGAATCTCAGACCTCAAGCACTAGCTGGGCAGATCTAGGCGGGGGTGGACAGGAATCTCAGAAGTCAAGTAACTGACTGGGAAAATTCCCAGAAAAGGAAAGAAAAATAAGACTATAGAGAGCTTCTTTAAGCAGGTGCAAATGTTCCCGCCTTTCAATTCTGATGATGAGGAAATATTCTTACCATCAGGGAAAGACATGGAGGGCGGGGCCTCTGTATCCCAGACATCCAAGGGGGATGTCCGGTGGGCTCAGGCCATGGAAGAGCTCAAAAAGGATTTTGAAAAGCAAGTTAGACAGGTGGAGGAAAAACTGGGAAGAGAAATGAGAGAGATGCAAGAAAAGCATGACAAACGGGTCAATACCTTGGTAAAAGAGACCCAAAAAAATGCTGAAGAAAATAACACCTTGAAAAACAGGCTCACTCAATTGGCAAAAGAGGTTCAAAAAGCCAATGAGGAGAAGAATGCTTTCAAAAGCAAAATTAGCCAAATGGAAAAAGAGGTTCAAAAGCTCACTGAAGAGAATAGTTCTTTCAAAATTAGAATGGAACAGATGGAGTCTAATGACTTTCTGAGAAACCAAGAAATCATAAAACAAAACCAAAAGAATGAAAAAATGGAAGAGAATGTGAAATATCTCATGGGAAAAACAACTGACCTGGAAAATAGATCCAGGAGAGACAATTTAAAAATTATGGGATTACCTGAAAGCCATGATCAAAAAAAGAGCCTAGACATCATCTTCCATGAAATTATCAAGGAAAACTGCCCTGATATTCTACAACCAGAGGGCAAAATAAGTATTGAAAGAATCCATCAATCACCGCCTGAAAGAGATCCAAAAAGAGAAACTCCTAGGAACAATGTGGCCAAATTCCAGAACTCCCAGGTCAAGGAGAAAATCTTGCAAGCAGCTAGAAAGAAATAATTCCAGTATTGTGGAAATAAAATCAGGATAACTCAAGATCTAGCAGCTTCTACATTAAGGGATCGAAGGAAGTGGAATAGATATTCCAAAAGTCAAAGGAACTAGGACTCAAACAAAGAATCACCTACCCAGCAAAACTGAGTATAATACTTCAGGGGAAAATATGGTCTTTCAATGAAACCGAGGACTTTCAAGCATTCTTGATGAAAAGACCAGAGCTGAAAAGAAAATTTGACTTTCAAACACAAGAATGAGAAGAAGCATGACAAAGTAAACAGCAAAGAGAAGTCATAAGGGACTTACCAAAAGTGAACTGTTTACATTCCTACATGGAAAGTCAATATTTGTAACTCTTAAAACTTTTCAGTATCTGGGTAGTTGATGGGATTACACACACACATACACACACATGTACATGCATGCATGCACACACACATACACACATGCATGCACATACAGAGACAGAGAGCACAGAGTGAATTGAATAGGATGGGAGCATATCTTAAAAGAAATTAAGGTAAATGGTGAGAGAGAAATGTAGGGGGAGGAAAGAGGGTGAAATGGAATGGGGTAAATTATATGTCATTTAAGAGGCAAGCAGGAGACTTTTTAGTGGAGGGAAAAAGAGGAGAGCTGAGAAAAAAAAAAAACAAGAAGTTTACCCTTATCACATTTGACTAAAGGAAGGGATAAAATGCACACTCATTTTGGTATGAAAACCTATCTTGCAGTACAGGAAAGTGGGGGAGAAGGAGATAAGCAAGGGGAGAGGATGATGGAAGGGAGGGCAATGGGAGGAGGGAGCAATTTGAAGTCAACACTCGGGGAGGGACAGGATCAAAAGACAGAATAGAAACAATGAGGGGCAGGATAGGATGGAGAGTAATTCAGTTAGTCTTATACAGCACGACTATTATGGAAGTCATTTGCAAAACTACACAGATAGGGCCTATATTGAATTGCCTGCCTTCCTAAAGGGAATGGGTGGGGAGGGAGGGATGGGGAGAATTTGGAACTCAAAGTTTTAGGAACAACTGTTTAGTATTGTTGTTGCTACTAGGAAATAAGACCTACAGTTAATGAGGAATAGAAAGTCATCTGGCCCTACAGGACAAAAGAGAAGATGGGGACAAGAGAAGGGAGGGATGATAGAAGAGAGGGCAGATTGGACATAGGGAAAATTAGATTGCTCGGTGTATTGGGGTGGGGGGAGGGGATAAAAGGGGAGAAAATTTGGAACCCAAAATTTTGTGAAAATGAATGTAAAAGTTTAAATAGATTTTTACCAAAAATAAATAAATAAATAAAAATAAATGAAAAAAAAATAACCTTAAAGGAACATGGAGAATATCAGTTTATATTACAATCCAGGGCCACTCCTGGAGCTTCAGTGATCTGCTTTATTTTACCTACCAGATCCAGACCAAACAGAGAATTTGTAGAAAGTATAGAAAGAGCTGAAGCTTAGTATATCTATGAACCCCAGATATACAAAGAATAATGTGGCCTTTGGTTTGAAAGACAGAAGAAGAAAGAGGGAGAGAGGGAGAGAGACAGATACAGAGAGAAAAAGAGATAAAGACATAAAGTCAGAGAGAAATAGAGACAGATACAGAAACATAGAGAGCGAGAGTCAGAAATGGAGAGAGAATGAAACAGAGAGGCAGAAAGGGAAAGAAACAAAGACAGACAGAAACAGAGATAGAGGAAGAGAGAGAGGGCAAACACCCAAGCCCTCTTTGCTTCTTTCTACAGATCCCCATATCCTGGTAATGTTGACTGAGTCCACAGAAATCATTTGGAGACATCTGAGAGAAGAAGAGCTGACAGGTCATGAAAGTCTCCAGAATACAAATGCCTATAACTTCTATTTAGCAGTCATCATATTAAAAAAAGCGTCATTTCCATGCCATTGCCTTCATTTTGAATCCCTACTCATCAACACAATTACTCTCTTTTTGACTGAACAATCTTGGTTCTTTCACTCATTTCAGATCCTTGAATATCACTATACTGGACTCATTCTAGTTTCTGATGTGACCTGACATTTAGGCAATAATCTATTCCTTTACTCCCATTTTCAAGCTTCACCTCCCTTACCCCAAATTAAGATTGTTAAGATTCTCCTCTTGCCATGCCTCCCATCCTCCAAATCATAGCAGTATGTATATTTGTTTGTGGTAGGGGTGGAGGTGTGCATGAGAGTATGTTCTTACCCTTGTCTTGGGTGAAAAATGATATTTTATCATATCCTTGTCACTGCATTTACTCCAACCAAGTCAAGTGTTATCAGACTAATAGGTCTCTAGTGTCATTGACAAAGAGTCCACATTTTTAATGGCTCTTGAGAAAAGGGCTGCATGAGCACTTACGTCTTCAGTTGTTGCCTTTGTGCTGTTGTCACTAGGCCTGTTCCTCTCTGGATTATCTTTGTTGGGTATATAATTCCTCTAGAAGCTTTACTCTTCAGAAATAACGACCTATTCCTTTGGGTTTGCTTCTTTCTGGGTACATCATTCCATTGGAATCTATTGGCTTCAAGTCTGCTCATTCATTTCTTAAGGGACCACTAAGCCATCTAAGTTCCAATCTACTATAATATATTGACTAAAATCTCTACCTGATAAGGGCAGTCTGGCAGTCTGATAGTCATAGCCAATTATATTCAGCTAACTGAAATCAGGCAGAAATATAGCTACTTCAAGCAGTATAGCTACTTCAATAACTAGTAAGACTCCAAAGCAAAGTAATAATTACTTAAAACAATCAAGATAAAACAGATTTTTAACAAGATTTGGGAGTTCTCAGAACACTTTACTGACTAATTCTTTGAGAAAGACATTTCAGTAAAATAAAGGGGGAAAAATAAAAGGGGAAAGGAGATGGATAGTATAATCTCAAAGTGAAAATCAATGGGAAAAAAAGATTTAAAATACCACGCTAAATCCAGTATAATGGCAAAATGTTCTAAAATGTTAAATCCAATACTGGATAAGGGGAAACAGGCAGAAATACATTGCTAGTGGAACTGTACACAAGCTAAAACACTTTGGAGAAAGAAATATAACAATATACAATTATTTAGAAAACAGAATACCTTTTGACTGAATGATTTCTACTGCCACAAATCTAAAAAAATCAAATGATAAATGGATTTTAGGCATGAAATGTAATTATAATTGTTCTATTTATAGTAGCAGAAAATAGACAAAAGTCCATGTGGAAAACAATTGAGCACTGTCTGCATAAAGTATAAAAACGTTAATAAAATATATAGAATCAGGAAAAGAAATATGGAAAGACTTATGTGAGGTGGAGAAGAAAAAAACTGTAGAAGCATAACCATGTACCTTTTAACTGAAAAGATGGAAGAGCAAAAGCAAATTTGATAGAAATTAATATGTAAAGGTGGAAAGAAAAACAGGACAAAAATATTTTCTTGCCAATTTGTGAATTCATTTATTTTTCTTTCTGAAACCTACAGATTTGGATTGGATTTTATTCCCCTGTTACTTTAGTTTGATCATTTCCATCAGTCATCATTAAATTTTTAATTAAAATTAATGTTGTTAACATAAGAATAATGCACAAAAGCTCTATGACTTGGAGGTATAGTACTGTGAAAGAATGCTGACTTAGTTCTAAATATTATCTCTGACAATTCCTAGCTATGTGACCGTGGACAACTCATGGGCCTCTGTTTCATTGTATGTAAAATGAGTGGTTGGGACTAAATGACCTTTGAGATTCCTTCTAATTTCAGAGATCTATGATTTTTTCATTACCTCAGTATAGAAAACTCCTAATGAAACAACTTCCTATGCCAGTGTTGCTCAGTTGTTTCAGTTGTGTCCAATTCTTCATGACCCCATTTGGGGTTTTCATGACAAGATATTGAAGTGTTTTGGCATTCCCTTCTCCAGATCATTTTACATATGAGATAACTAAGGGACACAAGGATAAGTGGCTTCCCCAAGGTTATACAATAAGTGTCTAAGGCCAGATTTTAACTCAGGAAAATGAACTCAGTGCCACCTACCTGCCCCTCTTCTACCAATACAGATCACAAATGATCTAAGACCTTGATTTAAAGAGTTGCCTAAGGTACACTGAGGTTCAGTAATTTGCCCATAATTGGGCAATTATCATCAAAAGGATTTGAATCCAGGTCTTTCTTTCTACCACATTTTCTTTAATTTAACATGTTGATTCTGATATAATGTATGATATTATTTATATGATTATAATAAACACTAGGGCAGAGTACTTTTCATAATCATAAACTTCTCCAAAAGTCAAAAAAAAGAAACCCAAAACCACAACCGTTATTCTAATTATGTCTTCTCTTGGCAATGCTGTATAGTTGTGAATCTGAGAACACCAAAATCAATGAACATGTGGATGACCCAAAAGGCAATGGAAAGATGTGTGGTCAATGAAGGTATGCTGTACTATATTGCTATTTATGACTAACCCAGAAGTAGTTTAAAAGACATCATTGAATAAATGTATGATTTTTATGTATGTATTTCTCTATGTTTATATTTATTTATTTATTTTGGCAAAACTGAAGGACAAGAAATGGGGAGCCCAAATGTTGTACTGATATACTCAAAATCAAATAAAAGTAAAGACTTCTTCCAATACAATGAGTTGATCTTGAAATAATGGGATTATGTTCATAAGAACTACACAGGCATAGATTAGTTATAGTGAGTAGCAGTGGGAAGGAACATTCTCCCTGATGTTGTGAATTTTATTTACCTTTGTCAGTGATAGATCATAGATAGATTGAAGTGATGAAGTTGATTATTATCATGTTTGCCATATATGTTTCATTTAGAGTCACTTGGATTGGAGGCCTTATAGGCAACTGAAATGAGACCTGAATGACTTAGCATAGGAATAAAAACTCTCTCTTCATTGCTTCTTCTGTTCATGGAAAAATGAAGATAATGGTTTAGCATCATTTCTACTTAGTCCTGGATCAGGACCATGGGGTACCAGAGAGTAATGAGAAGTATTTCAGCTCTGACTTACTAGAGCAAACCCAAGAATCTTTGCTACAGTCTACCCCATGATGCCTAGAAGAAGAAAAGACTGAAGGAAGGTAAATTATGATTTCTGAATGTATGGAAAGTTAATTCACTAAACATCTATTTGAGTTTTCCATTGAGGATAAAACATAGGGATTGAAATTTAATTCATAGGAAAAATCTTAGAATTTCTTTGCGGTAATACTAATATATCTAAAATCTCAAGACTTTGAAACTTTATTTTTTTATAGCAATCTTTCTAAGATAACTTCATTGGAAGAAGTATGGACATGCTTTACGTAAACCTGTTTGCTTCCCTTTTAGGTTCCATTATTAGTTAATAAGTCCCTTTGGGGCAGATACTATGCTCATTTCTGTATCTTTCAAAAAAAACCTAGCATGGCGCCTTGTGTAGACACCAGTTGAATGAATGACCTGCAAAATGATCTTTAACAAACTTTCAAATAGTAATTGTCCAAAGACTATAATCATTGTTTAATTATTATAAGTTCTCATCTGATTAGAAGTACATAAATATAACTTAGTGGCTTTTTAGATTGAAACAGTTAATTTTACAAAGATCACTCATTTGTTTCATTTATCTAGTTTTGGAATTATTTAAAAACATGATTTCCATCCACCTCACATAGTTGACATTCTTTGTATTTTATTGTTTTTTGTATATACATAGTCTCCTTCTTTCTCTAATTATATGTAAGCGTCACAAGACCAGAAAACATGTGTGAGTAATTTTTTCTCTCATCACCAAACAGAGGGATTGGCACATGGAAAAGGCTGAACAGCTATTGATCAAAGTTGTTGTAATAGAAAGACTGGAGACTTACAATGTTTTATCCTCATAAAGTCTTTTTTTTTTAAGTTAAAAGTCTAGCAAAATAAATGACATAAAGTTTTCTTTCGTATATGTCCTTTTCTATTTCTAAGTCAAATAGTGCATGGTAACTTTAAAAAAATGAATAATCATGTCTCGTGCTGAACTTGAATGGGTATGAGATAATGGACTCTCTAATTTCTTCTCATGTTTGGCAATTAGTACAGGGGAAAGGTTCAAGAGTATTAGATGAGCACTGGACACAGTGGATGGGGCAAGTAATGTAGCAAGACAGGGTCACTTTAAAACATTACCCAGAGAGAAAAATGAACACTAGTTCATTTAAATCAAACTGAACAGACAAAGAAAGGTGAGAAAAAAGACAATGGATATATAGCCTGGCTACTGTAAAAATTGAGGGCATTCACTAACAGTACAAAAGACTCAATGAGTAACTGAACCAAATGTTTCTTTGACTTAAACTCTCATAGATACAAATTTTATATGTCCAGGAAATCAATGGGATACCAAGGTGGTATTTTCAGTACTGATTTCCTAGCTCTCCCCTTCCAGTAGAGAAAAGTGTTGAAATGTCCCATCACTGGTGGCTTTGTGATTAGAGATGGACATTTTCCATGGAAATTGAGGAATCAGATCCTGTCATCATGGGTTGATTAGCTGAATGCCAACCACACATGGGCATTTGGAAATAAAAGGCAGTGAGAGTTATCCAAAGAATTAGAATCAACAGAAACCAGAGATAATCTTGCTGAATTTAATTCAGTAGATTTGAACATAGAACAAAGAGATCAAGGAGTTTTTGAAGACCTAGAAGGACTCACTGTGGGCTTTATTATTTCAACTTTTTTCATGTGAACTTTAACTGTCCAACTTTAAGAAAAGCACTTAAACTAATAGCACAACATGACAATTAAATGATATTTATACGTAATTGTGAAGAACAGAAGAGAATTATTTCCATTATCACCAAAAAAAGAGATTAAAGTCAATATTTCTTTTTCTAAATAGAAAAAAGCAACAACAACATTTAGATGAATGTTTTAGGAATATATTTTCTGGTAATGTGATATGTATACACACACACACACACATATATATATATATATTATATATACATATATATATATAATTGAAAAACAAAACATATGACTACTACTGAACCTCTCTGGCTACATTTACATCATTAGAAACACAACTACAAAGCCAAGAATTTTAAATATGGCAAGGTTAATAAGTAATTAAATCTATCTCCCTCACAGAGATTTGTATCTCAAAATATTCTTTTCTCTGACAATTTAAGAAAAAAAATTAATATAGTGACTCAACAACTCAACAAATATTTATTACTTATCTACTACAAGGACAGCCCTCAGAACTGATACCATATCATGGTGTGGAGGTGAGTTGTATCTCAAAAGCTATGCTAGTAGAGTACAGAATCTGGCAAGTATCTACCATGTTCTGAAAGCTTTGAGTATGGTCCCAATGACAGACTTTGTCTATTGGCCAAGGACCAGTTTAGCTAATTTTGGAAAAACTCATAATCAGAAGGTTGGCTAGTAAGTGTTGAATTCTTTGGCCAAAAAAATTCTTGAAATAAAGAAAAAAAATTAAAATATTCCACAATTTTGCTTGCCCACATCCTTTGTTGGTAGTGGTGTTGAAAGAGAAATGGAAAAAGCAAAGATATTAAGAATAACCCAATTTTTATAAATCATTTCCTAAAGCAATAATTGACCCACTGTTATCATAAATCAAGATTAATTTTTAATCTAGGTTCCATGAACTTTAAAAAGATGTGAAAACTGCCTTTCAATATAATTTATTTTTTCCTATAAAATCATATGGATTTTATTCTATGAATTTAAAAATATTGTGAGAACATTCACAGGCTGCACTAGACTGTCAGAAGGGTCTGCCACACACATACCCACACACACACACACACACACACACACATACACACACACACACACACACAGAAAAATAAATCTGCTAAGAATCCCCATTCTAAGTTATGTGTTCTTAGCACACAATGGGGGTTCTTAGCAGATTTATTTTTCTGTGTGTGTGTGTGTGTGTGTGTGTGTGTGTGTTTTTCCCTTGGGAACTCTTTCAGTTGATGATCAATGGATTTTTTTGTTTCTATTTTACCTTCTTATTCTAGAATTTAAGGACAATTTTCCTTAATAATTTCTTGTGGTATTATATTCAGATACTTTAAATACTCCAAGGAACAACCATTTTTAGCCAACGTTATGGTGAAACTTGCATATATTAACACTATGTTCTTGTTTTGAATGCTATTAGAAAATATAAAAAAATTTACATTAATTGAAAATATAATGGGGCAGAGACAAGATGGTGGAGAGAGAGCAACTACTCACCTAAGCTCTTACACAAACTACTTCAAATACCTCTGAAAAGAGAATCTGACCAAATTTTGGAGGTGCAGAATCCAATAGGAGAAAGACTGTGGCAGAGTCACAGACCAGGACACACTGGAAGGTGGATGGGAAGGATCTGTTCTGCAGGGGTGAGCCCAAAGCACAGCATGTCTAGCCATAGCTGCACTGCCAAGCAGGAAACCCCTGGGGTAGTTGAAGGTGAATAAAACTCTGGATAATGTAGACATGGCAGATCTCTGGAGAAAACTGAATGAGGATAGAAAGGAATATACGGTTTTCTCAGCAGAACATGGCACATGTACAAAAATTAACCATGTTCTAGGGCATAAAATTCTCACAATCCAGTGCAGAAAGGCAGAGATAGTCAATGCATCTTTCGCAGATCATAATGCAATAAACATTATATGGAATAAAAGGCCATGGAAAGACAAACCAAAAATTAATTGGAAACTAAATAATACTGAAGAAGCAGTGGATTAAAAAGCAAATCATAGGAACAATCAATAACTTCATTGAAGAGAAGGACAGTAATGGCACAACCTACCAAATCTTATGGCACACTGCAAAAGGAGTTCCTAGGGGAAGTTTTATATTTTTGAATGCTTACATGTGTGTGTTCATACTTCATTGCTGAAGAAGACCATTCCATCAGAGAAATGATGACATGACTTGCACTTAACTGTTTTGAGTGAGGGAGGGCTCTGCAGGTCACCAGACTCACTTCTCCTCCAGAGCATCTGAATCCAGTGACCAGATGTTCATCAGGATGACTGGAGATGACCCAGGATGAGGCAGTTGGGGTTAAGTGACTTGGCCAAGGTCACCCAGCTAGGGAGTGTCAAGTGTCTGAGGTGAGATTTGAGCTCAATTCCTCCTGACTCCTGTACTGGTGCTCTATCAATTGCACCGACTAGCTACCTAATGCTTACATGAATAAAATAGAGAAAGAGGAGATCAATGACTTGGGTATGCAGGTGAAAAAGCTAGAAAAAGAACAAATTGAAAATCCTCAAGTAAATACCAAATTAAGAATACTGGAAACCAAAGGAGAGATTAATAAAATTGAAATTATGAAAACTATTGAACTAATAAATAAAACTAATAGTTGTTTTTATGAAAAAAACTAATAAAATTGATAAACCTTTGGTGAATTTTATTTAAAAAAGGAAAGAGGAAAACCAAATTACCAATATCAAAAATGAAAGGGGTGAACTCACTGCCAATATGGAATAAACTAAATAATAATTATAAATTACTTTGCCCAACGTTATGCCCATAAATTCCACAACCTAAATGAGATGGATGAGTGTTTTAAAAAATATAAATTGCTCAGATTAACAGAAGAGGAATTTGAATACTTAAACAACTCCATCTCAGAAAAATAAATTGAACAAACCATCAATGAACTCCCTAGGAAAAAATTATACAGGGCTGGTTGGATTTACAAGGGAATTATATCAAACATTTAAAGAAGAGTTAATTCCAATACTATACAGACTTTTTTAGAAAATTGGGGAAGAAGGAATCCTCCTAAATTCATTTTATGATACAAATATGGTTTTGATTAGTAAACCAGGAAGAGACACAACAGAGAAAATATTATAGGCCAATTTCTCTAATGAATATAAATGCAAAAATTTTACTTAAGATTTTAACAAAAAAGAATACAGCAACTTATCACAAGAATAATACATTATGATCAGGTAAGATTCATACCAGCAATGCAGGGCTGGTTCAGTATTAAGAAAACTATGAGCAATATTGATTATATCAACAACAAAACTAACAGAAACTGCATGATTATCTCAATAGATGCAGAAAAAGCTTTTGACAAAATACAACACCCATTCCTATTAAAAAATCTGGAGAGCACAGAAATAAAGGGGACTTTCCATAAATAAGAAGCAGCATCTACCTAAAACCTTCAACAAGCAATATATGCAATGGAGATAAGCTAGATTCCTTTCCATTAAGATCAGTGGTAAAACAAGGATGTCCATTATCACCACTATTATTCCACATGATACTAGAAATGATAAACAGGAAGACTTCAGAGAGGCCTGGAAAGACTTGCATGATCAGATTCTAAGCGAATGGAGCAGAACCAGGAGAACTTTGTGCACATCAATGACCACGCTGCATGAAAAGTTTTTTTTCTAGTAGACTTGAAACTTCATTGCAATGCAAGGACCTAAAAAAATTCCCAATGGTCTTTTAAAGCAAAATGCCTTCCATGTCCAGAGAAAGAACAATAAAATTCAATTGCAGAATGCAGCAGATCATTTTTTTAATGTTTTACATTTTGGTTTTTCATATGATTCACATTCATTTTAATTCTTCTCCACAGCATGACTATAGTGAAAATGCATTTAATAGGAATATATGTGTAGAACCTCTATAAAATTGTATATTGTCTCGATGAGGGAAGGGGGAGGTGTGGGTAGTGTGGGGAAAAAAATCTAGGTTATATGGTAGCGATTGTGGAACACTGAAAATAAATAAATTTTTTAAAAAAAGAAAAAATAGAAAATATATCTCATAGCCTTCTTTGGAGAGGATTATAAAGGAACAGGATGAGTTAACTTTATCATGGGCCCAAAGTAACTAAGAAGCATTTCATTATGAGATATTTGATTTTCTCACCTTCAAATATCTCATAATGAAATGCTTCTTAGTTACTGAATCATGAAGAGCATAAAAAAGGCCACCCTGAAGATGACAGATTAGTCACTGATATCCATTAGAGAGGATGGTGAAATTCTATGAGAAATTCAATAAGATCTTCCAAAGTAAGGCAATTTACAGCATAATAGATTAGACATAAATGAAATGTTGGATTTAAAGTGGATAAAACATATACTTCAGCTGTAAGAAAAAAGAGAATTCAGGGGAACATAGATTCCACATAAGTCTCACATTTTACACTATACATTATTAGAACTTCACGAAAAGCAAGAAAGAAGGCATTGAATATTGAAAGTACCACACAACCTGAAAATATGTAATTGACCATATTTTATCAGGCAGGAAACTACAGGCTTCTGAAGTTCATCATATCTAATCAGCTATCAATGTGTACAGATCACTGACATATTAGAGAAAAGATAAAAAATTATTACCAAAACAGAAAAAAAGAATAAATATAAGAAAATGATATGGCATTCAATTACAACTGCAAAGTATCCTATTCAAAAAAGCAACTGACACCAAAACAAATGAAATACATACAGCAAAAGCTGTTATCACTGGTTATCACCATTTGTTATTGAAGTTAAAGTAATATATGATTATTATTATAACATAAATTTTATAAAATTCCTGGCCTTAGCCAGAAAACTCTGAATCTCTTTACCAAGAACAGATGTATCAGACAAGTTCAAAATGTGTTAAAAATATTTATAAAGACTAGCAAAGAAAAGTGTTAGAGGAAAACAAGTTTTAAAAAAGATTAATGTTAGCTATAGAAATATTTCAAGATTAAACTGTAACAAAATCAATGGATAAAAAATGGAATATATTGTCAACATATCTATAAGAAGTTAACTTTATCATCAATGACAGCAAGTCTACCACCTTTGCATTCTAACATCTCAATCTTGATACAGTATATGAAACAGTGGAAATGACAATAAAGAAGAAGAAAAATGGAAGAATGGTTGATCCAGGACAAGCAAATATAGGAGAAATATGCCTTGGTGGTAATACTACTTTGAAAGCATTGAGTGTTCTATTTTCAGTTTTCAAAATAGATAAAAGAATGATTCTGAATCACTGGGGAAAAGTACCAGATTATTGTGAGCAAACAAAAAATATTTAATTGACAGTACATCAATAAATACAAACATATTTGACTAAATTCTAATGTTTTTATGAGACAAATTTGTTTATATTTAGAGGGCAGTGTTGTTTAGATACTGAATAAAGTGAGAAGCACATCTTCTATAGGCTCCCTGTCTCTTTTTACGTTGCTTTCTTGGTGCAGGCCTGCTTTCCATCACATCTGTATTATTGACATAGCCTGCTGATTGATGCCCATCCTTAAGTCTCTCCTCACTCCAGTCAGCTGTCTAATTGATCTTCCTGAATCAACTACTCTTCCCAAAGGGAAGGTATGGCCATCTCTCTCTCTTTCTCTCAATACAGCCTAGTGTTTCCTTGTTACCTTCAGGATCAAATTTAAAATCCTGTATTTGCCTTTAAAGAGCTTGAAGACCTTGCCCCTTCTGAACTTTCTTATCATCCAGCACTTTACTCCTTACTGCAGACCTTGTTACCCAGTGACAGTGGTTTCTTTGCCATTCCTCAAATAAGATACTTCATTTCAAAAACATTCTATCTAGGCATTTTTTCTAGTTCTTCTTCATACCTTGACCTTCCTCCCTCCTTATCTTTGTCTTCTAGTTACCCTTAGCTTCATTCAGGTCTTATATAAAATCTCTTCTATAGAATCCTTTTCTCAGGTCTCCTATATCTTAGTGCCTTTCTTCTAAGATTATTTCCAATTCATACTGTTAGTATATAATTATTTGCATGTAGTATCTTCTGCTAGAGTGTGAGCTCCTTAATAGCAAGAGCTGTTATTGTAGTCCTTTTATTTACAGTGATTATTGTAGTTTCTGGCACGTAGTAGGTACTTAATAAATGTTTACTGGCTTGACTTGCAATCAGTAAGTTATTATTGTTCAGCCGTGCCCAACACTTTATGATCCCATGAACCATGACACGTCAGCTTTTTTTATCTTCCACTATTTCCCAAAGTCTAACCAAGTTCATGTTCATTGTTCCATGATACTATCTATCCCTCTCATTCTAGGCCACTGCCTTTTCCTTTTGCCTTCAAACTTTCTCAACCTCAGGGTCTTTTCCAGTGAATATATGGCCAAAGTATTTAACTTTCTAATAAATATTCTGAATTAATTTCTTTAAGTATAGAATTATTTGATCTCCTTGTTGTACAAGGCACCCTTAAAATTCCCCAACAGTATCACAATTCAAAAGTATTGAATCTGGGGCATTAAGTTGCTTTTTTTTTTTTAATAGTCCAACTCGTACAGTCATACACTGCTACTGGAAAAATAAAACCAGTTTTGACTACGTGGATTTTTGTGGGCATATCTCTACTTTTTAGTATGCTGTGCAGATTTGCCTTAACTTTCCTCCCAAGGAGTAAAAAAGCCTTTTAATTTCATGGCTGCAATCACTATCTGCAGTGATCTTTGAGCCTAAGAATATAAAATCTGACACTGCTTCCATTTCTTTTCCCTCTATTTACCATAAAGTGATGGGATCATTTACCATGATCTTAGTTTTTTTTCTTTTTTATGTTAAATTTGAAGCTGTTTTTCACACTGTCCTCTTTCACCTACATCAGTTCTTCACTTGTGATCACTAAAGCCTCTTTTGCTTTCAATTTTATAATTATGGGATCAAAAATAAGGACTTTAAGTTTGTTTTCTTATCTGTTATCTGAAGATAGCAGCTATAGAACTTTCTTCACTTGATGGTTCTGAGGGTCAGGTGATAGACAAAGAGATAGATAGATATAGTACTTTGTAAACCTTATAGTATTATATAAATTCTTCTATTAATATAAGGACATAAATAGGCTTTTGTAGATTTTCTACCCCTGACCACATATTCGCTGCCAAATAATTGACTCAAATGTGTAGAGAAAGTAAGATTTCACAGTTTAATGTTTGTTCATTATAAAAGAGTCTTTGACTTGATAGAGCAAAATTCAGCCTTAAAGACTGTGTTTCATCAAGGTGATTCCCAGGTATTTATTAATATCACATCAAATGAAACCACAGAGCTATCTTCGTTCAATGATTCTCTGATAATCATCATTGAGGGAAGCATGAAATATGAAGGAGATATTCCCTCTACTAAAATTGCGTGCCAGTGTTGTGGAGAAGGTTTTTTTTTTTTTTTCCCCCACTGAACACTCAATAGAAGAGGGATTATAGATAGGGAGATACGCAAGCAATTCCTTTTTCGTGGATAAGTATATGTTGTTTTTCAACCCTTTAAACACTATGGTGCCTCTAAACTGAGAATCATAATGACCCAAAGAGTTTAGTTGAGCAACATACCTGAGGGGGTAAAAACAGTACTGTCTGAAGGATGCCTACTATTCAGAAAAGATATTGACTAGATAACAAATGGCTGAAAGAACAGTCCATTGAACTTTTCTATTAGTACATATATCTTGGACAAATGCTGAAGATGGAAATAGGCTCAGAACTGAAAAGGAGAAAGAAGAGCAATATTGATGTCACTGAAAAAATGTGTGATGCTTTTAGCAATTCTAAGGTTCTCATTGAGCTCCCTTCCACACATTTTTAGTAGTAGTATCCTTCCCGTGATTTTTAAAAAGCATTTATATAGCACCTATTATGTACAGGGCACATTGCTAAACACATTTTACAAACACGATCTCATTTGATCCTCATCAAAACCCTCTGCGGCAGGTGCTTCCCCTGATGCTTTATGATTGTGATTCACAATATTATGATCTACAAGGAATAAAAGTTATGAATGTACCAGAGATTGATGTAAAGGGCATGTAAATGTCCATAAGCAAAAGATGAGCAGTAGTTTGGCCCCATATAGAGGTTGTATGCTGGGAAGAAGTGAACTGCTTATGTAGTAAACATGAGACCCAGTGCACAGACATCCTGAGCCTTGCACTAGTATCCCTGTTATGTTAGAAGCCCTAGAGGAAGACTTCCAGCATATAAGGTGGATATGAAATGGAGCATTTACAAGAGGCCATCAAAAAGGACATCTGAATACATTATAATTTGCTATACCATTGGAGACAATACCTATATCCATATGATCATAGGTCTGTCAATGAAGTGAAGTATATGCATATCAGTATATCAGGTGCTGAACAATAAAGAAAGACATCTAATGATCAGTAGGAACTTGAAGCTTAGCAGGAGAGACAATATATGCATGCAAATAACTACATTTATCCCTGGTATTAGACACAAAGGACCTAACTATACTTTGGTTCACCGGCCAACCTAGAAATGATGAGAACATATGTAATATTATTACCTACAAGTCCCTCCTTTCTAGAGGCTCATTTTCCTTCTGTGGTACCTCAGGGTATTGGACTTGTTGAGGTTCCTTCAAGGTCTATATCAGGGGTGAGGAACTTGCAACCTCAAGTCTACATGTGGTCTTCTAGTTCCTTGGGTGTGACCTTTTGACTGAGTCCAAGTTTTACAGAACAAGTTCCTTCATTAAGGGACCAACAAAAAAATCAAAGAACTTTACCTGAGGACCTAAAGAACTGGATGTGGACTGGAGGCCAAAGACTCCCCAATCCTGGTCTAGTTCTATTTCTACAATCTAATTTCTAATCCTACAAACTCTCCTTGAAAGTACATAGTTTATAAAAATAAAAGAAAACACTTTTATGTATAAGTTGAAAAGAGCTCATTGAAAACAATAAGAAAAACTTATCAGAGTAAGATAAAAGAGAAACAGGCAAAAGTATAGAGAGATCCAACTTGTAACTTTTTCAAACCGATCTACAAAACACATCAGAATGATCCTTGATTGGAAAATCCAAGAAAAAAAACCAGTGAGTAGTTTCCCCAGAACAGTTGGCATGGAGAGACAGAGAGGTTGACAGGCATTGGGGATGAAGTCTAGCCAAAATAGACCCATTGAACGTTCTAGAACAGAGAGAAACTGTATGTCAGGGCATAGCTATGCCAAATCCAGCATACAGGAACCTAATCTTTTGCTCTATTTCTACTAGAGGATATTGATTAAGGCATCTAGGAATACTGTTCCAAAGTTAGGAGCAGTCCAGGCCCAAAGTTTTCTACTGATCAAGAGTTCTCTTGTTTCTTAAAGTAACTAGACCCAAATACTCAGTTTTGATTCACGTGAAATGAAGGGTTGTTTTCCCCCCTCTTCAATATATAGATGGTTGTTTTCCTTTCTTCTTAGAGAGGACCAAAATGTCATCACTATGTTAGGGTTAAGGTACAGTGTGTCTGACTGGGTGACTAGACCAATACAACCTTGGATGTTTCTATCACAGGTCAGGCACAAACAGGTTTGAATTTGCACATTGCATGTTTCTTTTGAGCTATTGAAATTCTACTTTTTTCCTAAAGCCTTTGATGAGAGCAAGCCATGCTGGGTGGTCCTGTGTCAGTGTCTCCCATATCTCATAATTGATTCCCAAGGTTTTTAAAATGTATTTTATTTTAAATTCATGGATAAAATTATTCTACACATACTTCTATTTATCAGTTCTTTCTCTGGATGCAGAAAATGTCTTTCTTCATATGTCTTTTGATTCAAAAGTTCATCAGACAGACCTTGAGAATGTCTTTGCTTCTTCTGACTTTGTGTGAGTTCTCCATGAAATAGTCTTTTAGGCAATTTTTGGCATTTGAACAATGCCAGTCCATTAGAGTTGCATTTGCTGCAGTAGAGTTTGAATATTTGGCAGTTCAGTTCAAGAAATGACCTCATTTTCTGGCACCTTGTCTTGCCAGGTGATCTTCAGAATCCTCCTAAGACAGTTCAAATGGAAGTGATTCAGTATCTTAGTATGGCACTGGTATACCATTCAGGTTTCACAGGCATACAACGATGAGGTCGACAGAATGGCTCTGTAGATTTCAGTTTCATGGGAGGTCTAATGATTCTCTCTCATATTTTCCTTCTGTGCCTCTCAAATACTGAGCCAGTTCTAGCAATGTATGTGTCAACCTCATCCTCTATGAGTACATCTCTGGAAAATATACTGCCAAGGTAAGTGAAATTATCCATAGCATTCAAAATTTCTCCATTTGCTGTAATTGATGGTTCCCTATATGGATGGTATGATACTGGCCTCTGTTTTTTATGTTAATTGTTAAGCCAAAATTAGCTGAAATAGCAGAGAATCAATCCATATTTTATTGCTCCTCAGTTTCATAGGCTGCATAGAGTACACAATCATCTGCAAACAAAAAATTATATACCAACCATCTCTCCATTTTAGTCTTAGCTTATAACCTTTTCAAGTTAAGTGTAGTAGCTGACCTTGATACCATTTTTACCCTCATAAAAGGTATTAGCAACATTGTAGAAAACATCATGCTAAAAAGCATAGGAGAAAGCACAAAACACTATTTCACTCCATTGATGACTGAGGTCTATTGTCCAGAACATAAGCATATTGTCATGAAACTGATGTACAATATTGATAAACTTCTACAAGACAACCAAATTTTGCCATTATTTTCCAAAAGCCATCATGACTGACAATGCCAAAGGCCTTTGTTAGATTGATGGACACTGTGTACAGACCTCTGTTCTGCTCCTAGCATTTCTCCTAGAGTTCATGAGTAGGAAACTCCATATAGAGCTTTCTTGACCCTTTCTAAAACTTCACTGGCTCTCAGGAAGATGACCCTATTACAGATGAAGGATCATCCTATTAAGGAGGATTCTGGCAAGAATCTTATTGGCAATGACTAAGGCAAATGCACCTCCCCTACTCCCTCACCCTTGTGATTGTCACAAGACAACCAACTTCCCTTTTCTTTAAAGAGATAGATAATGGATCCTTGAACTCCTGGGGTATATCCTGGGAGATTATGTTCTCTTTCCATATCACTCAGACAATTTCTGTCAATTTTTATGTGAGCAGTGAACCACCCTGCCTCTCTTCTTGTAAATCTCAGCTGGAATAGAATCGACACCAGGTGCTTTGCTACATGAGAGGAGTCTAATGACATTCAAAAATTACTTCCTTCAGTTAGAAGTTTGGCTAGAGAGAAATTAACTTCAACTTGAGATATGCAGTCAATGGCTTAAGCAGTGACTGATGAAAATCTGTTAAGAACACCATGGAAGTATTCAGCCCATCTCTCTCGGATCATGTCTTTATCACTAATCAATGTGACTCCATCAGTACTGGGTAGGTGAGATACACCATAGGTCTTTGACCCATAATAAGCCTTCAGAGCATTATAGAGTACTTTGGGTTGTTAGTGAATTTCATCTGCTTTTCTATTTAGCCAAGAATTTTCCATCTTTCTAACTTGTGATCACTTTACTTTTGATAGAGTTAAACGCTGCGTTCTTAGAGACTGATGATTCCTATAACCCATTGCCTGCATATCTTATTTTTTAGTTGCATTTAAAAACAATTTTTTAACATTAGGTTTTAAAACTTTCAGTTCCGACATCTATCCCTTCTCCCCTCTCCCCCCACCCTCACTGAGAAGACAATCAATTTGATATATGTTATACATGTATAGTTATGCAAAACACCTCCATAATGGTCATGTTGTGAAAGACTGTATTTCCCTCCATCCTATCCCGCCCCCCTCCTCAATTATTCTCTTTTCTCCTTTGACTGTCTTTCTTTTCTAAAATGTTTGTTTCTGACTACTCTTTCACCCAATCTGCCCTCCCTTCTATCATCCCCCTTGTTAATACCTTCCACCCTACTTTCCTGTAGGTAAGATACCCAACTGTGTGTGTATATTCCCTCCTTAAGCCAAATCTCATGAGAGTAGGGTTCACTTGTTTCTTTTCACCTCCATCTTCTTCCCCTACATTGCAAAATCTTTTTCTTGCCTCTATTATGTGAGATAATTTATCCCATTCTATCTCTCCCTTTCTCCTCCAAATACATTCCTCTCTCACTCCTTAATTTTATTTTTAGATATCATCCTTTCATGTTCGACTCAGCGTGTACCAGCTATGTATCTATCTATCTATTTCTCTATTTTCTCCAACTACTCTAATACTGAGAAAGGTCTCATGAGTTACAAATATCTTCCATGTAGGAATGTAAACAATTCAACTCTAATAAGTCTTTTATGATTCTCTTTCGTGTTTATCTTTTCATGCTTTTCATGATTCTTGTATTTGAAAGTCATATTTTCTATTCAGCTCTGGTCTTTCCAGTAAGAATGCTTGAAAGTTTTCTATTTCATTGAATGTTCATTTTTTCTCCTGAAGGAATAATCCTTAATTTTGTTGTGTAGGTGATTCTTGATTTGAATCTTAGCTCTTCTGACCTCCAGAATATCATATTGCAAATCCTTTGATCCCTTAATGTAGAAATTGTTAGATCTTATGTTATTCTCATTGTATTTCCACAATATTAAAATTATTTCTTTCTGGCTGCTTGCAATATTTTTACCTTGAACTGGGAACTCTGGAATTTGTCTACAATATTCCTAGGAGTTTTCCTTTTAGGATCTTTTTCCAGAGGCAATCAGTGGATTCTTTTAATTTCTATTTTACCCCTTGGTTTTAGAATGTTAGGGCAGTTTTCCTTGATGATTTTTTGAAAGGATCTTTTTTTGATCATGACTTTCAGGTAGTTCAAAACATTTTAAATTAGCTCTCCTGGATCTATTTTCCAGGTCAGTGATTTATTCCAATGAGATACTTCACATTGTCTTCTATTTTTATCATTCTTTTGGTTCTGTTTTATAATTTCTTGATTTCTTGTAAAGTCATTAGCTTCCATTTGTTCCATTTTAATTTTGAAGGAATTATTTTCTTCAGTGAGATTTTGGATCTCCTTTTCTATTTGATCAATTTTGCTTTAAAAGGAATTCTCCTCATTGACTTTTTGGACTTCTTTAACCATTTTGTTTGCTCTAAGGTGTTATTTTCTTCAGTATTTTTTCTGGTTTCATTTAGCAAGATGTTGAGTCAGTTTCCATGATTTTCTTGCATCACTCTCATTTCTCATCCCAATTTTTCCTCTACTTCTCTTACTTGATTTTCAAAATTCCTTTCAAGCTTCTCCAAGGCCTGTGACCAATTCATATTCCTCTTAGAGGCCTTTGATGTTGGAATTTTGACTCTGCTGTCCTCCTCTGCTTGTACGCTCTGATTTTCCTTGTCACCAAAGTAAGATTCTATAGTTTGAGTTCTTTTACAAGATTTATTCATCTTCCCAGTCAAACACTTGACTTTCTAATACTTTTTCAAGGTAGAACTCTGCTTCTAGTAGAGGTGAGCATGGGAATGTGGGTGTACTTCCTCAGGCTTCAGGAATTTTGTCTCAGCTGCTCCATCCCCTAGTGTCTGTGAGCCTAGAGCTTTGGAATTATTTGCTGCCACTACCACCATAGCTGCTGCTGCCGCAACTGCCACTATCCTCAGGACCGTGGGGCTAGAGCTGACCCAGAGAGATTGTGATTTCCTCTTTCTCCCAGGGACCATAGAGGTTTCCCCCTGACTTTTTTTGAGTTTGTGAGTTGGGAAACTGCCAAAGTTGCCAATGATGCAGTCCCCTGAGGGTTTCTTTGGCTGTTGTGTCCCAATGTGGTTCATGCCTATAAATTGCTTATTCTACCTCCATAGCAGATTTTGCATTCTTTCCCTTTCCATTAAAAAAAAGAACCAACACATTTCAGGCACTCATAAACTTGATCTTCTCTGCTATTTTGTAGCATCTTGGTTAATTTCCTTTCCCCAGTCTCTCCCTGCTTCAATACATTATCCACACAACTGTCAGAATAAAGACCCTAAGCCATAGATCTAACCATGTATTTTGACCATTATTCAAAAATCTTCAATGGTTCTCCATTGCCATAAATATAAAATTTGAACTCCTTAGCCTGGTACTTAAAGTTCTCCACAAGGTAATTCAAAATTAATCTTCTATTCTCATCACACTTTTTATTTCACCAGATTAGACTAATATCTATTTGCCAAATTCTTTCTATTTCCTAGCTTCATGCCTTTCCACAATCAATCTTCCATCGTTGGAATATACTGCCTCCTTGTTTCTGACCTCTCAGACTCTATTTTCCATCAAGGTTCAACTTACCACCACCACATTGGTGAAGATTTCCTTTATGTCTTCAGTTGTTAATTCTCTCTCTCTCTCTCTCACTCTCTCTCTCTCTTTCTCTCTCTCTCTCTCTCTCTGTGAGTGTGTGTGTGTAGGTATCTGTCTCTATCTGTCTCTTTCTCTCCAAATGTTCTTGTATTCATTTATTTGTATCTATGTGGTACTGAGCTAGGATGAAGAAAGCGGAGTGGTCCAGTGGATAAATGCATCTATAATCAGAAGTTCAAATCAAAGCTGTAGATATTCACTGACTATGAGATTGGAAACAAACTGTTGTTGCTGTTGTTGTTGTTGGTATCGTGCTTCATTTTCAAAAAGGACCATGCCATTAGAGCAATGATGACATCACTTGCACTTGACTTTGTTTTGAGTGAGGGAGGGCTGTGCAGGTCACCAGCTTCACTTCTCCTCCAGAGCCATCTGAATCCAGTGACCAGATATTCATCAAGATGACTGGAGATGAACCAGAATGAGGCAATTGGGGTTAAGTGACTTGCCCCAGGTCACACAGCTAGTGATTGTCAAGTGTCTGAGGTAAGATTTGAACTCAGGTCCTCCTGACTCCTGCACTGGTGCTCTATCCATTGCACCACCTAGCTGCCCTCATAAACAAGCTCATTAACCTCTCTATGCCCTAGCTTCCACATTAGGAAAATGGAAATAATAGCACCTACATCACAAGATGGTTTCGAGGGTCTAATGACATGAACTTTTAAAAGTGCTTCACAAACATTAAAAGGCTGTGTAACTCCTTAGCATCACCATTTGCTCAGTAAAATTTACATTCCCTGGGCATCAAGGAAACTTTGCTTTCTTTCTTTGTATAACCAGTGACTAGTAGAGAAAAAAAGTAGCACTTAGACTCAAACTTATTTATTCCAAGGCTAGTCTTCTATTCACAATGACAGTCTGCCTCTCTACTCTCTATGTGACATTTTTTTCCTAGTAGATTTGCCAGTGGAGACTTAAATTTTCATCCTCACCACAGTATTTTATCAAGAGATATTGCAGAAAAGTCTGTCTCCTTCCATCACACTTCTCAAATAAAAGTGTAGATATTTAAAAGAAAAACTCACATAGTCTGTGCTGTCTATATCCATAATACACAGAGAAACAGGAAATGCAATGTTTACGCATCTATTCCTGTTATTCTGTTGCAGATGGGACTAAAATTACATTATTCAAAGAAGATTTAAATTTAAATCCAATATCAAAATGTCTAAATATAGTAAAATCTACATCCTGTTGTTTTTGATACAGCATCCCAATAGTTTTAGATCAAGGTGGGTAACCAACAAAAATCCCTTTCTATCTTTTCAAACCTGACCTTTGCAGGAGTAAAAAAAAAATATTGGAGTATTTGTAAATTGATTTTTTCTTTTTAATTTCCACAAACAGGAAAAGAAGAGTAAAGTGATAGTGTTTGAGAAAGAAAATGGAAGAAAGAAAGAGCACAGAAATGTTAAAATAAATTCCTGTTTAAATTGTTCTATTCTTTGTCCTTTGTACAAAGTAGTTAAATTTCTGAAATATTACCAAGTAACTTGCTTATTATAACATGTCTAGGCAGTATTGTTTCATCAAAACATGATTTTGTTTTGCCATGACAAAAAGACAACCCGTATGATAAATAAATCTAAACAAATTAAATTGATTAAAAGACATTTGATCTGTGTTATTTTTCTTTCTTAGAAGTGTAACTAGTTCAGTGTCTTACCTAAAAGATTTTTGTAGCATTCTTAGGAAATAAAATAGGACAGATGTTGTCCTCCTTTAACAGATGGTTGAAATAAGGCATAAGGAGGTCAGAGGTTTGCCCAACTTCTTAATGAAGGAAATCAATGACATCATAACAAATGGAACATGGGCCTATTTCCTGGATCAACAACTCCCACTAACTAGTTAAAATTGAACATTCGAAGCATTTTGTCAAAACACTTTCATTGAATGGAAAAGAAAAACTAAATATTATAAGCAGCAAATTATTATTTCACATCCTATCATAATTGACAGTTCTTAGCACAGGGCCAGAAAACACAGCAGCACTTAAATTCTTGTTCTTATTCTGACCCCTATTTTCTCCTTGAATGCAACTTGACTATTGAATGACTTGACTATTCATTTCATATTTTTAACCTCAGTTCTCTCCCCTTACTTCCCAGAAAGAGCAACCCCTACATCTTAACATTCCTTCTTTCCACCTTATACTCTCTGTCCTACTCCAGTCATTTCCTTAAAAAAAAATTCAAGGATTACTTGTAGCAATTCAATACTTTGAGGACACAATTTGTTAGCAGAGTTCAAGTATTAATGAGCAGTATGTGGCAGAATGTTACATATTATCAACCTCCTAATAATCCTCTTAACCATTAAAGGACTTTAACATTCAAAGACATTATTCATTAAGAGCTCTAAAATGATGCTAATTTCTTTTCCCAGAGCTACTGGACTCTTATAAGAATGGTTCCATGAGAAGGACATCTCTAAGCAGAGGTTCATAGTAGACTTGTAGGTATCACCATATTAACATGCTTAATAGAGGTTGCTTGTTTCATGTTAATTTCAACAAATATAAAGTAAAACCCTCAGCATTTATTTTCTAATCTGGAAGAGATAGATATAAGTCTGAAAATACTGTCTCCCAAACTCTAGCGATAAATGCATTTCTCTGATGTATTGATTTGGCTTTGGTCTCTTTTAGGAATGTATAGAATGATAACCCAGATGTCCCTAGACCATATGTTCAGCCTCACACACAAGTCCAATCAGCTGCCTTTTCCCAAATTACTTCCTCCCTTGATATATGGACCTTATTTATAACCTCCCTTTGTATAGCCATAACACCATCACACAGGGCTTAGGTTCTGAAAACCGGAGCAATTGCCTGAAAATTGATTTGATGTCTTTTGCCCATCCCTCCCTTAGGTCCCTGAAGACATTTTAATATGAGCCATGACATTTTGATGGATGAAATCTGGCATTTTACTGTAGCAATGCTACTCCCATGTGGAAAATAACAGCTTGTTCAAAAGCCCATCTTCCAGCCAGATTTAGGATATACAGTAGGCCACATTTCCAATCCTCCCTCCCACCTCTTTTCATAATAACCTTCCAAAACAGCTTCATTTTATACATCAAATTCTCTAAGTACCTGGTTTCCTACTAATCCTTACCACAGGACAAAATCAATTTTGAGATGCACAGTTATGCCAAAGAACATGTTCACCATCTGACATGACTAAATGTAAAAAAGGAAAGAGTTTCAATGGAATTATTTTAATTAAAAAAAAGGAATTTAACCAAGAAGCTCTTCAGTCTGTGGAAACACCAAAATGTTTAGAACTCTCAAGCAGACATGGAGCTTGTAATTGAGGAGAAATATACTTAATGCTACCTGCAGACCAGCTTTTTTGCTATGTTTCTTGTTTTAAACTTTAACTACTGCAGTCATCTCACTTAATGAAAAATTAAAACAGATTTATCAACTTCCTCATTGGGAAGTAAAAAACAAAATGCAAGGATTTTGGATTTAACTGTAAAAGTCGCCATGTGATTCTATATTTTTGTTTTATTTTTTTTTAATGATTTCTAATAACACAGAACTAGGAAGATGCTACTTCATGAGGAAATGTTAGGATAAATAATCCATTTTCTCTATTTATTGTGGATATTTGAGGATCTACTCATTCCTCCCCCTGCCCAACTAAAATAGAGGAAGCACAGGGAAATAGGTAGAATGTCAAGGTTCAAGTCTCACCTCTGCCCCTGCAGGATGCTGTGACCTCAAACAAGTTACTCAACCTCCCAGTGACCTAAGCAGCTACCTACAAATAAGTTAAAAGAGGATTGTTGATGTGCAGAGGTAGAGGGAGTTTCTCAGAATAGAGTTAGAGCTAAATCTTAGATCTGGACAAGAAAGGGTGAGTCTATTCAAGCTTTTTGAAATTGTGGAAGTAAGTTTTAATAATGCAACATTTTGATTGGGTACTAATGGTAGTAGGAGCTCACATTTATATAGTGGATCAAGTTCTGGGGAGAGGGAGAGAGAGAGACAGAGACAGAGACAGAGATAAACAGAGAGAGAGAGAGAGAGAGAGAGCAGAGCATGGTCTGGTGTTCTGATATCCACCTACTCACGTGAATGTTCAGTGTAGTCTTAGAATGTTTGTAGTCTTAGAATGTTGACTAGGAGACTGGCATGTTAATTGATTTGTCTAGGTCATACAACTAACATAAATCAATAAGTAAGTGCCTACTGTGACAGACATTATTTTAGCCTGGGTATTAGGGATACAAGGACAAAAAATTAAATACCCTCTATAGTAAAGAACTTACATTCTATTGGAACAGTATGTACACATACTGCATATAAAATATACTGGATACACCTTATACAAAATAAATACAGACTAAATAAATACATTATAATTTTTGGAAAGTCAGTTTGGCAGTTATGAAGATCAGATATGGCCTCAGAAAGGAAATAGTTTTTGAACTGAGCTTAGAAGGAACTAAGAGAAGGCAGAGAAGACTTGAACCCAATTCTTCCTGACTGAGATTGGCTTACTATCTATATACCAGGTCATAATTATTACTATTATGAATAATATTTTATTGCAGGGAAAATATAGTTCTTTTCAAATTCAATTTGTTTTACTTTCAGGTCTATATTCTTTCTTTCTTATCTCCTTTTATCCTGGCCAAGCGAGAAAGGAAGAAAACACAACTGTCATTGTTATTATGTATAGTCAAGCACAGTAAATTCCCATATTGGGCAGGTTCCCAAAATAAATATTTTAATGTCTACTCTGAGTCCATCTCCTCCCTATCAGAAGTGGGTAGTATGTTTCATCTTTAGTACTCTGGTATTTTGGATAGTCATTATATTGATCAACATTCCTAAGTCTTTCAAAATTGTTTGTCTTTATAATATAATTTTCATTGTATAAATTGATCTCCTAGTACAGTTCATCTCTCCCTCTCCCTGGACCAGGTCATACAAGTGTTCTCATCTTTCTCTGAAATGATCCCCTTCATCAGTGCTTATAGAACAGTATACACATACACCACCAATTGTACAACCATTCCTCCAATGATGGGCAGTCCTCAGACTACAATTCTTTGCTATCACAAAAAAATATATACATATATATACATACATGTGTGTGCATATGTATGTACATATATGCACACATGTATGAATACAGACACACTATACATACTCACATGTATGCACACATACACACATGTGTCCATGAAAATATATTACAATTCTTTGTCATCACAAATAGAGCTGATGAGTCTGTATATCATACTGTATAAAGTGATATAGTATTATGATTATTATATTTCATATACATACATATATGTGTGTATATATATATAATTATATATACATATATTAACATTTGTATTACTTCCCTCTTCCTTTGATCTTTTTGGGAAATAAACATAGTAATGACATTGCTGATCCAAAGATTATATACCGTTTAATAAATTTAGAAGCATAGCTCAAAATTGTTTTCCAGAATGGCCAGTATAGTTTACAACTCCACAAATAGTGCATTAACATTCTTGCTTTTCTTCATCCCCTCTAGCATTTATCACTTTCCGTTTTTTTGTGATTTTGCCATTCACATGACCACAAAGAGGAACCACAGAGTTGTTTAATTTCTCTAATAAGTATTTGGGGAATTTTTTTCATAAAATTTACTGATAGTTTTAATTTCTTTCTCTGAAAACTAAATTCATGTCCTTTAACCATTTATTAATTGAAAAATGGCTCTTAGGTAATAAGGTTCTCAGTAGTTCAATAGTAAACCCATATCACACTATACACACATGGTAAGCAGGTACTAAACTCAGGTGGTCTGACTACTAGTGCAGTGCTACGCTGCTTTACAGTTTGCTTTTTCTGGTTATATTGTAGGATATTTGTCACTGTCATCTCACCAACCCTAATCCTCCACCTCTCCTCACTCACCTTTCCCAGACTCTATAGCATAGCATTTGCTTAATTGTGCCAACCAGGGCAGGGGAATAAATTAAAAGGTAAAGCCTTTGGTCACATATTTCAGGATTTTTTTGTGTTAGCAAGTTGACTAGGAGACAAAATATAGTCTATGAGACCAATACTTTGTGTCAGTCCAGTTAACTGACACAGCAGCCATTCCTTTGACGTAATTCAGTTCTCAGTTTCATTGCTATTTTCTTCACTTTTTGAAGCTACCTCCTTCAAATTCTTTTGACAACCTGAGAATGTCTTGCAGCTGAACGTAATATTAATTACATTTCAAAGCAAACCTTTATTCATTTGGGGACAATCTGTGAAACAGAAATCTGTGACTGAAGCTGCTGCCAAGCCAATTACTGCAAAATAACTCAAATATGTCTCGACAGATTGCATTTTTCCTATTGTTAGATTGTTTATTCTTTAGATCAAAAGGCTACATTCACTTTAATTAAAATGAACTAACTCACATACTTAAATATATCACAGTTTTCTGGGAACTATATATAGGTCTATGTATATAGACAGTTCATGTTAAAGAAATTCTCTGATCTCTTAAAAAGAGGGCCAAGCTGCTCTGGTTTCTTCTGGAGGTTTTGAATATTTCTTTATGTCAAGGCATCTTCTGTTATGAACAGAAGAAAAGACCTAATCATCTTGGAAGCCCAGAAAGCTTGGAAATTAATCAGTGCTCAAAGAAGCTTACTCTGTGCCCACATTACATTACATCACACACAGGGAAGTGATTTGTGATTTGGAAAGGTTCAGTTTGGATAAGCACTTGAAAGTTCAGCTGCTTATTTCTGAAGTGAACTTTATCTAAACCTTCAAGATTTCTTCATTCTGGAAATGAAATACTGCTAAACTTTTAAAAAATGTTTGTGGTTTCTGGAATGTCTCACTTTCTGCCTTGTCTCCAAGTTATTGGTGTATTTGTTTCATACCAATTATAATATTAAAAAGTCATTGAGAGTAGAGACTGTATTTCCCTTATTTTTTGCATCCCCTCTGGTTCCAAGCTCAGAGACTTACACTCATTATATGCACATATTAGGTGAAATGAACTGATCTGCTTCAGTTCAAGGTAGAATACCTTCTCTATTTTCTTTTCTGATTAATTTTGTTACTTTGAAAAGCTGAGTCAACAACTTCAGTGATGGAGAGGTAGGGAGGAAAGAGAATTGACTTTGGAGTCAAAAAACCTGTGTTCAAATACTGCCTCTGATAGTGCTTGAGTTACCTTTTGTAAGTCTCTTAACCTCATTTAACCTCAATTTTCTTCTCTGCAACCTGAAGAGCTTGGACTATATATCCTCTGGCTCTAGATGTATTATCCTGTGCCTTTATCTTTGTAATTTATCTAAGTATACAATTTGACAGGGAATGTACTTGTTAGAGCTTTGGTATTGATTTCAGTTCCTGTCTCTCATGTAAAATGGCTAGGTGTCCATCCATGGTCAAGTCATTCAGTTTTTCACCACAACAAACAGCTTTCTAATTTAATAGGTAACAAGTAAGTAACTGGTATATGTTGTCAGCAAACAAGACTCCTCAGAATGGGAATCCTCTACACAGATGAAATGATCATTTCAAACTCAGAAAAAAGTATTTGGCTATGACTATATAAGATAGTCCATTTAAATCACGTTACACTTAATACCAAGAGATGATAAATTAGTTATTAAATGGTCTACTCTTTCCTTAACATTGCTCAGTAAATGTTTTTTTCCATATGTCCCTTACCATAGCATGCCATAAACTTAACTGCAGAATAATTTTCCTTGTGACAAAAACTCTGCTTTGCACAAGTATGTCATTTAATTCTCTTATTCTTCTATCCTAATTGAAATATTTCTGTTCTCATATATCTAACAATATTCCTTTATTCCAAAGATAGCCAACAACCTGTCAGTAATACATGGCAGTTTAGGAGAGCCATCCAAGAACGTTTCATCTAATTGGCCAATAGACAGTGGGAGAAAGGACTCAGCCAAACTGGAATTAGTCCAGGTTATCTAGCAGGAAAAAAAGAACCTCTGTTCTTTGTAAAATGCTGTCGGATGTGGAATCTTTTAGAATTACCCTTCTGCTCTCTCCAAAAAGCACAAATCATTCTTCCCTTTTAGGGAAATTTCTTTTTTAATTTCATGGAATCCCAAAGCAATTATTGGTGGATTGGTAGGCAATAAACGTTTAAACTTACATGGACAAAAGGTAAAGAGTGACTCTACTTAAAGAAATGATTTCTTTAATTACTAATGAACCTTTCTATTGCTATTACAGAAAAATCACATTGAGCTTTACCTGGGATAGTCATCAGTGTCTCACAGAAAAAGAAGTGAATGAAAGTTAATTTAACAAACATTCACTAATTGCCTGTTGCATACCAGACATATTTTGAGATTCTGATAATATGAGATTTTAAAATGTGGCAAATTGACCAGTGGGACAAGTCACAACCATCTATTTATACCTTCTCATCATATGACCTGCTGGTCCATGTACTCCAACATATCCTCCATTAAGCAGTTTCTAAGGGCTCTGGGGTCTTTCCTTCAGGTAATTTAATATTTTCTGGGTTCTATTCAAGCACTGAGGTTATCCACTCATTACCCTTCCTTTTTGATGTATAACCTTATCTTTATCCTTCCATATATATTTTTGGTTGATATTTTATGTACCATTTTCTAGCATTACAGGATTACAGATTTTAGCTTGGGAAAAGACTTTAGAGTCAATCTAGTAGTTCTCTTCATATTATCATGTTATAGACAAAGCAACTGAAACTCAGAGAGTATAACTGATATCCAAAATCATACCAGTAGTATCAGAGGTAAGATTCAAACTCATGTCCTTTGATATCATATCTAACAGTCCTTGTATAAAATGACTATTCAAGTCATTATTTGTACTATGCCATAGTTTCCTTACACCAACTTATAACATATGGTTTCCATTTCACCCTGGGTAAGCCTCCATTATGATTCTTAAGAGATTGTGGTATTCCACGTTTAACTGACCCAAAGAATGACTGGAAAAATATCAGTCCTTAAAAAAGATGGAATTTTGTGACAGGGAGTAGCAAGGTCTCAATGAAAGTATTACAAAATATCCTCAATACAATATAACCCCATTTTTATTTTCTCCAGAATAAAAATGTGCATACTACATGAGAAGGTGTGTGTGTGTGTGTGTGTGTGTGTGTGTGTGTGTGTGTGTGTGTGTGTGTGTGTGTGCCTTAAACAGAGCTGGAAAATAATTTTTGTTTAATAATGTCTGGCTAATAGAATAAAAGTTGCCCTGTAGAAAAAGGCAATTGAAGAGGCAAAGCAAAGGCTGAAATCAACATCAAAATTAGAAGAAAGATAAAAATGAGACAACATTGTGCAGAATCACAGTATCTCCAATCAGACCTATTTAAATGAGCAACTGGTGGCAGATCTATCTTATCTTATCATCTTCGTATCTATCTGAGGCATTTAGTGTATCATCACTTTCTATGCAGGTTGACCAATTTATAAGTAATTTCAACAATAAAAAGATCAAAAAAGACCAGAAATAGTCTTTGCCAGAAAAATTTTCATTCCCTAATAAATAAAGAGGAATGGTCAGCCAAGAGAAAGAATAACTTAAAATAAAAATCTCATTTGTAATAAATGATGGAGGTGTGGGTGGGGGAAAAACAGAGACAAAGCCCAAAGGCCATATACATATTTGTGACCTTTCAGCTGTAGCTACAGTCAGTCTTTTTAAAACCTAAGGAAACTTTGTGCTCATCTTTGTATCCGCAAAATATATAATCAATAAGACATTAATAAATACCATCAAATATACCTTATTTCTCAGAACTTTATGGGGACAACATATACATGTCAATTAAATTATTAGAAGGAAACAGAAAGACTTTTATAAATGATTTTCTTCAATTTACCAGCTCTTCAGTCTCACTGTTGCCTGAATGATGTAAATAATACAAGATTTCACTGTTTCTGTTTCTGGAGAAAATAAAAATGGGTACTTCTCTTAAAATGTTAGGATACTTAATTTTTTAAATTTTTATTTATAAGATAGGCAAAGTAGCTGTAGCATAGAGGATAGAGTGCTACATTCATTATCAGAAAATAGTTTACAGACTCAAATCTTGTTGCAAGCTTTTATTAGCTGTGTTATCCAAGCAGGAGAATTCTGATAAATGTTTAACCACATTTACCCTATTTACTTCTCCACCCTCCCCACCACACAAATGTTCACATAACACACTTTTAAAGTTTAGTCTGTATCATTGACATTTTCTTTGTGACTTCTTAAGTCAAGATAATGAACCAAACACAAACCAGAACCTGATCTGTAGCATGTGTTGATTTCTAAGATATAGATGTTTTCATTGAAAATTTAATAATCAGTTCTGTCTCAAGCATGCCACTGGATCCCAGGCATGTCACTTAAACTTTGGTTGTTTTAGAGAATACCTAAGGACTAATCTACTAAATCACAAACAATAAACTTCTAATTTAAAAGAGGAAGTTCAGAAAAGTAAGTTTGCTATCCTGGTAAAATCACAGATATTTTGCATCTAAATGATACCAAAACCTGCAGTTAATTCATCCTACTCAATCAAAGACATCACTCAGTTCAGTCAACAGAAATGATGATATATACGTTGCAATTGATTGACTTAATTGTTCATCTTACAAGAAATTGTAGTGTAATCATATGGACACATCCTGTGGATTCAAAAGATTTTTCCAGTTTTGCCTTTCCATTTTTATTTTTTCCTCATCCATTTTTATTTATTTAATATTTTGTTTTTAAATACTTACATATAAAAACAATTTTTAACATTTGTTTTTAAAACTTTGAGTTACAAATTCTCTCCCTTCCTCCTTCCCCACCCCCATCATTGAGAAAGAAAACAATTTGATATAAGTTATACTGTGTAGTCATGAAAAAATTTGAATAATTGTTATGATGTGAAAGAAAATAGAGACCTCCCCCAAAATAAAAAAAAAAACAAACTGATTGAACCAAAGTTCAATCTGTATTCAGACACAATCAATTCTTTCTTTGGGGGTGGATTTTTCATCATAATGCTTTCAGAGTTGTTTCAGATCATGATATTGCTTAGAATAACTAAGTCATTACAGGTTATCATCTTACAATATTGCTGTTAATTTGTGCACAGTAGATTTCACTTTGTATCAGCTCATCAAAGTTTTCCCAGGGTTTTCTGAAATCATCTTTCTTATCATTTCTTATAGCCCAATAGTATTCCATTACAGTCACATTTCACAGTTTGTTCAGTCATTCTCCAACTGATAGGCATCCCTTCAATTTCCACTGCTTTACCCTCAGAAAAGAGCTGCTATAAATATTTTTGCACACATAGGCTCTTTTCCTTGTATATAAATCTCTGTTGGGATAGGGACCTAGTAGTAGTATTGCTAGGTCAAAGGTTATGCGTGATTTTATAGCCCTTTTGGCATAGTTCCAAATTGTTCTACAAAGTGGACAGAAGTTAACAACTTCACCAACAGTGCATTAGTGTTTTATTTTTCCTGCATGTCCTCCAAAATCAGTCATCTTCCTTTTCTGTCCTAATGACCAATCTAATAGGTATGATGTAGTACCTCAGGGTTGTTTAATTTGCATTTCTACCACCAATAAGGAGTTAGAACATTTTTTTCATATTGATATAGATAGCTTTGATTTCTTCACCTGAATTTTTAACTGGGAAATGACTCATATTTTTATAAATTTTATTGTTTTCTATATTTTTGAGAAATGAGACCTTTATAAGGGAAAATTGATTCAGTTTCCCCCCACAATTGCTATTGTTTAACAGTATTTCACTCCATCCTATTCCTCCTTCCTGTTTATTCTATTCCCCTTCTCTTTTCATCCTGTTCCCCCTCAAAAGGGTTTTGCTTCTGATTACCCCCTCCTGCTATCTGCCCTCCCTTCTGTGACTCTCCCTCTTTGCTCATATTTTCCCCTCCTTTTCTGTAGAGTAAGATAGGTTTCTAAACGAATTGAATGTGTATGTTATTCCCTCTTTGAGTCAGTTCTGATGAGAGCAACATACCCTCACTCCCCCTTAACTCCCTCTTATTTTCCTCCACTGTAAAACCTTATTATTGCCTCTTTTGTTTGAAATAATTTACCCTGTTCTACTTCTCTTTCCCTTTCACCAAGTACATTCCTCTCTCACTCCTTAATTTTATGTTTTTAGATATAATCCCTTCAAATTCAAGTCACACCTATGCCTTCTGTGTATACATACATACATACATATATACATATATATGTGTGTGTATACATATATATATATATATATATATATATATATATATGTTGTGTGTGTATGTGAATGTCCCTATGGGTTACAAATATCACCTTCCCATGTAGGAATGCAAGCAGTTTAACCTTATCAAGTCCCTTATGACTTCTCTTTCCTGTTTACCTTTCTATGCTTTTCTCAAGAGTTGTATCTGAATGCAAATTTTCCTATTCAGCTGTGGTCTTCTCATCAAGAATTCTCAAAAATCCTCCATCTATTTGAATATCTCTTTTCCCCCTAAAGGATTACATTCAATTTTGCCAGGTAGGTGACTCTTGGTTTTTTCTTCTCTTATTGCTAAAGCGAACATTTCTAGTACCATATTGAGTAACAGTGTTTTTTTCAACCCCTGACCTTTTTAGAAATGCATCCAGCTTATTTCCATTTCATATAATGCTTGTTGATGGTTTAGATAGTACTTACTATTTTATGGAAAACTTCATTTATTCCTATGCTTTCCAATGTTTCAATAGGAATAGGTGTTATATTTTGTCAAAGGCTTTTTCTGCATCTATTGAGATAATCATGTGGTTTATGTTAGTTTCATTGTTGATATATTCAATAATACTGACAGATTTTCTGACATTTAACCAGTCCTGCCTCCTCTTTTTCCCATCTCCTGTTACAATCCCTTTGCATCCTTAAATTGTCTTTTATCATCATGTCATTTAATTTATACTCACTCCCTCTATCTATGTATATCCCTTTTATATATCATAAAGGGATATACATAGATAGAGGGAGTGAGTATAAATTTATATATCATAAAAATATACATTTCTCAAGATTAGCAAGTATCCTCTTCCCTTATAGGGATGTAAACTATTTGCCTATAGCGAATAACAAATTTCATTTTATTTTTGGTGTTTTTAACCTTTTATGCCTGTCTTGAGACGTGTTTGAAGATTGAATTTTCTATTGAGCTCTAGCCTTTTCATCAGGAGGGTCTGGAAATCCTTTTTTTCACTGAATATTCATCTCCTTGCTTGAAATATTGTGCTCAGTTTTGCTGGGCAATTGATCCTTGGTTGTAGTCCCAGCAGTTTTTCCTGATGGAATATCGGGTTCCATTTCCTCTGATCTTTTAATGTAGAAACTTCAAGGTCCTGTGTGATCCTGACTATAGCTATTGATATTTGAACTGTTTTTTTCCTTTCTGCAATATTTTTCCTTCATTTGATAGTTCTGTAATTTGATAACAATATTCCTTGATATTTTCAGTTTAGGATCCCTTTCAATAGGTAAACTGTGGATTCTCCTGATGACTATTTTGCCTTCTGGACCTAGGACCTCTGGGCAATTTTCCTTGATGACTTCTTAGAAGACATTGTCCAGACTCTTGTTTTTCTTCATCATGGCTCCCTGTTAGACCCATAATTCTTAGATTATCTCTCCTGGATCTATTTTCCAGGTCAATTGTTTGTCCAATGAGATATTTTGCATTTTCTCCCTTGTTTTCCTTCTTTATATTCTCTGACTGATTTATGATGTCCCATAGAGTCATTAAGCTTCTACTTGACCAATTTTTATTTTTAACATCTTTTTTCTTCAGTTAACTTTTGTGTCTCCTTTTCCTTCTGTCCAATTATTCCTTTTAAGGAATTATTTTCTCCAGTTAATTTTTGTACTTCCTTTTCCATTTGTCCCACTTAGGTTTTGTGCTTAATTTTCCATTTGTCCAATTTTCCTTTTAAATTCCTCTATAATTTCTTTTTTCTTTCATATTTTTTAAATCATTGGTCAATTTTTCTTCTATTTCTCTACTTTGCGTTTTAAAATCCTTCCAGAGCTCTTCCAAGAAGGCCCTTTGTTCTTCTGACCAGTTCATATTCCCTTTTGAAGCTTCAGATGGGAGTACAGTCTCATTGCTGACCCCTTTGGTATTTGTGTTTTGGTCCTTGTCCCCAAAGAAAGATTCTAAGATCTTTTCTGGTTTGCTTTTTATTCATGATAAAAACCCTCTTCCTGGCTTTTAAAATGAATATCTGCTTCTGGGGCACAAGGGGCCCTGTCCCACCATTCTTGTATTTAGAACTTGAGGCTTTGTGTATTGTGGTCTCTGGTTCTTCCAGGTAGGGGTAAAATGCTCTAACATACTGAGCTGCCTGATGTTCCAAAGCAGATGCCAGTTGAATTCTTTCTGAGTTTCCCAGAATTACCCTGGAGCTGGCTGCATTAAGTGTGGAAGAGGAGTGGTCTGGCTAAAAGTGGTCTCCTCTCCTGAGCACAGGCAGGCTCAGTGGTTGGTGAACTAGTGTTTGAACTAGTTTCTTCCATATTCCCCTGGGCTGTGCTGAGGCATGCCTAGAGTCCTAGTGTTGACCTTTGCGGGCTCCATCCTTCTGCGGTTCAGGATCTCCTTCTGGTTCACTGAGGTGGGGCTATCTTGGATAACTCTGGTCCTGCATTGTTCCCCTTCAGCCACAGCAAGAATAATCCCCCTTTGCAATTTTCCTAACCTCATAGGTTAAGAGACTGTTTACCTCTTTGGCAGATCTCACTGTTCCCAGATTTTTTCTGGGGAAATATTCTCTGAGTTTTTCAAGGTTAACAAGGGGAAGGAGATAGTGTTTACCAATAGCTCCACCATTTTGATTCCTGGGAGTTCAAGTAGGTGACTTAGAGACATTTAATCTGTGGGCTCAGGAGTAGTTTTTACAGTTGCCTGGGGTTCTTACTTGATTTTCAAAATCCTTTTTGAGCTCTTCTTTGACCTGAGACCAATTCACATTTTTCTTGGGGCCTTTTGGTGTAGGAGTTTTAACTTTATCTTCTCAACTTGTGTTTTGATCTTCCTTGTCACCATAGTAACTTTCTATGGTGAGATTTTTTTTCTCCTATTTTTTTGCTCCTTTACCTAGCCTATTACTTTATTCTTAACTCTTTGCTAAAGTGGGGCTCTTCTTCCAGTGTGGAGGCTGTACTGTCCTATGCTTTGGGGATTTTGTGCAGACATTTTCAGAGATACTTCTAAGGACCTGTAAGTTTTCTGTTCTTCTAAGGTGATATAATATAAGGAGAGATTTTTACTCATCTTTTGGCCTATGCTGTGGTCCGAGTGATCACAAGCACTCTTTCCGCCCTGGAACTGTTAGGAGGATGCCCCCTCCATTGTGGCCACAAGCTCTGTTATGCTAGTGTACTTTCTCACCCTGGGATTGCCATGCAAGACTATGATGCAGATCACAAAATGAGCAAAGCAACAGAGTCCTTACCTCAGGGCTAGCAAAGAGACTCTTCTAATCTTGTTCTACCAGTTGTTTGACATCCTTACTGTCTATGCATTGAGAGCTCCAGAAACAGCTGCCATTAGTGCTGATTCAGTGGCTCCCAAGGCCTGGTCCCAGTCTGTCCTGGCGCAGCCTGTGGCCAGGGCTGTGTGAACATGACTTGAGCTGACTGTGCTCCTCTTTCATCCTGATTCAACAGATCTGTTTTTTTTTTTTTGACCTTCTAAGTTATCTTTAGCTGGAAAATCATTTCACTCCATCATTTTGTGGGTTCTGCCTCTTTAGAATTTCTTTAGAGTTATTATTTAAAGGTATTGGGAGAAGTTTGAGGGAGAGCTCAGGTGAACATCTGCCTTTATTCTGCTTTATTGGTGGCTCTGCCTCTCCCCAAAATATTTTAAAAGTATTCAATTTAAGAGTGAAACATTACTCTCTCGCATGTCTTAAATTGTAATTTAGATTTATTTAATGAACCTAAGAATCCTCCTTAAAGAACTGCCTAGGGACAACTATGTGTTATATTGGCTAGAGTACTGCACCTGGAGTCAGGAATAACTAAGTTCAAATCTTGCTTCAGACACTTCTTACTATCCCTGGGACCCAAGGAAAGTCATATAACCTTTGAATATCTCATTCTTTTCAACTCTAAAGCACCTATCTCCCATAGTTTCTCTGAGGATCAAAGGAAATAATATTTGAAAAGAACTTTAATTCAGAATCTGTATGTAGTGGGTACATAGTAGGTACTCAATGTATGCTTGTTCACTTCATCTTAAAATTTTATGAGGGTCATGTCGTCATTATGTTTTAGAGGTGTGACATACTGGGATCTCTGTGGTTTTGAGTACGTTCTTTACACACTGCCACCCTCACATTCCTTGCATATCAGAGGGGCATGCTATATTTTTATTCAAGTTCAAGGGGCAAAGCTACAACATTATATTAACATTATCAAATTTTTGTTTTTCACATTGAGCTTTCTTTTACCCTTATTTTATAGACTTTGAAATAAGTATTATCGAACCATGTTGAGTTTTCCTGGAAACAGAAAATTGAAGAGAGAAGAGATAACTCCCCCATCAAAACTCATTTTTACATTTGTCCTTTTGACATTCTATGACTTCCTCATGAACTGAAAAAAATGGTAAAATAGCCCATGTTCTCCAGAGATTCTTAGTTCAGTTTTGTGGGATTAAAACTATTTTGATAAGGTTTAAGTTTGAAGAAAAGTTTCAATTTGCCTGAAGTATTCTTACACTTTGAACTTCTCAAATTTTTTACCAGCACTCTTGTTCTATATGTGTGACTGCAACCTTGGCAGTTCCATTAAACTTAATAAGAAATATGCTACTCATATATTGATTAGGAAATAATATCCTTTCTGTCAAATATACTTTTAAAAAGGAAAGAGAGCATTATACTCAGGCAAATTCCAAAGCATTTAATATCAGTTCATAAATTTTAAATGCCAAGAGATCCAAAATTAACCAGGGCTTTTTTATTGAATGATGGGACATCAGACTAATTTCATAATAAGACATGTTGCAGAAATTTACATTAAGTTAACCTTTACTCTTTTTTAATTCTTTTAATGATATTGCTGTGAGAAGATCATTTGGTCATCTGGTTTTCTACTTCATATTCAAAACCAGAGTATTTCTCTAAAGTGGTGGATGAAAAATTGCTCCAAATTAAACAGATATAAATGTAATAGGGGGAAAGAATATGGTGAAGAAAATGACTTTTCCCTCCAATTCCTCATACCAAATCATAGGCTTTACTAGGACTTGGACTGAGTTTTGGAAGATTACACTGGACACATCATGAAGTTACCTCTTAAACAGGAAGAAAGGAAGTTCATAAATCTAGTTATAAGTCATTGACAAATATTTTTAGAGAGGAAAAAATCTTCAAAAGGTTAATTAGGTTCTAAAAATTCCTCTTATCTTGTACTCAAATAATTCTTAAAAATCAGAATGTAAAATAAATGTAAGTGAAATATAAGAATTTTACATCTATTTAGATAGTAATTTTTCTCTCTCCCTCTATTACCCTGAGTAATAGTGATGATGAACCAGGTAGATCTTTTTTAAGTTTTGGAAAAAAAATCATTTAGCCAAGTTCTTTTATGCATCCTTGGCACTTATACACTTTTTACCTGTAGAAACTTAGCTCTGTAGGCTTCCAGCCAGACAAATGTTTTGAAAGCCCAGGGATAGGAAGAAGGTAAAAGAAGTCAATAAATAACATGGAAAAATGGGAGAGGAAACACAACAGATAGACTAGGGATTCAAAAGAATATCTTTCTATAAAGCATGAAATCTCCAATGCCCATTAAGACCTAGAGAGTTATGTTATAGAGGTCCTTTGAGTGAGGGGCACTAGGTTGTGTTGATCAAAATTAGCTAGGAAGTTTTGCTTCTTCAAAAAAAAAAAATGAAATGTAATTTATTTTTTATTGCAAATATTATTTTAAAAATGTCTTCCTTCAGTATAACATTACATTGTTGTTTCCTGATTTCCATGGGAGCAAAACCAGGATATTTTATATTATAAATCTCCTAACTATAATTTTCTATGCAGTTGAAACCTAAAATAATAGCTTGCCGGTTTCTATGAGATTGACAACCTAGAAAGTGTACCATCTGTCAATGCAACAGGACTGAATAGCTAAACTTCATGTTCTTTCAATGGGAGAGAAATAGTATTACCAGAAAAAGACTAATATGCTGGGCAAGAGATTATTCTACATGGCAAGGTTGGTTACATTTCTTCTGAATTTCTAGGCACAGTTTTATTAGTTGATAACGCTATCTCCCATTATCTCCTCTTTTTTAACCTTTCTCAATGGAAAATGTATTCCTTTTCATTTACAGGGCTAACCTCAACACCAGGGCTAACCTCAACACCTATGCCTTTGATCCAATTCCTTCCAACTTTCTCAGAGACTTTTCTGGCACAATTATTCTGTCTCCCTGAGACATACTTGATCTCTTCTTTGGTGGCATCTTCCTGTCTTTATACCAAAATACATAAGATGAATGAATAAATAGAGAAATAGGAAGATGAATGAAAAAATAAATAAATGAAAATCATAGTTAAAACCTATGATGAAAAAGCATAGAAAAGGAAAAAAAGAACAACTGAAAAGGGGAAAGAAAAAAAAAAGAGGATGAAGCTGTTATTTAAAACGGCTGCCCTTCTAACACCTGTTCTATTCTCCTTTTTTAGTTTAGAACTTTTTTAGAACAGAAAATCTGTTCTACCTGATGTCTTTTCATGGTCCAAGCTCCTTTTTATTCCTTGCAATATGACTTCTTTCTCATTTCTCCTACAGCATCTATTTTACAAAATCACTTGTTTTTGTTTGGTCATTTCAGTTGTACCCAACTCCTTATGACCCCCTTTGGGGTTTCCTTGGAAAAGATTTTGTTATTATTAAATTATTTCAGTCATGTTTGACTCTTCATGACTCCATTTGAAATTTTGATAGAAATAATTGAAAGGTTTGCCATTTCCTTCTCCAGTTCATTTGCAGCAGAGGAAACTGAGTTAAGAAGGGTTAAGTGACATGTTCAGAGTCACAAAGCTAGTGTCTGAGTCTGGGTTTGTGTATTTCTTACTCTAGGTCCAGTCCTCTATCCACTGCCCTACATAGCTGCTCAAAAGTTTACTTATTATGCCCCTAAATAAGCAAATCCATGGACTTTTTAAAGTTCTTATCCTTCTTAACTTTTCTAAAGAATCTAAAGTTACTAAACACTCAATCTTTCACAAAATGTTCTACCCTCTTAATTTCCTGAATATTGTCTAGATTCTACTCTTTCTCTCTGACTGCTTTTTTCTTCCATTATTTTTACTGAATTAATTAACCTTAAACCTTAAATATCCATGCTGTCTAAGATTCTGTCTTCAACCCTGCTCTCTTCTGTGTCCACATTTTTCTCAAAAAATTGAATACTTATGGGAGGAGCCAAGATGGTGAAGTAGAAAGACTCATGCTAGCTCCGAATCCACAGCCCATAAATTTCCTGTAAAAAGAACTCCGCACAAATTCTGGAGCAGTGGAAGCCACGCAGCACGCAGTAGAGGAGATTTCTGTTCCAGAGAGCCCTGAAAAACCAACCTCAAAGGTCCATCATGCACCAGACAGTGGAGCCTAGCCCTGCCCTGCCCTGGCCGCAAGACCCTGAGAGGCTTCAGGGACAAAATCTCCGGCAGCCGCGAAGGTCCCTCCACCCACAGGCACTACAGGTCAGTGAGAGAGACTTCTGGGCTGGCCAAGAGGGGAGCGGGGTGTCTCCATAACTCAAGCCTCCTTCGGAGGCAGCGGCAGAGAGAGCAGCAGAGGCAGTGGCAGCCAGGGGCAACTGGAGCAGAAGGGAGCTCCGCTCCATTGCTGAAGGTCTCTGCATAAAGCCCCTGAAGGAACTGAGCCTGGGAGGCACCCCTGCCCCAACCTGAGCACCAGAACTTAAGCTCACATTGAATAGCAGTCACGCCCCACTGCTGAAAACCCTGAGGTGGGGGAGCAGCATTTGAATCTCAGACCCCAAGCACTAGCTGGGCAGATCTGGAGGTGAGAGGCGGGGGTGGAGAGGAATCTCAGAAGTCAAGTAACTGGCTGGAAAAATGCCCAGAAAAGGGAAAAAAAATAAGACCAGAGAAGGTTACTTTCTTGGTGAACAGATGTTTCTGTCTTTCCTTTATGATGAGGAAGAACATTGCTTACCATCAGGGAAAGACATAGAAGCCAAGGTCTCTGTATCCAAAACATCTGAAATAGATATGCAATGGGCTCAGACCATGGAAGAGCTCAAAAAGGATTTTGAAAATCAAGTTAGACAGGTGGAGGAAAAACTGGGAAGAGAAATGAGAGAGATGCAAGAAAAGCATGAAAAACAGGTCAATACACGGCTAAAGGAGACCCAAAAAATGCTGAAGAAAATAACACCTTGAAAAATAGGCTAACTCAATTGGCAAAAGAGGTTCAAAAAGCCAATGAGAAGAGGAATGCTTTCAAAAGCAGAATCAGCCAAATGAAAAAAGAGGTTCAAAATCTCACTGAAGAAAATAGTTCTATCAAAATTAGAATGGAACAGATGGAGGCTAATGACTTTCTGAGAAACCAAGAAATCACAAAACAAAACCAAAAGAATGAAAAAATAGAAGATAATGTGAAATATCTAATGTGAAAGACAACTGACCTGGAAAATAGATCCAGGAGAGACAATTTAAAAATTATGGGACTACCTGAAAGCCATGATCAAAAAAAGAGCCTAGACATCATCTTCTATGAAATTATCAAGGAAAATTGCCCTGAGATTCTACAACCAGAGGGCAAAATAAGTATTGAAGGAATCCATCAATCACTGCTTGAAAGAGATCTAAAAAGAGAAACTCCTAGGAAAATTGTGGCCAAATTCCAGAATTCCCAGGTCAAGGAGAAAATATTGCAAGCAGCTAGAAAGAAACAATTCTAGTATTATGGAAATGCAATCAGGATAACACAGGATCTAGCAGCTTTTTCATTAAGGGATAGAAGGGCATGGAATAGGATATTCCAGAAGTCAAAAGAACTAGCTCTCAAACCAAGAATCACCTACCCAAAAAAACTGAGTATAATACTTCAGGGGAAAAAAATGGCCTTTCAATGAAATTGAGGACTTTCAAGCATTCTTGATGAAATGACCAGAGCTGAAAAGAAAATTGGACCTTCAAACACAAGAATGAGAAGAAGCATGAAAAAGTAAACAGCAAAGAGAAGTCATAAGGGACTTACCAAAAGTGAACTGTTTACATTCCTACATAGAAAGACAATATTTGTAACTCTTAAAACTTTTCAGTATCTGGGTAGTTGGTGGGACCACACACAGACCTACACACACACACATACACCCCCCCCACACACACATGTACACACGTGCATGCACACACACATACACACATGCACGCACACAGAGACAGAGAGCACAGAGTGAATTGAATAGGATGGGATCATATCTTTAAGAAATTAAGGTAAGTGGTGAGAGAGAAATGTAGTGGTAGGAGAGAGGGTGAAATGGAATGGGGTAAATTATCTCTCATTCAAGAGGCAAGCAGGAGATTTTTAGTGGAGGGAAAAAGAGGAGAGCTGAGAAAAAAAACATGAAGTTTACTCTCATCACATTTGATGAAAGGAAGGAATAAAATTCGCACTTATTGTATGAAAATCTATCTCACAATACTGGAAAGTGGGGGAAAAGGAGATAAGCAGGGGGCAATGATGGAAGGCAATGGGAGGAGGGAGCAATTTGAAGTCAACACTCGGGGAGGGACAGGATCAAAAGACAGAATAGAAACAATGTGGGGCAGGATAGGATGGAGGGAAATATAGTTAGTCTTACACAACATGGCTATTATCGAAGTCATTTGCAAAACTACACAGATATGGCCTATATTGAATTGCCTTCCTTCCCAAAGGCAATGGGTGGAGAGGGAGGGATGGGGAGAATTTGGAACTCAAAGTTTTAGGAACAGCTGTCGAGTATTGTTGTTGCTAGTAGGAAATAAGAAATACAATTAATGGGGAATACAAAGTCATCTGGCCCTACAGGATAAAAGAGAGGATGGGGACAAGAGAAGGGAGGGATGACAGAAGAGAGGGCAGATTGGTGATAGAGAAAATTAGAATGCTCAGTGTATTAGGGTGGGAGGAGGGGACAAATGGGGAGAAAATTTGGAAACCAAAATTTTGTGAAAATGAATGTAAAAAATTAAATAAATAAATTCATATTAAAAAAAAATTGAATACTTTCCTACAGATTTAAGCCATCATTGCTTTGTAGCTGATTAACAGAATCACAAAAACTGTTAGTTGATGATTACTTATAAGACTATCTAATCTAAGTCATACATGAACAGAAATTCTTAGCAAGTGACCATCTGCTTTTTGGTTAACAGTTTTTAGCTAGGTGGAATGCATAATGACCTGCCATAGTATACTCTAATCTTGTACATCCCTCTACTCACTTCAAACCTCAACTTGACTCTGTTGGACAGCTAGATGGCGGAGTGGTAGAATGCCAGACATGGAGTCAGGGGAGACTCATCTTCTTGATTTCAAATCTAGCCTCAAACATTTAGTAGATGTATGACTCTGGTCAAGACCTTTAGCTATGTTTGCCTCCATCTCTCATTTGTAAAATGAGCTGGAGATGGAAATGCCAAACCATTGTAGCATCTTTTCAAGAAAACCCCAAACAGGGTATTCTAGCACTTAACGTAGTACCTTGTTTATAGAAAATGTTTAACAAATACTATTTTACTTATAGATAATAAGATTCCTACGACACAATAAACTTCAAATACTTAAGGATAACTATCACTTTCTTAACTCCTTGAGGTCTTAAAAAGTTAAACAGTGGGGAGGAGGCAAGATGGTGGAGTAGAAAGAAGTGCATATGCTTAGCTCTTACCCCACAGCCTGTAAAATACCTTTAAAGAAGAACTCTCATCAAATTCTAGAGTAGCAGAAGCCACAGAAAAAAAGAGTGGAGGACATTTCTATCCCAGAGAGACCTGAAAGACCAATGGAAAAGGTCTGTTGCACACTGGCAGAGCCCAGCCCTGCCTTGCCATGCAGCACTGAGAGGAGCAGATCCAAGCAGGCTGCAGGGACAGAATCACAGCTGCAGCGCAGATCCCTCAACCCACAGAGCAAAGGTCAGTGAGAGATTCTTTTCAGCTGGCCAAGAGGGGAGGGGGGGGGCGGGGGTTGGGTGGGGGTGGGTTTCCGCATAACTCAGGACTCCTCATTTGGCAGTGGTAGAGGCAGCAGGAGATGGGCCTCCCAAAGCAGGCAGTAGCCTGCATCCATTGCTGAAGACCTCATCAGAAAGCCCCTGAGGGAACTGAGCTCTGTGTGGCAGGCCTGCCCCCACCTGAGCAGCTGAACTTAATCTCACACTGAATAGCAGCCCCATCCTTGCCTAAAAGCCCCTGAGGCTTGGGAGCAGCTCATTAGCACCTCACCCCACAAGTGCTGGCTTGGTGGAACTGGAGGCCAGGTAGTTGTGGAGAGGAAACTCAGAAGTCAAGTAACTGACTGGGAAAATGCCCAAAAAAGGGAAAAAAAAATAAGACCATAGAAGGTTACTTTCCTGGGAACAGGTGTCTCCCCCCATCCTTTTGGATAAGGAAGAACAAGGCATGATGTCAGAGGAAGTCAAGGCCTCTGCCTCCAAAGGTAGCTTAAATTGGTCTCAGGTAATAGAAGACCTTAAAAAACAGCTTAGCAGCATACTAAGGGAGAACCAAAAAAAAAAAAAAAATACTGAGGAAAATAAGAGCTTTAAAAAGAGGCTAACTCAATTGGAAAAAGAGGTCCAAAAAGCCAACAAGGAGAAGGAGATTTTAAAAAGCAGAATTAATCAAATGGAGAAGGTTTGAAAACTCACTGAACAAAAAAAATTCATTGAAAGAGAGAATTGAGTTCGGGGAAATGAGTGACTTTGAGTTAAACCAAGTAGTTAGTAAACAAAACCAAAAATAGGAAAAAAATAGAAGATAATGTGAAACAACACATTGGAAAAACAACTGACCTGGAAAATAGATCCAGGAAAAATAATTTAAAAATTATAGGACTACCTGAAAGTCATGCTCAAAAAAAGAGCCTAGAAATTATCTTCCATGAAATTATCAAGGAAAACTGCCCAGATATTCTAGAATCAGAGGGCAAAATCAGTATTGAAAGAATTCACCAATCACCTCCTGAAAAAGACCTGAACAGAGAAACTCTTAAGAATATTACGGCCAAATTTCAGAGTTCCCAGATCAAGGAGAAAATACTGCAAGCAGCTAGAAAGAAACAATTTGAGTACTATGGAAATACAATCAAGATAACACAGGATCTGAGAGCTTCAACATTAAGGAATCAAAGGCCTTGGAACAAGATATTTCAGAAGTCAGAGGAACTGGAGTTGAAACCAAGAATCACCTACCCAGCAAATCTGAGTATAATATTTCAAGGGAAAAAATGGTCATTCAATGATATGTATGACTAAATCATTCTTGTTGAGGAAAAGACCAGATCTGTAGAGAAAAATTTGAGTTCCCAAGACAAGACTCAAAAGAAGCATGTAAAGGTAAACAGGAAAGAAAAATCATAAAAGACTCTCTAAAGCTGAACTGTTTACATTACTACATGGAAAGAAAATATTTTTAACTCTTGAATCTTTTCTCAGTATTTGGGTAGATGGAGAGATTGTACATACACACACATACGCACACACATTGTACATACACATAGATAGAGAGTACAGGGTGTGTTATATCAGAAGAGATGATATCCCCACAAAAAAATAAAATAAAAACAATTAAGGGGTGAAGGAAGAAAATTCCAGGAAGAGAAGGGGAGAGGTGAAATGGGGACTCATAAAAGAGATAAGAAAAATCTTATTCAATGGAGGAGATAAGGGAGAAGAGGAGAGAGAGAAAAAATGAAACTACTCTCTCCACATGTGGCTGAAAGAGGGAATAACATGCTCACTAAATTTCATATGAAAATTTATATCACAGCACAGGAAAGAAGGAGAAGAGGTGACAAGTGGGGTGAGGGGATTGTTAGAAGGGAGGACAAATGACAGAAAGGAGTCACTAGAAATAAATACTTTTGAGAAAGGACAAGGTCAATTGTAGGGGAAAAATAAGGGGGAATAGAATAGAAAAGAGGGCAATATAATTAGTACTACACGACATGATTATTATGAAAGTCTTTTGCAAGAGAACACATATTTAGTCTGTATTGAATTGCTTCCCTTCTCAGTAGGGCTGGGGAGGGAGGGAGAGAGAGAAGTTGGAATTCAAAGTGTTAGAAACGAATACTGAGAATTTTTATTGCATATAAGCTTTAAATAAGTGCCACAGGGATGGGGTATAGAAATTTATCTTGCCCCACAAGAAAAGAGAGAAGATGGGGATAAGGGAAGCATGGAACATGATAGAAGGGAGGGTACATTGAGGGAAGGAGTAATCAGAACCCAAGGTATTAGGAAGCAGGGGTGGGGAGTGATGGGGAGAAAAATTGGGCATGTTACAAAGTGAGATAAGAGCAATTAGTATCAAAACAATTGACTGAATTAATTACTGAGAATAAATCAACAATATCTTTAGTTTGGGGAAAAGAATTTCAATCTAAATTTCCTAGAGGAAGGTAGCCTTGAGTAAAATTTGGCATTGATGGAAAAGTTCAAGTTTTAATGGTAAATTTGAGTTTATGATTGCTATTTAATGTGAAACTAGAACATGTATAGAAAAGCATGTGAGCCACTTAAGACTTTCTTCAAAAAATGGTTCTTAGCCAAAAATGAAAATTATATTCATATTTGAAACCTGGTTACTGGAACTTGCCATTTTTTAGATGCTATAGGACTATTAAGTGACTGTTCTCCTGAGTCTAACTCCAGGTATGGATAGCAAGAAAGGTGATCTAATTCCAGATATGGCTAGCAAGAAAAGCAATCTGAGTCTCCAGCCCATGATGTCAGTAAGCCTGTGAGATGCTGGTATGAACTGCAAAAGGTGATCTCATGGGATGGGTGGGAAACAGGCTGTTCAGGCTGGGCTGAGGTAAGATTTGCCTGACTCAATTTCCCCACTGACACCTGGCAGACCTTAAGCCTGACTGAATGCAAGTGTATAATCTAATCTTGCCATTGAACTGACATGAAGTCGGGGAGACATTGTAGCCCTGCAATGTCCCTATTCTTGGTGGCAGTTTCCTATAGTCAAAAGGTTTGCAAGCTTAAAACCAGATCTATTCAATTATATATTATTGGTAGGAGAACATGCAATGTTTAGTCTAAAATTAAGCAATTAGGCATAGGATTTTAGACCAACAACAATAAGTTAGCATCCTTTAATTCTTAGCAATACTGTGGAGACAATTAGATCAAGAACTTGTGAAGTTAGCAACTTAAATATTATTTGTATCTCAGTTGGTTAATGTAAAAAAAATTATTTTTTGGTCCATATTGTAATTGCTTTAAAAAGAAGTATCACTTGACCAAAAGTTTGAATTGTTTTATCTATTATAAACCATGTTAAAAAATTAAAAATTAAAAAAATGTTAAACAGTTCTTTGACTGGTCTTCTCATGTCATGATCTTCAGTTCTCTTACTGTACTGGTCAGCCTCCTCAGTGTTCTCTTATGTTTTCTGGAATGGAATATAAGTTCCATGAATTAAATATGATTCTCTATCTGTAATCTGATCAGGGAAAATTATCTTGTAAATGTCATTGCCCTCATCCTAGACAATATAAAACTTTCAAGGTAGCTCAAGATAGTATGAGTTTTCATTTATTTGTTTTTGTCAGTGATGTCAAAATCAGTATCATTGATTCATATTCAGCATGTATTCCACTAAAATTCCTGGATTTTTCAGAAAGAGTGTTGTTTACCTAAACTATATTTAAGATTTATTTTTAAACCCAAATGGAAGGCAACAAAAGTGAAGTCTAGGAATTTTCTTTGATTCCCACAACCGAATAAAATGTACGAAAGGTAGAGATAACTTTATTTCCTTCCATGGTTTTGGGCACCTTGAATTCAAAAAAGGTTAAAAAATCATAATATTTAACAAAAACCCTGAAATGAAGCTCAATGACCCTGAACACACTCAACATTCCTACCACTCCTCCCAAGGTCCCTGAAGTGAGGTTGCATTAGCAGAGTCAAAAACTCTCGTACATAAGTTTGCAACAA